>LKNJ01000228.1:335873-420585 GCA_002120245.1 Maccullochella peelii | reverse complement strand
ACACACACACACACACACACACACACACGGCCAGCTGTAGTTGCTACAGGCACTCTCAGCTGAATGTCAAATCAAATGTGCTTGCTGGCCAATAGACCATCGCCAGTCTGTATACAAACGCAAACAGTTTAACATTTAAAAAATGCTATGCAGCAGTTCTACAACTGTTCAAAGTGTCAAAAAGGCATCATTCATGCTTTTGAGACATCACATTCGAAAACTCAGGGAAAAGGAAGTCTGCCACCAGTTCCCCTTTCTATGTCACTGTCCACATTAGCTTAAAGTGAGATTATGTAACTTTTGCTGAACAGGAGTGACAATTATAGGATAATGCTAAATGCTTAAACTTATTGTTACAATAGAACAAATAGAGAAGAGTGAACTGCTGTGTAATGTCAATTACAGTTGTTGTCAATTCAAGTTTGCTACATTAGCTAACATTAGCCACCATAAGTAGCAAAATCCAAGAGTGTATTGAATGGAGCAAGGGTGAGTTTTATTGCTTATGAATTCAACGTTTTATCTGTATGTGGAAAAATGTGTTGCTTCCTCTTTCAAAAGTTACATAGTCTCACTTTAAGGGGTCAGACAGTGCATCTCTGATGCGTCACAGGCAGGAAGATCCAAACATATTTAAATCTGATTATTTCATGGCCTCACAAACACACTGTAAATATTAAAAAGATCTCTGAACATTTTTTTATTGGCGCAACTTAGAATAAAGGAACAGATTATCCATAAATATTCAGCCAAAAACTTCATAAACGCTCTGAAATTGTGTTTGGGCTTAAATTCAAATGAGGAACAGAGAAACTGGGCAGATGGTTGCAGCACTTGTTTGGTCTAATGAAGACTCAAAGCAGTGCATACGAGGCTTATGAAACAAAAGACTGGTGAGATAATAATGTGCAAACCACTTTGTTCAAGTATGTGTGAAATACATGCAAATAATAATCAGCTAAATCCCAAAGGCCTTGTCATCCATCTACTGGAAGATAATTTAAGATTCATCTAATGGTCTCAATATGTAAAAAAGGTAATGGGAAGTTTCTCAAAGAAAAAAAGAGAAGAGGAGGTGAAATAGAGGAGTGTGGTGGATAATAAGCCAGACAGGGGAGTGAGATGGAATTAAACTGAATAATAATCATAGGATAGGGGATAATCACATATACAAGAAAAATGAGAGAAAAGATACAAAGAGAGAATCCTATGAGAAAGGCAAAGAAATGTTAAAAGATAAAAAGTCAAATAAAAAAAACTGCCACTTCCAAAAGACATACTGGTAATTGTATTTTCCCAACAGTCAGGAGAAGTGATCATTTACTGCAGAACTCAAGAGAACCAAAAACTACTTTTTAAGCATATTTTACTGTAGATAACAAGCAATCATGTTTCTCAGTCATGACTGTAATAGCCATAGGAGAACAGCAGAAGCTATCATCAAATCCTCAGAGGAGTCAGTAAACACTCCATGATGAGCCACATTAAGGTATTGCTTCTAATATACTGCGGGTTTGGTTAATTGTCTGCTTTGTGAATACTGAGTAGAATACTTTGGAACAAAGCTGAGGCAGAAAATGAATCAGGTGTGCAAACAAGAAAAAGAACTTGATTTAGTAAAACAAACCGACTGTGATAGAAAGTCTCTGTTTTATCAGAAACCCTGTGGATTAAAAATTAGGCCTGGATTTAGCCTGGATTATGATTAAATGATACAACTAAGAGCAACAAAATCCTGATATGTAAACGGTACAAATACCCTGGTGAGACAGAGCATATGTTAAGTAAGATTACTTTTTAATTTAAAGCACTATTAATTTTTTTGTTTTTGTGTCACTTGGGGGCAGCGGAAAAAGCTGTAAACACAATGCTGACATACTTTATTATCACCTTATGAAGTTGATATGGCAAATGTTTTCGCAAACAGTTGCCTGTTTCCACATCCAGCAGATATGGAGCAACATTAGCATTCATTTGAAGTCTCCATTAACTCCTGAGGGTAATATCTTTAGCAGCTAAATACTCTACTTCACCAGCTAGTCGCTAACTTTGTCTGTGTTGTTTGATCAGGTAGTGTACTGGGGGTTTATAAGAACTTTTTTGCTGAAAACAGCTGCTTGCTGCTGCTGAAAAAATATGCTGATGAGAGTGAACCAAAACAGTAGCTGACAGACACTAAAGCACTCACAGTGAGATAAAAAAAAAAGCGATATAAAAATTAATTTGAGCAGAACACTTGAACTTTGCCATGTTGTGAAATTATTTTACAGACATACATTTCTGTTAATTTGACAAGTGTTCATATTAAACAAATGGATGGTAGGATTTCCAATACATGTGACAATTGGGCTGTGTATTTGTTTATTTTCTATGCTTAGTCACATAGAAAATGACAGAAGGTAAATATCCCATTCAAATAGGCCATACTTACACTATGCTCCATATACTCTAAGACCGTAATATTCCGAGCTTTATGTACAGCATTTTAGTGTTTATATTTGTAGCAACAAAACGTACGTTTCCTTAACAATTCTCTTCACATCGCCCATCCTCTCACCACACTGAACACTGCTTTGATGGGAGAGACTCTCTTTAAAATCTGCCATACATCAACTATAGAGAGGCAAAGGGTATATCCATAATGGTGCAAATTGTCCTCTTCCCTTAATTTTATCTCCTCTCGTGCTCTGTTCATTTCCCAGTTTCCTCTAAGCCACTTTCCTCACTTCAGCAGAAACTGTAAAGGTGAATAGTGACATATTCCTTTGGCTGCCAGAGTCTTACAAAGGAGCTCACAGGACTTTACCTATTAATCACCTTTTACACCTTACAGTCCAGTCCCTCTCTCCTCAAATTACTTCCTTTCCTCTACTTCTACTAATTTTCAGAGGAACTAGTAATTTAAAAATGTTATCTGTGATATTTTATAATGATTTAAAATTGTAAATCATTAATATAAGCATGTATGTGGTGGAGTATAAATGTGCTAACCGGAGCATTTTTCATGGTTGGATTATTTCCTCCATTGTCAGATAAAATCTTTCCTGGTTGACAACGACAGGTTTAAAACACAGTCAAGCGCACTGA
Source organism: Maccullochella peelii (assembly GCA_002120245.1). Taxonomy (NCBI): domain Eukaryota; kingdom Metazoa; phylum Chordata; class Actinopteri; order Centrarchiformes; family Percichthyidae; genus Maccullochella; species Maccullochella peelii. The sequence goes on along the minus strand of LKNJ01000228.1, from coordinate 417,498 downwards.
AAGAATAAATAAAATAGAAATATTATGGCAGTCGACCTGTTGTTCAGTGTGTTGTTCCTATAGTTACTCAGTCGTTCAATATGTGCTTGTCTTCGATTGTCAAGAAAAATAATCAGTGTATGTTGATGGAAATAAGTCACCTGTGCGGTGTCTACTCTTTGTATGTTTCAATAATGTTCAGGTGTGTTCCCAGCTTCAATCTGGAGTACAACTATACTTTGATATATATGTATATATATATATATTTCTGATCATTTGAGAAACACTCAACACTCAGGCCCCTTTTCCCTCTTTAACTCAAACTTTTCAATTATGCTCAGTATGGAAATACAACTGAAAAATATATTGATTAAGCCCTCACGTTCTCACTTCTTCCCATTTTTTTTTTTTTTTTAACAGTCTTGGTTCCTTTCCCAGTCCAAGTATCCCAAAAGCATATGCTAAAAGACAAAGACAGAGAAGTCTTACATTGGTCTAGAGACTTGGCAGGAGCCCAGTTCTTAAAGTAGTCATGCTGAGAAAAAAACACAGCAGAACAAAGGTATGAAATAAATGTTGGTGCCACTGAATGTACACAGTGACAGAGAGAGACAGACAGAGAAAATGGCTGTTGGCCTATTTAGTTGAATGTGTGCAGGCCTGCTAGACTGATAATATGTCTATTTGTATATATGCATCACTGCGCTATTGAGAATGAAAATAAAAGAATGTCAGCGAGATGACAAGATTAGTGCAGCTAATTTGTAACTCTCTAATTTCTTACCCGTTTATTCCCAATCTGTTACTGAAATGCAAATATTTAAGGAGCCTTTAGGATTGTAGGTCTTCATGAAGTATTTATCCCTCCAAAATCCTTATTTGTAATGCGTCAACAAACCACACCGCGAGACAAAATGGACGCCAAGTGGCATTAGTGTTATCAGGTTAAAACACTGTAGGAGTGTGCATAGGCAGCAACACTGAAGAGTACACCTGATTGCTCAAACAAGAACATCCCTCCCACATTTGTAGAGTGTATCTGACAGGGCATAATAATTTAGTTTGCCTGACGGAGACGGCTCTGTAGCTAAAAACAGTGATGCAGCTAAGCATTTATGCTGTGCTGCTCTGATCTGCAATCAGCTTGGCTTATCAGGTCCAGCAGTTCAACAGGAATTTAGAGACAGACTACAGTGATTTGTTCACCTGATTATCTCCCCTTCCCAGACCACTGATTTGTCCCACTGAGATGAGACAAATCACAGAGAATTAGCCTCCAATTACACTCTGCGAGCAGGCTAGCCTCTCTTCATCTGTCATCCTCAATTAGCCCCACAAGCAAATGTTTGAAGTTAAATACTGATTAGAGGGTTGTACTCTGAAAATGATTCCCCCTCTCCACCCACCTACATAGCAACCCGCTATCTAATGTAGCTTCCAATGCCGTTATTCCGCCAAGGGCATCGTGTTGGCGTAATTACAGTCAAATTGGTGTATGATCAAAGTGTGTGTGTCAGCACCTGAATATTTCTAATAAATCACAGTTGCATGTTGCATGCACTACAGATGGCAGTTTGGCAAACAAATGTGTGATGTGTATGGTGCTGCAGAGGGACGTTGTGCGGGACTAAATCTGTTGAAAGTAAAGGTGGGTTTTGCTTCCAACATATTTTGTTTTTTTCTGTTATACAAATAAGAATAAGAATCTGCGCCAGGATTTGAGAAATGATGAGCACAATTATTAATAACACCCAAATTATACCCAAAAATGATAAATGATACTCTAACCTCAGCAGACTGGAGGATGTAGATAATCACAGAGAAGATCACCTCAGCCAGAAATATTGTTGTTACACAAATACAATTGAAGTTGGCATAGTTGCTAAGTCATTCAACACACACACTCACACACACAAACATGCATACAGACAGTGGTGGTGGTTCCTCAAGAGCTGTTTTGCTGTAGCAATGTGTGTAACAGCCATCTCAGAAAAAAACTGTTGATACCCATGAGTCAAAATCCAGAACCAGTGCTTTGTTTTTGACAATGCTGCTGGGCACATGCTTCAGGAGAAAAACGGCTCCATCACCCACAGCTGGATCCAAATCATTACCCACAGCTAAAGGCCTCCTAGTTCATCAGCGTGGCTCAGTTGGCTTCGGCCTAGTGAAAAAGCTTTCTCTCCCACTGAGACGTGACAAAACAGCTCAGTCAGTCCCCAGTTCTGGCTTTTCACAGCTCACTACCCAGAGCTACTTCAACGCTTCAGGCTATACTGACTTCTTTTCACCGCCAATTTGTCTTCGCCTCCCCACCTCTCTATCTTAAGGCTCCATTTTGTCTGTCCCTAACCTTAAACATCCCCCCTCTCCTTCCAATAGCACCACTTCTATAGCCCAACCTTTAACATGCACATGTACCCTAACAGCCATGCAAATAGGGTCACAAAAGTTTTCAACTGAGTCAGTACAGTGGAACAGTGGAGGTCTTTTATTGTGAAGCAGCTACCTGAAAAAGCCTTGTCACTGAGGTCAGCAATCGAGTACTTGTTTGATTAAAACACTGGCATTACTACCATTTTTTAAATCTTTTTTTTTTTGTCAGTGGATCAACTTTAACTGTGGCAGCAGATGAGTGGTAAAAGACACAGCAGCCACAGTGAGCTGGTTACATGATGACTTGTAGGTAAGTACTTTTAGCAGTTTCATCAAGATACGCAACAACTATTACGACTACTCTCACTGTACCAGAATCATACACTCTGACCACTGTTGCTCGTGGTAGACATGATGCCAATATCCCAACTGTATAGATACTTTATACAGCATATCAGAACCAGGTCGTGTTACCTTTTTTAGCTTATAAATAGGATCTTTACCTTCTTTATAAAATAACAATAATAGACAGACAACAAGAGACAGAGAGAGAGAGAGTAGGATGAAACAAGGGGAGAAAGGGATGGATGTATAATGATGTCACATCAGGACAGGCAATAATCTACAAATTTACCCCAAATACATGAAAACTGGCTCAATGCGTCTAGAAGTCCTTGTCCTATAATCTGCAGCTGCTAAGATTTCACACTGATGGTTCTGTTAGCTTGTCCTGAGATAATGAAGCACAATTAGCTATCTTCCTATCCTTTTCTTCACACTATTTATCTCTCTCCTTTCATTCTTGTTTTCACTCATTTAAGTTCTATTTGGTGTGCTTGATTGGCATGAAAGTGAAGCGACAAGATTGCTGATATAGTACTGATATACTGTATATTCAATGTGAAAATGCCTTTTCCTTTTTGAAAGCATGTTTGTAAGTCAGTGTGGGGACAGTAGAGGTTCTGAGCTGTAACTTGGTTTCCATTTCAAAACTCTACTGCACACAGTGAATCATAAATAGTTTTTGTGATGTGTGTGTGTGTGCGTGTGTGTGTGTAGTGGTGTTGCTGCTGGTGTTGGTCATTCACTGTCTCTCAGATATTAAAACAATTACTTCTGCTGAGTGTCATTCCCTGATCACATAGAAGCCATTATAAGCCATTTTTCTTATGATTTAGTGACCTCTTGCATTCTAAACAGTCAATTCACACAGTAGGCCTCGCCCACTATGAAAATGTGGTGGATATCTTTTACAAATATCTATGAGGCATGCCACCCTACAGCAGTTTAACAGATGAGCAACTAGTTTGCTGAAAGTGTTGCTGCAGCATGAGAAAACATTTCATTCAGGTTATCAAAAAGCAGATTTTCTATGCCACCATATTCCCAATATTTACTAATATATAGTTAGCGGACCACGAGGAGACTTTTGCTGAATTTGACAAAAAGTGTATTGGATTAGAATCGCTGACCCCACCTTTAACTGTTTTCACAGATCGAGTAGTACAACTCATGACAAGTAAACTGAGTAAAATCGGTTCCCCTGTACTGTGAAACTTCGATCCAACTCAGGACTGCAGCGCTAATGTTTGAGATGTTGGAATTTGCAACTTTCTCAAGTACTCCATGTTACCATCAAATTGGTTGCTACTAGCTCTCTTATTATTCCGCCTGTCTGAGAAATGACCTTTCTTTTGTGAGAACCTCATTAATATTTAAGTATGCTCATTTCAAAAGCATTAACTTAGCCTTCCCCGACTTCGCCCTGATGTCGCTCAAACCCTTCAAACTGATTACAATAATATAAAACTGTCTTTTGTGATGATATCCTCTTTTTATTGCTCCTGTCTGTTTCCTCTCTCACAACTAATAAATAACAGAGTTATGTCCATGTATTTCATCCCTCTCCCTCCAAAGCCTGGACAGGGAGGTGTGAGACAGATTTAGAACGCCATCAAAATGAATGATGCATTTGCTATCTTGTGTTACATTACAGCGGTAGCAGAGCCCGATTGTGGCAAACACAAAAATACAAGACACAGAGATGAGTCACACACTCATAGTTAAAAGCATTCACAGTCTTTGCTGTAATGGCAATGGAAATTTGGAAATTAACACACAGAAAATGAACTATAAAATGCACTCGATAGTGGGCAGTGTGTAAAACTACATGAATGAACTAATAGTTTAACGACCCATTCCTATCCTGCTGTCATTTGTCTGGTGAGGCCCTGCAGGAATAAATACCAAAGATGTCAAACAGGATATAATCATCGAGTCAAACAGGCTGGAATAAAATGAACTAGACTGCAGAATGGTCTTGACTGCTCTATGAATAATGAGAATGGTATTTAAAGCAATTTGCCAACTTTCCAAAACTAAGTGGAAATCATTATGTAAAGAAAGCTGTTACTAAGCCTATGAGCACACTGTGTGCCCAGAGTTTGACAGAGACAGGGCTTCAATCAGTGAGTTGTGCCACTGATTTGTATAAACCAGATGGCACAACTGACGTCCTTCCTGTGTTTCTGCAGGTAACATGCATCCGTTGCAGTCTGGCAACAGCTGCTGCATCAGCTGGTCAGGGTGCCCTGGGACACTGTGGGGAATATTTCAGTCCTCTGTATCCATTAGGTGATAGACTGGTAGGAGCCATTTGGTAGTAGCTCATTTGCTGCCTTCATGGCACAGTAGGCAGATTTGATTTGGAGATGTGACTGCATGGATCTGGTCGGACAGATGACTAGATTTCACAGTGTCTGGCTCGCACAGCTGCAGAGACGCTAGATTAAAAAAAATGATCTTCCCAAAAAGACATATCATTAACCTCAGACACTCTGTGCTTTGACATCACTATCACAACCAGAAACTAAGCAGGCAGACGTTGGAGAGTTGGAACCCTTATGTATTTTAGAATATTTTGCTCATATGCAGTATGTATTGCGTATTTCTTACAGATGCAGATAATATCACAGTGTGTGTGCATATACGTAGGATGCTCACTATACAAACTTTACTTAATCAATGATGTCAGTATATACGTGTCAAAATGTGAATCCATATGTCCAATACTCATTATAGCAGCTTGTTTTTTATCTGTTTATGTTGTGTGTTTGTGTCTTTGTCACTGTGAAAAAAGACAGTGAAAGAGAAAATCAGGGTGTTGCTGTGTTGAAAGTTTAATGATCGGAGGATTGCCTCAGAGCTAGATGATTATGATCACACACACACACACACACACACACACACACACACACACACACACACACACACACACACACACACACAAACCACTAGGGAGTCATTACAGTAAACTATGACTCCCACTAAATAGGTTACTTACTGTGCAACTACACAGTACAAACACACAGTCTCTGACAAGTGATGCTAATAATATTGGTGCGTTCAAATATTAACACCAAAGTTAGACAGACTTTGCAAAGCAAGAGATATATCACTGTGGTGGGAAAGAAAGCACTTGATAAAATCTATAAATTAAATTTATACACAGCAGCATAGTTGTGTCACTGTTTTGAATTTTGTTTATTTCGTGGGACCCTCCGTGTGTGTGTGTTCATGAGTCGTTTTATGTACACATTATTATCAGTATCAGTATCATGTGCTGAGGCATTCTGAGTCTCTGGTTATTCAACGTTTACCACAGTGCAAACTGATTGATGATAAAATGTATAGAAGAGCTTTAAACGTACAGGAAATTTGATTTAGAATCACATGTTTTCTATATACATCAGTACACACCTGATGTATTGTGCAAAGCATCTTAAGTTACACAAAACAAGTTTTTTCATGCAAGTATTTGGCAACTGATAAGTGACAATGCATTTGTCATTATTAAAACACCTGGACTAAACATTTAACATGTAAACATTTAGTGGTAAGAAAAAAAACAAATGTTGTTTTTCACCCACAGATGGACATGCTGCTCAGTTCATTCAAAAAGGTTGTTTTGTTCAAGGTTGTTTCCCACCCATGTAGCAGGAGATAGATGTCAGGTCACCCTAAATCTGGCACTGGCAAGGCCACTGGCTGGTGCAGATCGAGTTATAAATAATAGATAAGACAGCATGTCTCTCAATTAGCCAGACGCTACTAAAATCCTGCTGCCACTGGCTTTTTGAGATGGAGGGAAGACATAAAGGAAAGAGACAGGAAGGTGAGAGAGGGTAAACACATATAGAGGTGGACAGATAATGAGAAAGCAATAAAGGAAGGAGGAGTATGGATATCTTAGTCTCTGTCAGATTGCTGCATCAAAACAATGGCAAACAAGAATGAGGATTGGCAGAAAAATGTGTGAATTTCTCATAAATAACTATGAATTATTTGACCAAAAAGTTGTGACAAGATTACTTCCCTGCAAACAGAAACAAGTCTGACTGAAAATTGTACAGGTGAGAAAATAACTGAGAATAGAGTGGTAGTGCGATCTGTTTTTTCTATTTTTCTGTCTGCTGACTTATGACTTTCTCTACTTGTGTGCCAGCTATGTAATTTGAAAAAGGTTGAAAGTGATTAAAAGTCATGCATGTTTTACTTTTGTTCGGTTAAATGATCATCAAAGATTCAAAGAAAAGGTAAATACAATGTGGCACACAAAATCAGTAAGAATACCAGAGAATGCACTGCTCTTTGAGACCAAAATATGTTTAAATCATCCTACAATACTATGTTGTAGAGGTATGTTTCCTAAGCCCATGTGGCCAAGGAGAGTAGCTAGCATGGGCACTGGAACACATAAAACCTAAAATTAAACATGTAAAATAAAGTTTATGTGTGAGGTGAGCTCCACCAGTGAGTTTGCAGCTAGAAGGTGATGAATTTTGTTTGCTGCTACTGAGGCGTTTTGGTGCCACTGCTAACAGTCTCAGCTCTCTGCTTCAGTTCTGACACATCGCCTGTATGGCTGCGATGCTTTTATAACCTCCCCATGGTGTGAAAAACAAAGACGTAGCTGTCTTTTCTCCTATCTGTTTGTGTCTGATCCTGAAAGAACTCAACAGCTTGCTCTGAACATTTCAGTTTAGTTTTCATTGTCTCTCCTCTAGCTGACAGAGGTTGGTATACCATCACTGTTAGCAGGATATAGATCTTTAGAGTGAAAATTATAAGCTGTTAATAGCCCACCTATTTCTCCTGAGCATGAGTTTGCATGTGTGTGAGTGTGTGAAAGCGAGTGAATAAGCAAGCGACTCAGGGACAGACAGAGAGCGAGAGAGTTTGGCTTTTCCAAACCGAAAAGAAAAGGCAGACAAAATTTACTCCAGGCCATGGCTAAATGTCACACTAAACTCCTTACAAAGCAGTTTTGCTTGTTATTGAAAAAAGAGAGAGAGCAAAAACTCTTTTCAACTTTTGGATTAAAAAAATATGTTTTTACTGTGTGGGCTTTTCTGGAGGTCAAAGAAATTGTTTTGCAGTAAATGCTGCGCTCAGCCCGAATACCAACCAGCCAATATTTCCTTCCCTTAAGGAACTATTAAATAAATAATTGTATATTGATGTAGCCTACAGTCCTCTTAATGATCAATAACTCACTGCGAGTTTAGAACTGTGTAACAACAAATGCTGAATTAATTCTATAAATCCTTCTTTTTCAGTGTTTGGTCCCTACAAGAGGAACAGAGAGAGAAATTAGAAAGATAAAAAGTTTGCAGGCAGATACGCTTTTTGAATACAAAAGATATTTGCTACGACGGAAAAAATGGCATTGTACAACAGAAGATAACTAAGATTTCCAGGAAACCGTTCAGGGACCTCAGTGTGTGTGTGTGTGTGTTTGTAAGGGGGGCATATATGTGCACATATGTTGGTAAATGCCACCATGCACCATCCATGTTTGTGGTTACAATGAACTATAGCTCAAAATATCTTATCATTTAAATGTAACTGTACGTGTAGTCCAGATGTCTGGCATAGATATGGTTAAGTGTACCTGTTGGTTTTGTGAAGACAATTTGTTCCAAATCTCTCCATCTATTCCCTGGACAAAATTATCAAAGATTACTGCCAAAAACAATAAATTCCTTGGCTCTTAAAATGTAGATTTAACTACAGACATCTATAAGATGGGAAATCCTCAATTTACCTTTGCCATTTGAAAAGTTCCAAGGTGGCCGCTGTGTCTATGTTGACATCTTGCAAAATGTCGTCAAAAAGTTGTTTCAGTGACCAGAGAGATGACGTTTACAGCCTGTAAGTTGAGTTAGAGATTCGGTAGACCTTCTTATGACCATCCTCCTTTTTCAGTCACCATCTCTACTGGTCTCACTGTCGCTGTCTCTCTAATACAAACACCATTGACATGCTAATGAGACCTCTTGAGATGCGACTTTCCCACTGGGCAATCTGAACCATCCTTGTTTCACTAATCAGAGTTGTCATGAGTTACCATGGTAACTGCTACTCAGCAAAATTCTTTTGGTGAGGTCATAAAGAAAGCTTCAGGTCACCCGCGCACAAGAACGAAACGTCCACTCCAGGAGAGCGTCTCTATGACCGTCACATCCTCTCAGACATGTTTGCTACTAGCACAACAGCCTGCGATTGATTACAACACGTGTCTATTTAGAAAGTGCCACAGTAGGCCTGATCACATTGTTAGGTAAGTTATCATTTGTCTGTAACTTAATTATAATTTAGCCACATATTATCTGCTGTGTACTGATGTACTATGTAGTAAGTGCAACACAGATCGACAGCAACGCAAAGCGCTGCGTCGATTGATAAGAGTCAGTTGGCCTGCCGTGCACCACACACCCCATACACAAAATGTGACAAGTGGAGCGACAACAAGTGAGCACCTCATTCCACATTAACACAATACAAACCGTGATTTAATAAGAAATTGTTACACAGTCACTTGCTGTGAACTTTAATTGACAGTTTGGGTTCAAATTTGCAGCTTTTAATATCTTGCTAACCTCATGGAACTTAAATGAAATCTAAAATGTGTCTATTACTCTACATAACTGTCAGTTTCTCAGTTTCTGAATAATCAAAACTTCCAAAGACAATCTCTCAGTTTCAGTCAAAAAGCCTGCGCCCGTAAACAAGATTTAATTATCTGTATATCAGTTATTTAGATTTTAACGTACAGTAAGTGTGTATGGATGTGAACTGAGTGCTTTTGCTATGCAGTACACACACATACTGTCTGACGCTGCAACATAAAAGTCACTTTATGAAGCAAGGTGTGAACAAAGAGCAAAAGACTGTATGAAGTCATTTTCCTTCTCATTCATAAGATAAACAGAAGTCCAGCTGCTCACATGGTTTTCTATTCACAGTCTCTTCTCTGTCCGCAGTACAACCTTCATCAGTCCTTTGTCTGCTTCACTCTCTCCAGCCATTATTCTCTCTGCAGTAGGTAATGAGAATGGCAGTAAAATATGTAAAGCACGAGATTAAAAACAGCATAGAAATATTTTAGTGCTTTGTGTGCAGCAAACAAACAGTTTATGTGCTGTGGGGGTGTTGGGCGGGGGGAGACGCTCTGCAGCAGGGATGGATATATTGATTGTAGTAGGTATAAAACTAGTGATCATCTGGAGTCAGGATAGCCTGTAACCACCTCATCATCCTGTTGTCAATGGCAACACAATCACGCTGTCTTACAGATATTAATGACATCAAAACAATCGGAGGTTTTACTGCAATTAAATTAAACTGTAGATTTTCCTGAGTCGACGCAGAGAAAATCAATTCTCTTCTCAGCTATATCCATCCTCTTCTGACTCAACAGGCACCAAACAACACCTCTGGTATTTTGCCCTACAATGATAGATGTAAATTCAATAAACCCAACTTCTAGTGCTGTGAATGGAGTGGATTATGGTGGACTGAATGACTGGGTTTGGATAATGCTGGATCTATACTACCTGGGCATTTGTGCTATGAGACCAATTTTAAGGCATCAGCTTGCCTATTACTTGTCTACTTTAATAACCAAATTAAATTCAGGTTTCCAGCAGTCCCTCTCTTTGGACTTTGGACACACTCGAGTATCATACCTCTTTTCTCAAGACTTATTAGGGCTGGGAAAGCTTGGCAGACGATTCACATTTATAATATACATTTTTATTCCCTGCAAAATGCAGCTACACAAGCGACAATAGTAAAAAACCTGAGCCACTTCCAAGGCTGTCATTGTTAAGCACATTCAAAATGACATGGCCTATGGGCTGTCAGTACCAGACGCTTCAGCTAAGTAGACCACGGACATCCAGTTAAATAATGAGTTTCAGCACAGACAGAGGAGAAACTGAAAGCCTGCTCATTAATTTACAGTATCTGCTCCTGCTGTTTGTGTTTTTTAGCATCAGTCTAGCTTTAGCTACACAGCTACATGGCAAGGGACAGACCGGAAAAACTAGAAACCGCAGCCTGATCAGTCGACTCCCATCACTTTACCTCTCGTAACCAAGCTCAGATCAGTGAGTCTATTTTCAGTCAATTCCTCTCAAAGATGTGATTGTTAGATAGCCAGAGTCAGCTAGCTACCTGGAGTCGTGACAGCCCCCGTAAACCACGGTGGGTGCTGGGTCATGTTTGCTTGAAAAGTGACTCAAACGATTAACACAATGCAGCCTCCCTGCTTTGTACATGTGCTTCTGGGACAGTCTATGGGATCACCAGTGAGATCTGTGATTTTATGAGTCTAATTCCAGCAGCCTGGTGTGAGCCAGTCAGCTCTTTTACAACAACCTCTCTGAAGCTGGTTCCTCCACACTGGCCCCGGCTGAATTATCACTAATCTATCACACAGAGGAAGACTGAAGAGGAAAAGTGGTGAGAGCCGCTCTAAAGACTGCTGGAGGGTGACAGGACATTGAACTTGAGATAAGAGGCAAAAGAAAAAGGAAAAGCTTAATGACAAGTAAATTCAAATATGTTGTGCTGACTTTGTTCTCTGATGATTTTGACATTGTGTACTTTCAATTTGATACCATTCAAACTGAAGAGAAACACCGCTCCTCTCCTGTAGTGGAATTTGAACTAGAAGTAAAGTTGTTTGATTTTGACTGGCATCAGAGCTGCTTCAGACTGGAAAAGGACAAATATTATCTGGGTTCAAAGGTAACATTTTATTCTAAAAGAGATTTATTTGCCTGTGGTTTGATTCACACTTCTGAAAGAAAACAGACTGAAGAAAGATAAACTAGGGAAACACATTTAGGTCAGATTAAAATAGATTCTTTTTTCTCCATTTCTTCAGTAAACAGGACAAACAAAACTAAGCTTCAAGCACTTTCAGATATTTTCCAAACTATGTGTAGATCTGCCAGTACATCTGGAGATACAGTAAATCTGTTGATTTCATAAGAAGTAAAGCTTTGACTCATCTCCAAATTTACCAAAGGACATTTTTTTTACATATTTGTAACATATAAGTTGTTTTTGCAGAAAACGTAGTTATTCTAATCATGTTTAGTATATACTATAGTATCTACATATGGGAAAAATTAGGTATACTTAAAAATGTCCAATGTAGCATGGTGTTGACTATAAAACAGAAACAAAACAGAAATGGATAAACTACTCACAGCTGATTGATTTCAAATATTATCAGGAATATTATTTCAGTTGATTTCGCATTGATTTTTGTTCTCGTCTCTGCACATTAAGCGAGTGGAGTCGTAAAACTCGTGATAAACATTTTCTGCTAAACTTATTTTCAACTTATGTGGACTTGAATGTCTGTAAATAATGTAACTGAAGGGCACATTCACCACATTTTCTATGAAGCAATCTGGTTTTACAATGACTGGGAGGGGAGTGATTACAGGATGCTTTACTTACTGCACAAGTTGCTGCCACTCCATGTCACAGTACATTAATCTCTTATATACTACCAAAGTAGTGTACTGTCAACATTAGTAGATACCAGCGTGTATTTGATAGTTACTGTGACACAGGTAAACACTCACTCTATATTGAACCTAAACTTAAAGAAAGAGCAGGGGTAACATGAAAGATAAACACTAAATTGCCTTAAAGCCATTTAGGGAAAGAGCTCCACAGTCTTAAAAGCAGAAAATATGAAGAATACGTAGAAAATGCAGAAACACCACGCTCAAGTGTGGAAATGCATTTTTCCTAACAATAAAAGCTAATTAGACCAATGGCATTATGTGTGTGTGTGTGTTTCATGATCACATTTTTGTTGTCTCCAGCATTTGCCACAATGAAAGTTTTTGTGTTCTTTGAATAGAAAAAAACATTTTTTCTCTTTTAATTGTCTGAAAGGAGATTTGAATATCTTTGCAATCAACATAATGTAGATCTAAATCATGTCATTCAAATTCAGATAAAAACTGAAAATTGGACCAAACCAAAGTGCCAGCTCTAAAGAACAAAATCTGCATTCAAAATGAGTTTTTAGTGCTGTATTCAGTATTTAGTAGAATTCTCTGCAAGAATAGCTGTGACAAGACCTATAACGAGAATAATAACTAATAACTTAACTCTGTGTATTAAGAAACACATCAATCAGTTTAAGAGTGATTTGATGCTTTGCCCGTGTTTTGAATTTTGGTGTTAATGCTACGCATTAGTTTGTATTCGTATCACAGACTGTGACTTAAATATTATCTTTACCTATTGTTTCATTGTTAAATATGACCTCCAGTTAGACGATGCATTTTTGGTTTAAAGGAATATTTCAACATTTTGGGAAATATGCTTATATGCTTTTTATGCCGAGAGACTCATGAGAAGATTAATATGAATCTCATGTCCGAATGCTAAATATGAAGATAGAGCCTGGAGATTATTAGCTTAGTTAGCATAAACACTGGAAGGTAACAAAGATAACTAAATCTGCTTATAGGCACCTCTTAAGCCCATTTATTAACACATTATATTTTGTTTGTTTAATCCATATAAAACGGTACAAAAAACAATAGGTTTTATGGAGGGTTATATGCTGAACTATTTCTTGGCTGAGCACAGTGACTTCCTGGAGTCTTGTCATTACTGTGAGGTTACCAAACTGGCAATGGTATTAATCTTCTTATCAAACTCTTGGCAAGAATGGAACAGGCGTATTTCCCAAAGCGTGGAACTATTCCTACTATTCCTTTAAACGCACCAGATAAGGAAGGGTGAGCGCAGTGATCCTTCATATGGTCTATTGTTAAGCAAATATACACTTAACTGAGGCATCACCATAACTAACATTATAATACACGTACATTTTTCATTCAAAACAGACTCTTCCGAAATAAATTCAGCAGGAACGACATGATGGAAACCATCCCACATCCCACTGCCTCTGAAACAATGACAATGCTTCTGACCAGAGAGAAAAAAATCACCAGTGACATTCAGGCTGCAGGCCAAACAGCAAATAGGCTCTACCCTGCTTATCAGTATACCGCACTGTCTGCCAGCCAGCCCTCACACACACACACACACACACACACACACACACACACACACACACACACACGCCTCCATTCTTTTCTGACTCACAGCCATGGGTGATCCTCCCTCTCCTGCTTAGAGTTGAGAGATTTACAATTCAAGCCAGTTAAGTGCTGTATTGTTGTTGATAAGGAGGAAGATGAGGGTCTGCGAGGAAGGGTCTAGAAAACCAATTCAGGACTCAGTCATAAATTTGTATGCGTGTGTGTGTATATTCTGACGGTGAACATGAATGCTCGGCTAAACTGCAAGCTTGAGTTAAAAAATGCAATTACTCAGAAATTCAAAATTCCACCTGTGCACAGCTGAGCCTGTATGCCCCTACCTGTTACTGTGTGCAGAAGAAGAGAACAAATAGTTGTGTATGTCTCTGTGAACATGTGTGAGTATAATATGAAATGCACTTCTTGAAGACATATACACTTGAATGCAAGAAAAATGAGAAAGTAAACAAAGTGTGTGAACGTGCACTGCTCCAAAACCCCAAGAATCCGGAGACATCTTTTTTGAATTCTAGATCATATCTGTAGCATATCTGGAGATTTTTTGATATGCTTTATGCCAGGTCAAATACTGAGCCAGCATTTGTCTCATATAGTATACTGTGTCCAGATACATCTAATGTTGCATACAGATTAAATAAAATATCCTCATGCCATATATTGAAATATGTGGACTCAGTATTTGGCTAGAATATGACCAAATTGGTGGCATATCATCAGTCTTTGTCATTGCAGCATATATGGTGGAATATGTGTTAAATACATCAAGAGGTGCTAATTTCATGATCTCATCAGACGAGGTCAAGAGAGAGGACTGTTCAACCAACTAGTTCTCTAAATGTAAGCATTGTACTAGTCATTTTAACTAAGAAAATTTGTCTTGACTCGGCTATGTCTAAACAGAAAAATCTCCAATTAATGAGGATCTGCTTGTGTGGTAGAAGACGTGAGTTGATTCATACTAGAAGAAGTTGTCCTGGCATTATCTCTGCAAGCTCACTACCTAGATTTAGCCATGTGTGTGTTTTTTTTTTTTTTTTATAATTTTGTCTTTATCTTAAACTAATCTTGATGGAACTCCAACAACCTGCCCCCACACAGACTGACACTACAGACGTTTGTTATTCAAGCTGTCATCCGCAACTTTCTACATATTTAAACTAGCTGTCATTGGTTAACCAAATGTTGTTGGCTACTATGTCAAACAAATTATTTACTGATGTGGTTAAATGAGACTTTGTCGGGATTGTCAACCATTCATTTGCAACCTGGTAAACCGCATCAACAAGTTTTTTGTTATTAGCTAATAGCAGAGTATAAAGAGTGTTGTCAAACAAGGTAAATGTGCCTCTTTTAGAGTTAGTGCCAGTCCATCTATCACTGCATCATACTGTAGTCAGTAATGTAAACATTGTGGAGGCTCGCTGCTGTGACTGAAGCATTTATACTTTGTCAGAGTGTCAGAGTAGTGACTGCCTAATGATTAATAGTAAAGTCTAAGACCAGAAAGTGCCCTACATTAAATGTCATTTTTTTCAGTTTAACACTGCAAGTTCTTATTGGAGTGGGCGATCAATCCTCCAACAAAATCAAACATAATCAAGGTAAGCAATGCCTTTTCCCAAGCTGTTGCCGGCCTCTATGTTGAGGCAGAGAAAGCCCTGTAATCAGGTGCATGCCAATGACATGGACTGGCCCTGCCTATTCATAGTTCTTAATCTTCTGTCCATAGAAAACTAGGAGGTAGGGAAAGGAAGAGTAGTTAAATACAAACTAGACATGGTGACAGTTGTACTCCAGATGTACTCTATAGAGATGAGATACCGGAGGGAAACCATAAAACAGGCTTCTTCTCTCTAAAATGTAATTAACTGAATCCACTGTGGTAATGATGCAGCGAGAGAGAGAGAGAGTGAGACAGACTAGACATCCGTCTCTCTCTGTCCCGCTCACAGTTGGATTACCATTCATTACAAACTACACATGGCTAATGATTGGCATTCTGTTTGAGGCTCGAGATCAGCGCTGTGTTTGTTTGTCTCTGTGCAGTAGGACTAATTTCTTGCACTAATCACTTAGCTGGCTCTTAATGGATGATAAAAATAATGGAGCTGTCACTGTCTACATTCAAAGTCCACCAATAGACATAGCAAAAATAACTATTCAGTATTGCCTTCAAGCTTCCCTGTGTCTCTCTCCAAATCCACACATTCTTCCAACAGGAGGTGATGTTTGAGCATTGAAGTTGGTAACAGTATTTGTGACAATATGAGCTCAGTGCAACAGTCCACTTACTCCCTTTTTCTGAGCTTCATTAGCAAATGGAGCTGGCTCAGGTGTAATCAAGGGATCCAAATTATAACAAGTGGTCATAACCCCTGTCTCCGTTTAAGGATGTTGTTTAGTGTCAGATATGGATGGACTCCTAGATCCCTCTCCTGCCATCCCATGGAAGATCATGCAGCTGAAATCTCAGAAAAAGATACAAAGTGGGACCTTTGAGTTGCGATAATTTTGTCGCACAGGATGTGATGTGACATATGCCTGCATAAACACTGTGATATGTGGTTGTTTATAAAAAAAACTACCTTTCTTCTAGTGCACTAGGCCATATATTTGAAATTATAGTTCCTGGCAAAAGATTTGCCTGCTTCAATGGCAAAGTGATGTAGGAAAACATGTGAAAAAATGCTTTTCCATTTCAGGTTTTATGAGAACACTAACTTTAAAGAGCTGCATAATAAGCTATGAACATTTTACTAAACATAATGCTCGGGTGACCGAATGGTGCAGTAAATCATGACACACAGAATCAAACAGAAAAGCACACTGTGATTGAAAATTGTGCAGAGAAGAAGAGCTGCAGCTCATTCCCTCTCATGCAGAGTAGTAACCAAGGCTGTGTGTTTGTATGTTCGTACTCCAGGGATGCACATTTTACATGATTCATTTGATCGATTAGTTATAATGAACCGATGACTGATAATTGTAAAAAAAGTAAATTCAGTTACAATGCACCAATACAAATCTGCAGCAATCCAGAAGCAACGCAACAGGCAACATTCAAAACACATTAGACCAAAATATCTGCCACCATGTGAGAGTGGAGAGCACCAGTTAAAACAACAAAACATTACCAGTTACAAAACATTAAGACGTCACATGACGAATTTTAGAGCGATGAAACAAATCATTCATTTAGAAAATTGGGAGCCATAAATGAGAACTGTCAAAATTAAATCATTAAATCATTAAAACATTAAAGGTGTATGACATGTGAGAAATCAAACCAAAGAAAAACTATGATCATTAACTAGCTTTCTTCCATTATGGAGAACACATCACACACACAAATGTGCATCTCCTCCATTATACATGAGTCCAGAAAAAACACAGCCCTGTCCATTTTGCAAACAACATCTTGTGTGTGTCCTTGTGAAAAAAATAAATAAAACACTCATCAATCAATGCAAGGTGGAAGCAACTCTGGGCCACGGCTGTCCATCCATCAAACCACTGGCCAGCTGTCCAATGGAAGGCAGAGTGACAGCGCTGACCCCGCCCACCTGGTCAACTAGGTGACCTCTGACTCATCGTGACAAGGTGATGGACATCCAGAATGCAGGTGAGCTGACAGAATTACAACTCTGATAAATACTACACTCTCTGCTACAACCACACAAACCTTTACATGTCAGCACATATGAAAAAAACATCTATTGAGATAGATGAACATAACCTGAGAGCATATAATAGGTATGATTAGAGCAAGAAAAACCTCTTTCAATGTTCATATGGGCGCCTGACTTTTGTTTTAAGACTGACCTCAGAAATTGTAAACCTATCCTTTAAATACATTTCTTGGTTAATTCCAAGCCCCTTTTATTCAGCAAAACTGAACGTAATAGCTCCAAGCAGGATCACAGATTTGGACATTTAATGACCTTTAAACTGTGGCTTCTCTTTAACACATTTCTATATGAGTGACATCAAATGGTTTATACAACCAGGGGATCAAACACCATCTGTTTCAGGTCCAGATCAGTTATCAGAAAAATCTCTCTCTCTCTCTCCCTCTCTCTCACACACACACACACACACATAAAAACGCAGAGGGCTGGAAGGTCAGCCAGAAACATGACGTCCAGCCAGATGTTACCACATCATAGACTGCCATCTAAGAGGGGGAGGGGCTATTAACTCTGATTAAAAAGGTTAGGGTGAGCAATGAGAAAATTATATTAATACTGAAATACTGGAGCTGTCCATAGTACTGAAATATAATCTGTCTGCAGATCAGAGCTGGTGAACAGCAGGGAGATACAATGATGACACTATATAAGACAGATAATGGCAAGGTTTGATTTGTTCAAAGCTTTTTGATACTGGCACCAATACCGGTTATTTCACTTTGATACTGGGTCCAAAACAATACTGTTTTTCAGTACCTTTATTTTTTAATAGCATAATGTCTTGTAATGCTTTACAAGTAAGAAATAAAATGTCTGATAAGATTTTTTTTTAAATTGCAAAAAGTTAATGACATGAGAGACTTACCCTTTGTAGAGATTTTTTAGCTCGTTGGCCAATGACTAATTAAGCAGACTAATTAAAGTATGCATCGTAGTACCAAGCCTGTTGAATAGTCTGAAAGCCTGCCTGATTTTGAGAGCCATGACCACTTTAGAGAAGTGTGTAAAATAAAGTGTGCCAGTGAGTGATTATACAGTAGCTCCAGTCTACAGGGGCAGTTCTGAGTATAAACTTTAAACACACATTTAGTTCTACACTTGGAAATACTAAAAACACCAAGAGGTTTAGCATCATTTAAACACGCTTTAAAATCCCCCTTCTGCCGTCTCCTCTCAGGTTCCAGGCAGGTACACACACACACACACACACACACACACACACACACACACACACACACAGAGAGATTAAATCAAGGCTGTAATCAAGGTCTGAGGCTAGGTAATTTTTCTAATTATGTATGGCTGCCTCTAAAATTTTCACCCCAGGAACTTCAGTGTGGTTAACTGACTGTGTGCGCGTGTGTGTTTTGAGATATTAAGCTTAAAAAGGTATTACACCGAAAGAAACACACACAGTTGAAACTGCCCAGAAATACTAGTGTGTCCCCCCTCCCCCCTCCCCCTCCTATCACAGTTACTTGACACACTGAAAAAGAAAGAAGGAAAGCCAGGAAACGGAACAAAAGGAGGCACAGAATAAGATTAATGAGATGGAGAGACAGAGGTTGACAAAAGAAAAAGAAAAAAGCAGTCAGCGAGAGTCATTGGGAGAAAAGAGTAGAAGAGAACCCATTATCATTCTGGTATAGAGGAAAAAATACCCTGGCTTGTTTGTATTTCTTCAAACCAATCACAATCGTCCTGGGGCGGTGCTATGCCCAGGATGTAGCGATGGTGCCCTTGCAAGAGTGTAAATGATAACACGCAGATAGCGGAAGGGGAGGAGAAATGGCAGGCTTATATGCACAGCCTACTTTCTGTGACTCAGACTAGTGAAGCATGAAACTAGCGAGGGAAGAGATGTGAGATTTAGAGGATGAACGAAGGAAGATGAGATGAGGAGAGGAGAGGAGAGAAAGGAGTGGGAAACAGGAAAGCGATAGCACAGAATGATACAGTAGATGCTGAGCCAAGGACTCTTTAATGGCCTGTAACAACTCAAGATCCCAATAGGAGGGAGAAGGTGTATGTGTGTTGTGGTGTGTGTGTTCTGACTGGTTGAAAACCCCAGAGGGACGAGCTGGCTGTGATCTAGATAAAAGGCTTAGACAAGCCAAAACCCGGTAGATCTGGGAGTGAGAAAAAGTCAAAAGTTGGTAAAATAGACAATAAAAGATGTGATTCAGCCAAGACAGACACTTATTCAAACTGCAGGAAACTTTACAATACACAAACAAGTGCTGAAGCTTGTTTCCTTTCATAAATGTTGTATTATGACATGGGGAATATGAGACCTCCTCAGCACGAGGAGACACACAGAGAGAAGAGAAGGTAAAAGGACAAGCGGTAGAGGATGCGTAGGATAAAACAACGACAAAAGAGCTTTTCCACCTCTTGAGGATCAAATCAGTTGTACTTGTACAAGCTTTCTGTCACTATTTCCACACAGAGAATCTGACAAATGATGCTGAAAAAGCAGGAGAGGAGAGGGGATTGCAGTCCAAATCTGGTTTCTCAGAAGTGCACATTCAAAGACAGAGACTACACAGTAACCACAACTGCAACACACATTTCTGGAGTATTTCCTTTCTAAAATAAAAAACACCCTTATCCCACAGAGGAACATTTATAATTACATTACACAAAAAAAGCTCAGCCGACAGCAGTACCAGCTGCTCTGGGTAGGGACACTCTACTTATTTTCAGGCTCATGTATGAGCTGTGACAGATTGACCCATCTCACTCTGCTGCTAACAGCACAGCAGGCAGCCATAACAAGACTGTCCCCTACCTGAAAGCTGTACTTGACTTGACCCTTAAGTTTATGGGGCCAGTACCCTATGTTTACCTCAGCTGGGTCACATAGCTCTTCATTATCCCCTTCTTTTCCAAAAAAAGTGTTATATATTGCTACCATCCTACATTGTATTAGCACTGGGCAATAAGGAAATAACGCTCACAATAAAAGGTAACAAATATCTGAATAATTATAACATAATAAGAATTGAATAAGTAATCAATAATATGAAATCTAAAAGCTTTCTGGAGTGAAAGATGACACTTGTAACAATTCATACACATACAGAATATGAAAGAGTTTATATACCATATGTTATGTGCATGTTTGTTTCTAATTAATAAGCTAAATGAAAAATGTATTCTGGCCATATCAACCAGCCCTACCTAGAGAGTGTAGGCTACTGTATTTTGTTTTTGAAACTCACATCTCTGAATCTGTTCCAGGATCTGTCCTTGCTGTTAAGCCGCGTTACAGGAGACCGCCGTTTCTCTGCTCAGCAAGAGGGACAGGACAGGTAGCAGAGGGGGCATCTTCTGGGTGTAAGGCAGCAAAAGTCAGAAAAAAAATGGAATAAAACAAAAGTTATTGATATAAGTTACAAATAAAGTGACTCGGGAGAGAACGCTGCTTAACTTCAAAGGTAAAGTTCTAGAGTCAAGATACAGACTAGAATGCAACGTATGTCGTTATGACACAACAATGTTCTAAAACGGTCAGTATCTTCTGTTCTGTCAGAAAGGAACGTCAACGGTTAAGGGGGGCAAAGCTGAGGGCTCGTTACATCAGAACGCGTTTAGACCGCAATTAGCTAGCGTTAATAGCCGCTGACATTACCTAAGTTCCTAAAGTTCTCGTCTACTCCTGTTTGTAGATGTATTAGCGAAAGCCAAAACGATGCTGACAACTTACTTTTCTCTTATTAATTCCTCTGTTCCTCACATTCAGCCCGCGGTTCATTTACATGAGATAGAGTCGAAAGTGTCCATCCCACGTCTCGGGAGAAAGTTAAGTCCACTTCCCTCGCGTCCTCCGGTAAGTTCGCTCCAGAGTGTGCATAAAAGCAGCGGGCGGACCCTTAGCCTTGTCATCGGTTTTAGTAACCACCGCTCTCTAGTTATCCATACAGCCCAACCATTATATCTATCTATCTATATTCAATTTTGCTTTATTGGCATGACCATTCAGTAGACCAATAGAATTCCCTCAATGTAAGTATAAAAACATTTAATTCAGTCATTTATATAGGATGAGATTAGTTTAATAGTTTAGTTTAACAATTAAATGGAATCAACCACTGACAGAAAGAGATATTGGAGATATTAAGAGATAATAAAAATAGAAAAAATATATATAAATGTTTACAATACTTGCCAAGTCAATATTTACTGTTTCATGTACAAAATCTATGACACCGTTTATTTCTAATGAAATCTATCCATCTTCTCTTTGTGTGCCTCCACTACCACCTCTCTCTCCCTGTCTCTCTCGCTTGCGATCAGTGTGTCATTGATTTACAAAAGGTGGAGCAGTGCATCCACATGGGAATAGTGACTCAGTTTGTATGGAGATTTCCTGGTGTTAAAGGTAGGTCCCCAACAAAAAGAAATCATGTTTTCATTAGAGTTAAGCACAATTAACTATAGCTCTTTTGGCCATCTGCTTCCTTCATCCGCAATTTTTCTCTCCCTCTACCTACAGGAATAACAGTGTTGCACTGCCTCATTAATATCTAAGTGCACACAGTACATCTTGTCAAATGGGGCGCCTCGTTAAAACTTTTATCAAATTCTATGCTTTGGTGTGACAAAACTTTGAAAATCCTCTAGTCTACCCATGTCGACACAATAGTGAGATGAATTATGTATGTAGCCAGGTCTTGAGGTCCACAGACTGATGAGCTCTATCCATGGTGCAGAAACATTTTTTATTCAGACATTAACTGCATGTAGCTACAGAACTAAAGAACACCTGTAGCTTACAGTATAATGCAATATACTAAAGAAGCCCTGCAATGAAATACCACCTAGGTGAGGCTTATATTGTTTAACGTTTGTTTAGATTTTGTTCAGATAGGTGTTGAGTCAAAGCTATGGTCTGTAACCACAGCAGCCTGATGGTCAGTGGTTGTGTGACACATAAAGAACAGAGATATCAGACCGACACATCATGTTCTAGTGTCAAACAGTGATGCAAAGTAACTAAGTACATTTACTCAAGTATTACACTCACGTACAATTTTGAGGTAACTTGCACTTTACTTGAGTATTTTGTGCTACTGTACATTTTACGATTAATCGATTTGTCTATAAAATGTTAGAAAAAAGATACTTTACTATCACATAAGGCAAAGAAAAACATAAAAATTCACATTTCAAAAACTGGAACCAGCACGTTTGGCATTATTTCATGAAAAATGTCTGAAACAATTATTCAGTTATTAAAAGAGTTGCTTTTCGATTTGCTTTTGACTGATCCATTAATCGAGTAATCATTTCAGCTCTACAAATATTGTTCTATTTACTCCACTTCTAGTTACTTTGCAGATTCAGATGTACTATTTACACGAAAAAATGCGATCATTAGGTGTACAATATGATGCAAACCAACAGTATATACTGCAGTAGTAGTCAGAATATACTGTATATACTGTAGTAGTTCAAATTAGCTCTACCTTGACCAGCTACAGCATGCTTACATGTGTCAATAATAATAATGCGGTGGTATTTAACACTGAAATGGGTCAGTCTGCATAATGAGCTCTTCTACTTTTGATATTTTAAGTATATTTTGCTAATAATACTTATTTTATTCAAGTAAACGTTTTAATTCAGGACTTTTACTTGTAGTTTTACCAGTATTGTGGTGTTATTACTTTTACTTTTAAGTGAAGGATTTGAGGACTTCCTCCACTGCTGGTGTCAAATATTGTCATTGGGTAAATAGTCATCACCTTGAATAAATGTGGTGCAGAACAAAGTTAATGTGTCTACCTCCTACTGACACCTCTCTACGTAATCCTCACTGCAGTCAGAGTCAGCGAGCTAGATTACACTTTCAACCGCACCTTCTCAATAGTCCAGCGCAGGTGTTCATAAAAGGCAGAAAATGTAAACTGAAGATGGTGGTATATGCTCTGCAGGCATCTTTAAATATACCAGTATAGTCATGCAAGACAGAGTCATTAAATTAAACAGAGATCATCCAATCTGTCTTCCACTCACACCAGCTTTCATACTTAGCTGCAACTGCATGTCTCAGCCACCGACCAGTTTTCCTGAGGCCAGAAGTCCCGCTCACGCACTCATACACAACCCAGTGGCAAACCACATCAGGGCCACTTGCATGAAGCATGTGTGTACTCTTCACATTATGCTGTTCTCATTAACACATTGCCTGTAACAGCAGCCCAAGGCACCCCTGCAATCAGACCCTATTACTGAGAGCGCGCCCATTCAAAATAAACCAAAAGAGAAATGGCACACACGGTTCCAATGGCTTCTCTGCTGGTGACGGCTGACAAGTGTAATTGCATTTTTCAGCAATCTTTATCTGTGCTGCATTTTTTACACATATTCCTGCAGTTGTTTTCATTTTTGGCTATATTCACCGTCATTCATGTTACAGAACACAATATAATGGTATTTCTTTCCCCAACTAGTCTTTTTTTTCAACTCTAACTGAGCAGAAATTTAAAATACACTCACATTTTCACCACCGTTGTCCTATAAAGGTTTGGAATAGAAGGTATTACACCACTGCAATAGAGAGTTTGGCTAAGCGGATTGACACCTCCTTTAAATGAATCCATTAAGCAGAGGGCTAGCATTGACACCAGACCCACCAGGGGACTGTGAGGTGCCACATAGGCAAACTGTGTTGTCAGTAAAGGTAAGTAAATACTGGATTGGTCTACCACGTGCAGTAAGGGAGTGTCCTACATATTCCACTTTAAGACCCATCTCAGACAATGGCTTAAGGCAAACCAGAACTGTGATCAACTTGACATGTTGCACAATGTATTTTGTCTTTTTCTACTTGTGTATTGTATATTTATATCTTTATTTTGTCACTAATGTTTCTGTTTTTGTTACCTGCCTAGGGATTGTGGATATAAATGTGCATTCCTGCCAACTCCGGCATGTTTGCACCTTGTATTTTTATACTGATGTTTATAACGTGCTCTGTCCCTATCAAATAAACATTAATTAAAAAAGCTGATTTTAAAGTGGGCTTTAAAAAAAGTTAACTTGAGAGGAACAAAGTCTGCTGCGGCTTCTGTGTGTCCTCTTTTTCAAAGAGAAGCGATAAGAGCATTTCCTGCTGTTTCCGTTTGTAGAGGAGGGGCGCAGCTTTGCCAAGATTTAGAGAAGGTCAAAGTCAATGATAAGATACCTTCGTGTTACTGACAGTCTTGAGAGATAATAGCATTAGAGGGGGATGTGACTTAACATCCTCATAATAATGCCACTAATAACAAGATGAATTCTCATAGGCAGCATTAAAAACATGGTCATTTTACTTACAGATTCAAAGTTGCAAATAAAATTATAGGGTTTCTTGCTGTCACTTAGTGTTAAGTCCAGTGATGCAAACTCACTCAAAATCTCAAAAATGTTACTGGTACTAGTAAACTGTATGTTATATATAATTGGGGGAGGAGGTGGCCGAGCCAAAGATAATTCCTTTGTGCAAAGAAATTTGGAAGATAGTTTTAAAAACCTCAAACTTGAAAAGGTCATTGAACACTGATTAGGGAGTAATATTCTGTCAAACTACATTAGAAACAGTGAGGCGTCATGTGTCTCAGAGAATGTACTTGTTACTGTGATGTTCCCCATATTTCAATATTAAAGAGAGGCTCTGCAGGCTGTTTCCAGACAGAGAGAAGACAACCACACAGCAGTCCAGCTGGATCAAAGCGCTAACTCTGAAAGACAGCCAGACAAACGGGAGCCAATATAGTCAAAAAACCCCAACAACAAACGTAAACCTTTCCAGACTGACTGGATGGCGTAGAAAGAGGCTTGTTTTTGTGGTCAGCCTCCTTGCCATATTTGTCTGCACACAAACAACGACCAATGCTGCTAAAACGAGAAAGAAAGAAAACACAAAGGAGGACAACAGGGAACAGAAGCAAGGCAGGAAGGCTGGAACAGGAATTTAAGATAAAAGAAAGTAAAAGTGAGAGACAAGATGGAAACAAAAAAATTAAAAGTCATTGTGTGTTACTGTTAGATGTGGTAACAGTCACATCTGATCCTATTACAACGGTGAAGGCAAAGGCAGCCATACATCCTGCATAAAGTGGACCAGTCATTTTCAGAGGCACGTGCACACGCGAATTATAAATGTTTTGTTTTTTCAATGTTTTTGTATTAGTCTGTAATGTATTCCCTTTGGATTTTTTAGCTGCATAAATATAAATAGTCATCAAAGGTCAGTAGTTAAGTGTGTGACAGCTGTCACTCAACCTGACTGACCTATGTGGCTTTTCCAATGACCCTGAGTTTGACTCCCACTCATCTAATTCTGACAGGGCAAACCAGGATCAAAGAACACACACGGTTAGATGATTTATTCCTTACACCCATTCCAACAACCTGTTCAATGTTATTCCTGTCTCCATCAATCTTTCCCTGAGTCCATCCTTCTCTCATTCCCTTGTTTTTCCACACCCCCACTTCTCTATTTCACCCCCCTCTTTACTCCCTGCTCTCCTTGGTTTAGTGTCTCTAGTCTACTCGTCATCAATATTCTGAGAACTGTAGCACCACTTGCATTTCCATCAACTGGCATGTTTACCAGAAAAAGACGGTCTAATGAAACACGCTCGGGTCAGTCCGTCAGTCTCCACACTGATGTGTCATTGCAGACCACACACACTGGGGAGAGGAAAAATATCAGTCACACTGTCACTGAAAATTGGTGAGAAACAGTGAAGAGGGAAGAAAATACAGGAAACAAAGTACACTGAGCTGGGGTACATCAAGTGAAATGAATGAAATTGTCCACATTTACACATACTGTCCATTAATGTAACTGAACAGAGAGCTGGTTCAAGCTGTCTCATATGTAATTCTTCTCTCTTTGTAAGAGGTGTTGCATGTGACTGGCGAGGTCTTTCTTTTGTTTTTTTCTGCGAAGGTCATAATAGAGCTAGAAGCAAAAGCAGTGTTCTCTTACTCCTACTGAGACAATCAAAAGTCAGTAATTCTTGGCAAACCAAATAGATAATAGTGTATTAATACTCCACAAGGATGTGTGGGTAGAAAAGGCCTACTGCTGTACCAGTCCAAAATTCAAGATGTGGAATAACACAGTCTTTCTACATGCTAAATATAATGAATTATTATTATGAATAATTTCTTTCTATAGTCTATAGTCTCTCTCTCTCCTTCTCTCTCTCTCTCTCACACACACACACACACACACATAGATGCACAACCACACACACACACACACACTGGAATGAATCAACTTTAATTCATGATTATAATTTGAGAATGTCACGTCGTTTCAGCCGTTGTAAAGTCCAGGTAAAAGATTGGAACTGAGGAGAAGACAAATAACAACATTATATGGCTGGCTATCCAAGCTGACATTTCACAAGCCAGTCTGTGTGTGTGTGTGTGTGTGTGTGTGTGTGTGTGTGTGTGTGTTTGTGTGTGTGTGTAACAACCCTTTTGGTAAGCGTAGACAGATAACATTTGTGTTCTTCTTCTTCCACAGGTCTGGAAGAAAGATCGGGATCCCAACAGCTAAACATTATCTGCCTTCACCTCCTAAATATCATTTCTCCTCAGGCAGAAGTGTAGCTGTAGCATGTTGCCCTTTTCCAAAACACAAACCTCAGAAAACACGAGCCCTTTCTTCATTTATCTGACTCTTCTCTTTCATCCCTCCATCCGATGTTTCTTCCTTTCACAACCGATCCCTCTCTCTGTCGTTTCAGTCACTCTCTGCTTTTGTCATTCCACTGTTGCCACTGAGGACTTTATTTCTCTCTGTATTGCCTGTCCACCCTCCATTCCTCTCTCCACCAACTGTCAATCTCCTTCTAGGCCACTTATCCCAACTGTATCTATCCCACTTTCTATTAGCTCATTACACTACATCTCTTGAGCTCTGCTTCTCTATTCTTTTATTTCTTCTTTTGACGGCCCAGGGATGCTCTGAGTGTTTCCTTTCTCATTTCTCTCTTCACTCCCTCCATAGCTTTAAAGTGATGAAATACATCTCTTGTTACTTTTGATACTCACTCTCTCCACAATCCAATTTCTCTTCTTCTGACCGTCTCTCATCTCGCTTTGGATTTTGCTGTGAGTCCCAAAGTGAGTGTAGGGCGACTATCTCTCTTTCACTTCTATGACCTAAACTGTTGTGGAGGGACTCCAGGCCTGGTTTAGCCATCTGGCTAATTTCTCTGATATTCAGGGCCACTTCAAAGAATGAAACTTTATGATTTCAGTTAGAGAGCTGTAGCTGGAAGCATTCATGCACTGTGAGGCACAGACACAAGAAGAGAACACAAAGGAGAACAAACAGCACTAAAGCAGGGTCAAAAATACTTAAAAATGTCTGACATCGAATGTGGGCAGTGGAGAGGACTGTGGCAGAGCTGGATTTAATGTGATACTTAATAAGTGATAAGTGCTGCTGCCAGTGGAAAAACCAGCAGAAAACAACCATTATGGTGTATGAAAAAGAAAGCACATATAAACCTGTTCATTCGAGTCAAAAGATCCCTGAACAGACACTCAAATGTTTGCAATGTTATAAGACTATAAGAGAAAATGAGAGAGAAGAGGCAAACAGGATACACCTCTGTTATGTGCTGTGAATCTCCTGTGTGTTATTCAGATTTAGAGACAGTAATAAAGTCTGCCTTGGGCACTGAGCTAGATCTTCCACAGTCTCTTATCACACACTGAGAAATACATTTTCTACACACCTATATACAAACACACACACACACACAAAAGGGATTACCCACAAAGACATTAGATTACGCAGATACAAACAAACACGTTGATGCTTGAACTGGAGAAACTGAGAAATCAATAGGTCATCTTCCGGATAGATAGAGAAGAGGAATGTTATTGTTGGACCTTACTTGCCATTTTTTTGGGCATCCAGACCTGAGTGGTCTGGATGCTTCATAAAGTAAAAGTAAGAAGGTGAAGGAGAAGGTGCTCATCAGCTACACGCGTATCCTCTGTAACCATAACGCTATAACACACAACCATAAATCAACTGTGCAGTTACACAGGTCAGAAAATGCACAAGGGTTATTGCTTTACCACAGAGGCAACAGATGCTTCAAACATAAACACAGAGGTTGTAGTTGTTCTTATTGGTTATCAGTTGTTTTATTGAAAAAAACACACCTCAAACAAAACGCACATAAACAAGCCTTGCTCGCACCCCTATAGGGTGCAATGTTCATGACACCATGTTGAATGAAATGAACATACTGTTGATTTTGCTATTCTAAGAGTCTAAGAGTGTGGTCGGTACAGGAGGAAAGAGCATGGAGTCTTTAAAATAAGTGGGCTTTATTTTACTGTATATTGAATCTTGGAATATGTTGTGAGAAAAGCTGACATTTTGGCCTGACAGTGGTGCAAGGGGGGAGTTAATAAAGTGTTTAAAATGTAAAGTGTTCATCCTCCAGGGAGCAAGATTACATTTTTTGATATTTGTTGTGGACATGTGAAAATTTTGGTTGCTAAAGGAAAAGTCATTAATTCACCACATGCATTAAGATTTGCTCTTATAATTGACTGACTGAGCGACATTGCCACCCTGAAACCTTGCTGCAAGCTTATAGCTCAGGGCAAGCCAGACTTGTCCAGTTAATAAGTTGAGGCTAATATTTGATTTCTTCAGGGTGGCTTCTCAGTTATAATCAGCTATAGCACATATAATTTGTTTTGGGGGAATATGTCTCCATAGTACCCAGGAGGAAGCGATAGTAAGAAGCCAGCCAGACAGTCGGTGTGCTTCTCACGGGAGAAGCTATCGATCAGCTGCAGGTCAGATATGAGAAATAGGTTTATGACTGGAAATTACCTTCTTTTGTTTCTCTGCTTCCTTTCTCACACCTTCCACCCGTCTCCCCCACTCCCTCGCTCCCCATGTTTTTCATGTCTGTTGTCTCAGATCGATAGACTCCTGGGGCACAGAGCAGCAAAACCCAGTGGCCAGTGTGTTTTTTTCAAACACATGCAGACCTGCACACGGCAAACATGCACATACACACAAACACACATGCATTGTTCCGTTGACTGCCTCCTTCCGGAGGAAAGTGGTAGATAAACAATCATACAGTGTGTACAAACATGAGCAAAAGACAACTCCCAGGGACATGTTCCTCTCTAATACATCAGCTCATTTAATTCCATTCAGTTCCTCTTCTCGGCCTCCTCTGTTCCCACAATTTTAGCTATTTTAAAAACACATTTTCACCCCAAAAGTTCCCTTAACGTTTTACAGCTTTTTAACCAACGCTAATCTTTTTTAACCAACTCTAATGATCTGTCTTTATAAAAATTGGTGACATCATTACTGTGCTGTGGCTGGATGAAAGACAGGGATTAACAGAGACAGAAAAGGAGGAGAGAGGACTGAAGAGAAAAGACACTTTTCAACAATGTAACAGGGGTCAGCGTTTGGACCCAGGAGGCTTTCTGCTGCAACATCTTTTATTTAATTCACTCTCTCCTCTCACTTTGGATTTTAGAGGTTACACATGAGAACAGAAAAGCGTTTTGTGAACTCATTAATCAGATGCAAATCCATGACAGGTGAACCAACAGTTTGCTTGGTGTTACAACAGACACAACAACCAAACAGATTACTCTGGTTAAAGGAACCTCTATTAAATGAACTAACAAAGGAAGAAACGATAGAGAAAGGGGAGAAACAGATGTTATTTGGAGACAAAGGTCAGACCTTGCAGTGCAAACAGAGGTCATGTATTTGTAATAACTCACTTGTATGATGCAGGCAGGTCCTGATGTGCTGCTGAATTGTTCTGAGACAGTTTACCAGTGTCGCCTGGGGTTTCTGACACCTTGACGTGAAGGATGAGGACAGCTATCGTCATGGGAACACAGAGGATCAACACTGTCACATACATCTTTCTCACTGGCAATGTAGTCTATTTCTCGAAATCATCATTTAGTGGAATTTCCTCTAGTGTCACTTCACTTCTCTCCTCCCTACTTCCTTGCCTCTTCAGTTGTTGAGTGAATATTCTGAAACACTTGTGTCAGGTGGTGGTTTTCTATGCTGAACAGGTTTTATTCTTCAGTTACAAACTAGCAATCATCTGGAGGCACATGCACATCCATACATTTTTTGCAGGTGCTGGTTAACAATAATCCGCACAAAGAGACGGAAACATACTGCTATCTCCTTTCTACTTCTTTTTGTCAAACAAACGTCTTCTTCTCCATTTGTCATGTGAGGAAGAATATTTTTAGTCAAAACATTGTCGTGGTCATAAAGAAGAAAAAGAAGAACTGAGAATGAGAATAACATACAGAGTACAGTGAATAAAATAGAATAAAAAACAGTAAAATAAACAAATAAGACACAAAAAAACATAGTGGAACTGCAAAAATAAAACTCTGAGATGAGGGACCCTGACTGCAAAAGCCTCAATACGTCTTGAGCCGGGACAGGAAGATCCAGCAGAGCCCCGCCTGAGGATCTGAGGTTATGCTCTGGCTCGTAGAGGAGCAGCAGTTCAGCAATATAACTAGGAGCCAGCCCATGAAGCTTGTCTATTGTTCAGTAACATGAGCAGTTTATTGTTTGTGGCGTTCCTGCCGGGACATATGCTGGAAGAACTCTTCACTTAATCATTTATTACATTAGTCGGTATGCTGCACATAAAAGTTTGTTTTACTTACATCCTTCACTGTGAATATCCTCCTGCTAGAGGTTTTGCTTTAACAGCAGCAAAAGGTCTCTTTAAACTGATTTGTAACACCAACACTCCTGGCTTCAGAGATTTAACAATTTGTATATGAATATATTTTTGGTAGTACTCTTTAAAGTACTCTAAAGTACTCTTGAAAGTACTCTTCCAATAACAATGGCCTCTTCAAAAGTAAAAACAGTATAAATTGAATTTGTGCAATTATTTGTTACAACTTAATGTGTGTGTGTGTGTGTGTGTGTGTGTGTGTGTGTGTGTGTGTGTGTGTGTGTGTGTGTGTGTGTGTGTGTGTGCATGTCTCTGCAGCAGTTGAGACGAATGTTTAATTACACAGGTTCAAAGACACTCCATTATAAGTGAGCAGACAGAATGGAGGGGAGGAAAAGGAGTGGAGAGCAGGAACATAATCCATCCTCCAGTGAGCTCTGTGTGGCTGTGAGACAATGTTGCAAGGACAAATTTAATTTAGTCAGGGGATTTAGCCCATTCAGTGGTTGACTTTGCTTTGTGAATGTCTCGTT
This sequence comes from Maccullochella peelii, assembly GCA_002120245.1. Taxonomy (NCBI): domain Eukaryota; kingdom Metazoa; phylum Chordata; class Actinopteri; order Centrarchiformes; family Percichthyidae; genus Maccullochella; species Maccullochella peelii. The sequence goes on along the minus strand of LKNJ01000228.1, from coordinate 385,735 downwards.
TCCTTTGGTTGCTGGCAGCTGATGAAGAAGCAGAGTTAAAGGATCCAAACCCATTCACCTTTGAAGCTCCAATTTGAACATCTAATTAACTTTAGAAACGGAAAGAGACTTTCATGGCCTAATGAGTTCATATCAGCCCCAGTGACTATTTGGACACTTGAACCACACTTACACATCTTAACTGCTGCAATTACACTTACACTGAATTATTACTTTTTAGAGAGCAGAACATAAATATAATTTGGTAAATAAGCAGAGAGGATGAGGACAGTTAATACAAATGGGACAAAAGAGATCAGTCTGAAGTAATATATTTGTGTATCCAGTGCAGGAGACTAATAGACCATATTTATGGCCTAAGAGCAATACAATACCAGGCCAGCGAGTGTAAGATTTCCACTTAACTGTGAGCTTCTGGGAAAAACTGCAAAAGAAATCTCTGGAAAAATCTGTGAAGATGGAAACCCCAAAATGCCTTCTTTCCTGTAAAGCACTGAGACATCCCTCGTGTGTGGAGAGATTTGCTGGCGAGGAGGGCATGGCTTCATAACAACACTGCCTGTCTCCCTCCGCCCACCATAACCACAGAGCAGGTCCCATTGCACTGAGCTGACAGGTGCAAAGGTCTGAGAGAGTTTAACTGCTATGCTGTTATCCCAGCATGCTCTGGTCTGTTCCCATATGGGCAGGGGAAGACAGAAAATAGATAAGAAAAACTGAAGAAAGTTGTGAAAAAGTGAGTGAGTGAGTGAACATCCCTCTGCATTGCACACAGGCCGTATTTGCCTGACTGCCATTCATTCCAGATGGTGTAATATCAAAGTAGAAAGAGTGAGCAGGGGGAGGAATGGGAGAGGCTCACCTTGTTTTCATCTCCCCATCAATCTCATTAAAGCGTGATGGAGAAAAATGACAAAAACACAGAAACTGGCTGGTGAGAGGGGGAGAGTTAGCAATTAAATGTCAGAGTGGATTAAAGGAAAATGTGAGAAATGAAACTCTGTGTCTGTGACGTTTAGTCCATCAGGCAAAGAACAAGTGAGGAGCGAGTGAATGAATGCTAAAACTAATTAGTGAGACTAAAGCCTGGATATTAAAGACAGCTGCCAGGAAGAAAAAAGAAAAGAAAGATTAGAGACTGATGTGAAGAAGAGGAGCAGACTTTTGACTTAATGAGTTTAGTTCTGCTCATCAAGTTCATCTGTTTGAATATCCACTCAACGACAGCCTTTTACTTCTGAAATTAATATGTTAAGTACTGAGTGTAATTTTCAAGAGAGACATAACAAAAAGCACAGAGATAAGAGTAAAAGCAGTGAGCCAAACACTAGAAAGTAATGTAACGCTGTTTACACAATCCGAGACCTTGAAATAGATCTTCTCTCACTTCATACACAATCATCCACTTCCTTAACTCGCACAGCCAAGCTCTCAGCGAACCAAACTCATATAGTTTCCACTAGCAGCAGTCAAGATGGTAAAAGACTTCTCTGATGTAGCATCACTCTCTGTTCCCTCCATCATTCAGCCTTATTCAGTGTTTCTCCAACGTGGGTCTTATTTTTTGTAGTCATTCTTGTTATCTATGGTAATATTTTACTTACAAACTTCATTCTATAATCTTGGGATGTGGCAGTATGTGCAAACTGCAGACATGTAACATATTGCTAATTTAACTAAGATTTAATGTTCATGTATGTGTTTATTAAGGGAGGATTAGTTCTACCAGCAGGATATTATTTCACTTGCCAACGTTGCTGAGATATACAAACACAGCAGCTCTGCCATTCCTTTATAACAGAGTGCACGGGGGCCAAAACTATGAAAATAGAAACTGTGGTTGTAAAAGCAGAATTTTCCTTTACTAAAAGCACAAAGTCAGATAACTAGAGAACTCTCAGTAATTAGCAGTCTGTTTTAAATGTGTCAACATGAGTGGATTTATCAGTAATAGCCTGATAATCAGACTGAATTGCCATTTTTTTTTCACTTCACTGTTTGAATCAAAGAAAAAAATATATAATGTGAGCAGATATTCAGAGGTCTGAAACCAGGCAAGATCAATGACCTTAATGACCTAACATTAACATGTTTCTGGAAGATGCAGTGCAGACAGTCGTTGTATATGTTCCAATACAAACAGAAAAGTTTAGACAAAGACACTCATCTAGCAAACATTGCATATTTGTGTGTAAATAGAAGGCTTTTTATTCTAAATGCCACATTAGAGATTTATTCTGTCATCGGTGCTCATGTCGCTCATGTTCAACTCTGCCTTCTGCACATTTATTTTCACCCTCTTTCATTTGCCACAATGTGACTGACACAAAAAAATGATTGTGCTTTACAGGTTTAAGGGGATGCTAGGGGTATTTATTATCCTATTATTGTCTGATATACAAACAACAAACTGTCAATGTATGATACTAGTAAAAAAAAAACATGCATTCTGTAAATTGCTACCTATAGTCATCTGCTGAGACAAAGCAACAATTGTTTGAACTTTGTATGTATTGTACAATTATAACTTGAAAGAACTTGTATAAGTATGAAAGATGGAGATTCATCCCACCACTCCCCCATCTGGGAAGTCTGTAACCATAACAGTTCATCCATTCTGTGCTGGTCCCTTTAGATTACATTTCTCCTCCAGAATCTCTCCATCCATCTGCTGAAAATCCTATTTTCATGACAAACAATAAGACACAAACACACGCACTCCATCACTGCTGCCTGAAGCTGCCGCAGAACAGGATGAAGGAAGGGATGGAGCAAAATTATAAATGACGAGGTGGGAGGAAGCTGAGAAAAAGGTCCTGGTTCCCTTACAGGGTTTAATTAATTAAGCTAATATTATGTTAGTCAGTTCAAATTATCTTATAATTTTCAACCAACTAACTAACTGGCTGGTGAGCCGATTAGCTATAAAGAGACAGCACTAGTTTTACTGCAGCTCAGTTAATAATTTTATGTAAAATGGATCTCATCTAAAACACTTCCTATCTATGACATGACACAGTAACTATTGCAGAATATTGCAGATCAGGTAAATGTTTGAGAAACTGTGACAAGTGTGACAATATTTGGGTCTGTTTCAAAGGTTTACATAATTCAACAAATTTACAATAAACTGAATTACTGTAAGTAATTTCAAACCTACCTACTCATGATGTCAGTATATTGTATAGGCGTGTTATATGCACACAAGTAGTGTTTAAATGACAAATCTTCACCAACAAGAAATCAAGAAATAATTACCCTCTATCTTAATGATCCAATAATCCTTTTACACATTGATCTATAATTGTTTTGAAAGTGAAATGAAAATGGTAATGCTATATCTGAAAATACTGTGACTTTGAAGATTTAAGCTGATGCTCTGGTACCAAGATAGACCTAAACTTGCTTCAGGGAACAGAAAATCCTGGCCAAATTCCAAACTGTCAACAAACTCAACCGTAACTCAGTTACCCTTGTACGAGAGACGGGGCCCAGATGTGAAGTCAGCATGTGCTGTCACAACACCACCGCCCTCAAACATCAAAGTAAGCTGCAGCGGATACTGTGGGAACAATCATTTGACAATCAGTGCTATCGCTCCGGGCAACGACTCACCCGGGAATAAACCCTCACATCATAACTCTGATTGACCTACTCTGCACTGTATCGGTTGCTTCAGTCTCTCCGCAGCTCACAGAGTGTGAAGCAGTGGTTGGCATGCTTTACTTAGCCTGTTAAGCGGACGTCCTTCTCTCCAGCCACTTCCTCCAGCTCTTCCTGTTGCAAACTGAGGCGATCCTAGGTGGTATATATAATCCTTGACCGCTGAAACAGCACAAGGGGTTGGCACTTGTGCTGTTTCAGCAGTCTGAACGTCAGATATGGGTGAGCCCAGTCAACCTGAGAGAAAGGTCATTCAGTTGCTTGTACAAGGATCTCATTCTTCGATCTATCAGTTACCATAGGTTGAAACATAGATCAATTGGTAAATAGACAACGTCACTTTCAGGCTCAGCTGCCTTTTGACCACATTCACAACCGATCCATCTGTCAATCTCATGCTCCATCTTACGCTCGCTCATAAACCATGACCCAGAGACTCTTGAACATCAAGCTCTTTCAACTGGGGGCAGCAACTTTCTCCTGAACCAAAGGAGGCAATCCTCCATTTTCCGGCACATGACCGTGGCCTCACACTTTGTGGTGCTGACGCTCATCCCAGCTGCTTTACAACTGGCTGAAAACCAGCCCAGTACACACTGGAGGTTACAATCTAATGATGCTAAAAGAACTACATAATCAGCAAAATGCAGTGGACATGGGGGCTTGTGAGTATCCCCACACCCGCATGGTGCATCTCACCTTGGGCAAGTCCTATCCCTATTAGAGATAGCATTTCATGTTCAAACTGCAAGACCTTACATTTCCCTGCTGCTGGATTGGTAACAGAGCCCTCAACATTAAACATATATTTGAACAGAATAACACCTGCACACACACAATAGATATGCACACGTGCAAAGAAACACAATAAACACAACCAATTTCCTGGTAGGTGGGATGTGTGATTGCAAAGCAAATACTTCAGAATGCACATTAGTAGCATCACTTCCCTCTCAAATAAGCACAAAGTAAAATATTGTTTGGTCTGGAAAAAAAAAATCCAATCACAAGGTCCCCCCAAGAGAAATAATAGGAACATAAGTAGGTTATGTAAATCCTGCCTTTGAGAGGCTGAGGACAAGTGTTGTTAGTGTGACACCATGCTGCACACACCGGCTCACCTTTCTCCCGCTGATGCCTTCTTTTATCACGTTCTAATTCAAATCCATTTCCTTCCTGTCACCTCTCCGATAGTGCTGCTAATGCTGCTTAATAAAATTATGCAAAGGAACAGCTCTGTGTCCTGTTCTGAACATATTGAATTATCTGTCTGAGGAGGGAGAGAGAGAGAGAGAGAGAGAATGAGAGAAAACCCAGAAGATGGATGATCTCCCTCTTTCTCTCTCTCTGTGGGTTAACATGGTTTTAATGAAACCTTGCTCCTACAAAAATGTATGTTATGGTGGAAAATGAGTAGGAAGTGATGGAGAGGTTCAGTGTGAAACAATTTTATTTACTATTAGTGAAGGATAAACAGTGATAAACAGACAAGGAGAGGAGAGCTAAACATATAATAACAACATATATATATAGCCAAATTTTAGCATAAACCACTTTACCAGTTACCCAAATCCCTCCAAATGATATTTTTCTGGAGTAGCTGTGGGTCTTTCTCTGTGGGTTAATGTGGCTATAATACACTGTTTTAATGCTGCATGAACAGGAAATTGAAGTTAGAGCGAGCGAGAGATGACAGTTGCTGAGGGGTTCAATCTGGAGCTGCTCCACTTAACTGGAGGATGAACAGAAGAGCGCCGAGGAGAGGGGATGATTTAAGAGGGCCGAGGAGTAATGTGATACACTTGGTGAGTTGCACTCTCTTTAGTGATGAGAGCAATGTCATATTAATATGCTCTTGTATGTATGTGTGTGTATACGTATGTGTGTGTGTGTGTGTGTGTGTGTGTGTGTGTGTAAAGATGAGTGGATGTATTGTATATAAAAAGAAAAAAGTACTTCTGGCTGGTAGTCGTGCACTCTAGTCAGCATGGTCGAGAAGGACAGGAGTCAATAGATAGATAATAGATAAAATGAGACAGGACGGAAGGAGAGAAGACAGAGAAGATAAGGAGATAAAAGAGGTGAGACAAGGGGGGATTAAATTAAAAGGAGGAAGGGAAGTAAAAATTAGTCTGGGTAAGGTGCCACAAACGATAGAAGAACTGAAGTTTGCATAAAAAGAAAGTTAAACAGACATGACCTTCATTACAATGCAAGAAATGCGAATTGAGAATAAAAGGGTGACATACAAGAGTCAGAGCCAGAGGAAAGCACAAAAGAGACAAGGCTGGGAGATTGAGAGGAAGATACTATAAACTGAAATGGACATCTCACCTTTGATGTGTGGCCATGAGACGCACACACAATAGACTGGAGCACTAATGCTGTGCTCGTGTCATATAGGAGTTACCGCAGTTATCAGTTTCCAAGTCTTGCAGGTTTTCTTTTTTTAATACGATTTGGTGCTAAAAGGCTGAAAATTCAACAAATCCAGATGCCACATGTCAACCAAAGTCCATTGTTTAAGGTAATTAAACCCACATTTAATGGATTTATTTTTGTAAACAGGAGAAACTTTCCCATCTCTACTTTTCATCCTGTATGACAAGAACGTGGCATAATCCTACTAAAGCAAGTGTGTGCAGACTCTAATTCTTTTCAAATATGAACATCATCACTGATTTTAACTATCTTAAATGAAACTGCCTAAGGTTAAGGAACAAGATGTCATTTAAGTTGAAAGACTTAAATAAAATTTTACAGCATACCAAAATAGAACTGCAACCAATGCAGACCAATGCAGACATTTTGACAGTCATAGCTAAATGGACTTCAAGCATTATGCATTTGATTATTTACACCTGTGTTTCCATGAAAAAGGATTATGCTGTGGCTCATCTGACAAACATCATGGCAGTCATGGTTTAAATGACCCAATAATAGTTTGATAGGTGGCATGAAGTGGATTAGCTATTATTATTATTATTATTATTATTAGTATTATTATTATCCCTCTCACCAAAATCCACATTTATCACTTAATCTAAAATATGTTTTTTTACATGTGTATGTAAAAGACAGCCATACCAAACTTTTAACAAATATATTGTCCACTGAAAGCATTCGTATTTTTGTGTGTGTTGTGTTGCTGCACTGATGTCTAAATTTACACTGTTATTTATCTGAACACTGGAATGTGCAACAGATGTTTTGTAGGAGTTTTACCAGGTGAAACATTCCTTAAAATTCAGAGTTGCAACCCAAGAGAGAGAGAGAGAGAGAGAGAGAGAGAGAGAGAGAGAGAGAGAGAGAGAGAAAGAGAAAGAGAAACAGAATGAGAGGGAAATAGAAAGGATGGGATACAGTCATACACACTTAAAAAACGTCGTTACATTCAACAATAAGTTGTAAGAAAAAATCTGTTTCATACTATGAGGAAAGTTTGTCTGTGTCAGGATCAGCTGGAGCGGAGAGTCCTGATTGGTCCATTGAGGTGTTTTTAAAAGTGGGTTTAATTATATTTTAAAATCTAACAGCAGGCTCCTGAAGTGCTCTCACTGCTGCCTCCTGATGGACCAGCACTGATTTAAGAGTCATCACATCAACACATCAACACATCAAGAGTCATCACATCAACTCCTGAAGTGAACAGATGGAGATTTTACAGTCATATAACTTCTTTCACATCCGTAAAACTTCTGCACAACTACAACATTCACATCCCAGATAGTGCGTCATACAAGTATCAAACTCCCCAACCGAGCTACAATCATTGCCACGACAGATTAGACATGCATACTGCACCAATAACAGTTACAGGAGGCATGACTTTCCCCTTGTCTTCTTCCTTCCTGTTCATCTTGGACCCAACAGAGCAGAAGGGTGTTCAGCACTGTGTGTGCTGAGGTGTTGGATCTCTTTGCACAGGATATCCATGACAGCCTGCATATGAAAGTGCATCTCTGTGTCACAGTTGAGAGCAGTGCAGGGGGCGGGAGAGAGAGTTAGTGGTGGCTGAGAGGTTTAGTCTGGAGTTGCTTTATCTAGGTGGCAGTGGAGGAGCGGAGAGGAGAGGAGACAAGAGGAGAGGAGACAAGAGGAGAGGAGACAAGAGGAGAGGAGATGGGAGTACATTATTCAACATATTCATGTAAACTAAAATATATTTCATTTTCTATCACTAAAACTCTCAAATAAATGCCAAAGCTCCACGTAAAGTTATTGATTATGAACTGAGCTGAAATATACCGCACTCTGTGTGTGATGCCACTACAGGGCCCTCCTCCATCATTGTTGTGTTAATTATAGCTCAGTCAAATTAAATGAGATTAAACAATTGCACGGCTCAAAGCCTTAACAAGTGATACTCTTGAGAAGATAGAGTTATAACACAAGTAATCTGTTAGATAAATGTCAGAGCTAAGAGGGAACTGAATTAATTCGACATTTACACTTAAGATAGAGTAATCAACGACAACAGCACACAGATACAGTGCACTATGGATTTAAGATAATTGATAAAGGCATTGTATTTATGCTAGCACTGAGAGGAAGAAGAAAGCATGATGGCCATAATGACACGCTGTGATAAAAACAGGCCGTATCCATTAGCTTCTTTATTTACATGAGCTGTTGCTGCTCAGTGACTTTTGAGACTCCGTGTCCAGGAGCATCAGCAGCATCTAGAAATGAACATTTAATTGCATAATTGATTTAATGTTGCTAAGAGAAATGGGAGAGAGCAGGGCACAGGTTGGGTTGTGGGAAGATACACCGGCATCGTTTCAGCCCTTCATCCTCCCTCATTTCTCTTTCTTTGTTAGTCAGCCTCTTTGCCAGGACTGTTATTACTGGTGATTGTAGGTTTAGTAATAATAACTGAAACTGCAGGGCACAGTGTGTGGGTGGCAGCCATATTTACTCCTAAATAACAGAATAAGTTTAAGGATCCGTATGTGTAATAAGGAAAATAAATACTCTCTGCTCCTAAAACTTTCTTGCTGTTCTTTTCTTTTCTTAAATTTATTTCAGTGCCTTAATTCGCTTGAGATGATCTTTACATGTTTTTGCACATTGCCTTTTTATTCTGTCTTATTCTACTCCAGTACAGAATAGAGTGAATATCACCCATGGCAAAGATATGACTGGACCCAGACAAAGAAACTATCGTCTTGTGGGCAATCAATTACTAAACCTAATTTTCCATACCAGTCAGTTCAAATATGTACCAGTCCATTTTGAGGGTTAGAAAGGACAGTTATTCAGTCCTAACATTACATGTAATATGTTTATAGCTATATACTACTGATGTGAAGACATGATGGCAGGTGCCAACATTTGTGTTTTCTAAGTGTGGTTTGGTATGTGTGTATGCTAGTGACTGTGACGATTTCTACGTCTGGGCTGTTATCATGGGCAAACCCTGTATTAAATAAATTTGACATTAATTATTTGTGTCAGTTACATGTGACAAAGGTCATTATTGTTGCAGTGTTTTGGTCACAATAGAGGCTGGCTCAATAGCTGGCACATTTGTTTACACCCAATTTGATTGTGTAGAGTTTGTATGCAAGCAGTATAACAGAACAAAACATTTATTTTGAAATGCAGCACACTTGTCTCTTGGTATTTTGGTACGTTCTCATATTCTGCCTGAATTGAAAACACAATGAAGCCCACATAGAGACAAAATGACAAAAAGTCAAAAGGAAAGAAAAAGTAGAAGAGAAATAATTAAAACTATGAAGTAGACATCAAGTTTTCTGAAGTATGAAGAGCTTAATAAAGAGATTAATTTGAGAGACACAGCTGGATGGAGTCCTAGCCGACAGATATCAAAGACGCTTTGACTTTGAACCATTGTTCATTTATTTCCAATATAAACCCACACACATGCGCCTTCACACTGTAAAAGGGCTGAAGATGATTTCAAAGCCAGTTAATCATCACTAAATCATGATTAGTATGCAGATCAAAGCATCGTGTGTAGATGCTAATGTCCATTAGAGGATGGATGGGATGGGTTTTAAGCACAGCTGGTGCCTCTTTGTTGAAGAAATGAAGTCTGACCAGATTAGACACTGTTTACATGACATCAGCCAGATATTCAGTCACGACACTTTCTCATGTTTCTGATCCTCAGAGAAAACACTTTGGAGATGTGTGTAAGCAGGAATTAATGGGAGAGGGGGCAGAATAGAGAGTATTCATTTTATCATATGTCATCACCTGAGTGAACAGCAATGAGTAATGAACCACCTCTAATGCAGCTCTCCCCTCATAGTATCTCACACGGTATCTTTTCAGTCCTGGTGGCAGTGTGGCTCTAGAGTTGGCAATTGGACTATTGATCCTAAAATATCATGACAACTAATGAAAAGAATAAGATGAAACTTTGCACAGACATTCATGGTCCGCAGAGGATAAAGCATACCTGCAAAACTAGTGAAATTCTTATCTCAGCTGTACTTTGTGTTTAGTGCTAATCAGCAAATGTTAGCTTGCTCACATGCTAAACTAAGATGGTGAAAACGGCAAACATTAACCCTTCTAACATTGTAACTGTGTGCATGCCTCACAGAGCTGCTAGCATGGCTGTCCACTTTTAGCTCTGTCTTGTTGTCTTTCACTTTGTTCCTCTGAATGGATTTTTCTTGTCTCTTTCTTCCAATTTCATTTTTTCAACCAATGAAATGTTGTTTTCAATGCATTGTGACTCCAGTACATTCATATAATACTGAATATTTACAGGATTTGAAAGATCTAGCATCTATGAGACCTTGAAACACAAACACAAATTCTTTCTCTTTCTAAGTCAAACAGGGAGATTGTCCTCGGTGCTATGCAAGCTGGCTCTTGTTGTTTGTGAAGCATGTCTGTTGCTGAAAGGACAGTAATCGTCTGCACTGAATGGTTCTTTAATCGCCTTTAATTGTTTGCTATCAAAGGATGTTTTGGGGGAAGATTAAATAAGGGAGACTTTAAAAACCTGTCTCAATGAATGAAGTTTCTGTGTTGTTTAAAAATGAGATTTATGTTTGGGTTTGATACACTAATAAAAGTATTCCTCTCACGCACTTGAGGGAGAAGGAAAGAGGGCAAAATATAAAACAAGACAATTTCAGAATGAATTTAAAAACTCCCCCGGGCGTGACTCTGTTCGGCCATTGAGTGGCACTGGAGTGTGGGATAACAGAGAGCGGAAAACAGGAATGATAGAGGGATAAAAAAAACAGACAAAGCCCTTGAAGGGATGATGGGAAAAGGACAGAATTAATGTGCAAGAAATATTGCTGTATTATATGGATGCAACTCAAATGATTTGTTAATAAGCTGCTCAGAGAGAGAGAGAGAGAGAGAGAGAGAGAGAGAGAGAGAGAGAGAGAGAGAGAGAGAGTTGCTCCATTGTGGCACTGTGGACTGATTCACTGTCTTGAAGTCTAACAGATTTCACACAAATAAACACACACACACACACACACACACACACACACACACACACACACACACAAGCAACTGAGAAACTGTACAAATCACAAAATCTAAGAACAGTGCGTTCAAAACTTTCACTCATTCAGGTATTTCAGAGACTCTCTAAAGAAAAGAAAATCTGACATTTAGCCAGAGGATCTCGCAGGGCCAGCACATCTGCATGATGACCTTCCACTAATTGGAAGTTGAATTAGCCGTTTTACTAAAATAACAGAAAGTAGCGGTTTAAATCCTTGACTTGGCTGCTCACCTTCAAGTAGACCTGTTGCGTTTGTATCCGAGCAGTGAGATTTTCCTTTGGTGCTTTCTTCTGTCTAACTTTTATTAATAAAAACTTATATTAATAAAGGCATGTTTGATGCAGCTTCTGTCCTTCAGTCTACTTCAAATCCCCAGTTTCTTCTGCCGAGACACGCTTTCCCCTTGTAAAAAAAAACATGCCCTGACCTCTGAAACAACCCATTAGCTTTAGTCTGACAAGGACCTATTTTTTATCCTTTGTTTGAATGGCACTGAATTTTTCACTACAGCAGCACAAAGAGCCGATGGTATGAGTTTAAGAGCCGGAATTTTAAATGACCATAATGCAATAAAACAATTTTCTTGCAAAATGCAACTTTTCATTAATTTTCCTGTGGCTGCATCACATTCCGACGACTGTTGGAGACGACCCACTGCCATTCCAGCCAGTGTCTATTTTTTCTGGACCATTTTCGCTCGTGTCTCTGAAGCATAAAATTTACTTGTGAATGTATAAATGCCTATATTATTATTGAAAACTGACATGAAATTAAAATGCAATTGACTTTGTCTTTACATACAAAAAGCAAAACTATTGTTAAAAGTATGTAAAGAAGAAGAGGAAGGTTACATTTTTTCTTCTACCAATATAAACTATTCAGGAAAGAGGGATGCAAAATTAAGACAGCATGCTGTGTAGAGTACTTGAAACAAGTAAAGTAGTAGGGAAAGTGTGCAAAGCAATACTGTGTTGGTAATAGATACTCCGCTTCTGAAACTCTCCCACTGGACATTTAAACCACGACCAAGATGTGACTGAGCCGTGGTGCAACCGGAAACTGCAAATTCAGTAGACATCCAAGGTAAGTCTTGTCTCATCTGTGCTGTAAACATCAGCCTCTCTGTCTGCTCCTCTCTTTCCGTGGTCCAGCCTTAATACATATAATCTTGTCACTCTGCACTGCATCCTGAGGAGTAAAATGCTAATGAGCTGCAGACGGACATGTTGCCAGAGGGCCAGCGGACTGATGCCAAAGGGTGACCAGTGGAGTATAGTCTCTGAAATCCCCTGTTAGAGCCACAGTGAGACTCCAAGTGTCTACTGTGCTCTGGTGTTAATGAAGGCACAGCAGAGTGAATGTGAGGCCATTCCGCCTCCAGGCTACAGGATGCCACTGCTGATTGTGACCAATTACAGTCAATAGAGCTGAAAATAAAATAGTGGAGCTCTGTGACACTGTTTAAGGAAGTTTTCTTGACATTTGCCAACAGTGATTTTTGCATTGTCAGCTCTGCATGGACTGTTTTGACAACTAGAAGTCAAGGCAGCTACTTTATATGCACTAATTAAATCCTTCATTCTATCCAGTTATACATTTTGGAGAGATGATATTTCTGTGGCGAGATTATCCAGTCACTCACTGTTTAATACACACACAGCTTCACTGCTGCTTCTACACAAAGAGAGATAGTGAACTCTGTTCGGTAGGTTGATGCTGAACATATGGCTAGATATTTATTTAAAATGTATACTATCACTGGACCTTCAGTGTAAAAGCCTCCAACTCCTCTGAGCTATTATGGTATCGCCAGCCCTTTAAATCTATAATTCTTGGAAATAGTGTCAATTAGATTCAAGCACACTGGAATGATCAATGGCCACTCTTATCCACAAGCTGCGGGTATTAATATCTGGAAACTGGATTCCAGCCTGCTGGCAGCCAAAGAGCCTCCAGTTTGGAGCAATGATTCTGAGAGGCTGTAAGGTCCTGCTTCAGAGATCAGCACTCATGAATACAATTTGTCACACTTTCAAGTGTACTGGTTAGAAATAGTAACAAACTGGACCCTGTATCAAAGTTTTACTTTATGGGTTAAGTGACAAAGAGTTACTTTGTACTGTTGCAAAATGAAAAGGACATAATAGATGTCAAGCATTTAGGTGATGCCACCATTTATTTAATACAAAATTAGGCACAAAATATATGGCAATTAACAGCTGAACATAAAGGGATAAAAGAAACTATGCCAGTTATTTAGATGGAATGACAACAACACATACAGTAGTAATCAATTGTGTTATTCTTTCCTTGATATTAATTATTCAAATAGCATGGTTGTTCCTCCTACCTATCACTTCTCAGCAGCTTAGAAATGCATGTTATTGTTAATAAATATCTGTAGATCTCTTGCTGCTGCAGAGGGTGACAACACACAAAAAGGTTCTGGATTTCAGCTTTAATGAGATAAATTAATATATCAGTGACTGCAAATAGTTTTCTAAACTGTGTTTCAGAAAAGTAATATATAAGTAAAGTTTATACTTTATATAATTGAATGCCAGACATTGGCTCTCTTCGAAATCACATACTAACACACTATTCATACTAAGTATGACGTAAAATAGTGTATGTAGTGTGTTACAACTGCATAGTAGTTCCAACTGCCAGAATACATGTATACTAGATAAGCAAGAATTTCTGAGTATGCAACAAGAGCTTACTGGACATACTAACTACACCAAAATGCATTGTGTCTCTTCAGATTGTGTAATGGCAGTAAAATAATTACGAATGATGGAGAGTGAACGTGAAACAGAAGCTACTCAGGACCCAGGACGTTAAGGTACAGTTAAGAGGGAAAACACGGGAGCTCACATACAGTATATAATGTACTGTAGAAAAAATATTGAAAATTTTTTATTTGCCTTCAAACGATACAGGAAAATATTAAATTTAGTGGAAAAGGTTACATTGATTTACATTTGTGATTGACAATCTTCATTCAGCGGTACCTGGGACCGGTCATGTGACGCAGAATAGACATATTGCTTGAGTACATCAGTCTGCTGGTAAAGGCATTCTTAATCGCTAATTTAGTATGCAGTCTACAGTACACACTGACTGAATATGTAGTACGCAGTACGTTAGTAATCGATTTCGAACACATTCATGGACTTACTCTGCATCAGCATCAATATTATGCAGCAACTAAATGTGTGTTGTGAACTCCTCTGTGTGACGTCAGAAAATAACTTAGTAGTTCAGTACTATGTAAATGAAGACACAGTACAGTGCCAATAAAGAGGTTAAAGAACTACAAGTAACAACTTTTCTTTTACTTTATTCCATTACAGGGAAATGGCTACAGTACGGTTGCCCCCTAGAGTTTATGGCTTTAGAAAAGACAAGTCATTATCCGGTAAGAATAAGAGATGGTTTGAATATTGAATGAGTGACCTTTACTTCCTCCTTCCCCAATGTGTTATGCTCACTCCCCTGTGTGTTTCAATCCAGGCCCAATGTGGACATCTGCGATCACTGAGAAGCATACCCTTCTGTTTTTGGTACTCATTCCCTTCACACTGATGTATTTTAATACAGACTGATCTCTGCGATTGTTCTAGCCCAGACCAACTACTAAATGCAAGTTTTGGAGTTTCTGCTGCTGTCTCTTTCCTTTTACAATTTTTACGATGCTGCAGTATTTAGATAGAAGCTACAATTAAAGATCTGTGAGGGTCAGAGTTCAGTATTTAGTAAATTATAGCCTGGGCCTCTGGATTGCCCAAGAATATTTTTCTAGTCTCTTATTCTTTGTTTAATGTAGTTTGCATTGGAATCTGTGTCTCTGCAGCTCAGCAAACAGTCCAATACTGAAGGTCTATGTGTTCAGACTGATATTCAACACACACACGGGCAGCCAGCAGGATAGTTCATTTAACTGGTTCCCCACAGGTATGTAATGCACACACACACACACACGCACACACACACGCACGCACGCACGCACACACACACACACTACCTGCAGGTAATGCCAGAGGTGGCCAGCATTAATCTCATTTGTATCTCATCTATCGGCGGAATCATAATAACCACGGAGAAGCAGGCTCATGGCAGGGAAACAAATGGGGAGAACCACCGAACCATTTGGTCAAATTTAATAAGGTGGATGTGGAGGAGGGCAACTTTTGTTTTGTAACAATCTCTTTTGTTCCTGGTATAGCAGCCGGAACTGAAATATATTAGTTTGATAAATATTCTCTCGTTGTCCTCTATAGAAAACACAGATTTCAAGGTTTCACTTTGAAAAGTTTTAACAAAATACATTTCTTAGGAAATTCCTTCTTGCTGTTTTATCAACTCAGAGAAGTGCGAGGTGTCATTTCAGGTTTTTACTGTAAGTTTGAATGTGTATGATGGTCAATGAACAAGAAATACAGACTGCACAAATCCCTGCCCACTGTGTATAAGCCTGTTAGCCTTTATAATTACATGCTACTGTAAATACCCTTATGTTGTTCTGCGGAGGACGATCTTTAATCTGCTGCCCACGCAATAACAATGTTGATAAGTCCCAAGCTACGGCTTTCATGTTAGCATGCACTAACAGACCATGATGTTAGGATTGAAGCTAACCCTGGAAATAGCTCTGTGTTACTAAGGGGGCTAGCTTTGATCCTCCTGTGCGCATTAGCCATGGCTCTATCTGGTTCAGATGACAGGCTGTAGGCTTGGTTATCGCTCCGCTCCATAATGACATCTCTCCACACTTCTGACACATGTGGAGTGCTAAACACTACTGTATACCAAAGCTAAAGTATCACTTCTTACTGTGAGCTGTGAGAGAGAAAGAAACAAGTTGAGTGTGATTCAAGTTCTGTAACTGTTGTCAACCAGCCATGAAATAATGAAATACTGAGGCATCCAGTAATGAAGAAAAATCGTGTCCTTAGTAAATCAATATGGAATGTGTTGTCCAGATTTTTATGCCAGAATGGTCACAGTGGGAGGATAGTTATGAATATGGTTTGGAGTGACATGTTTGGCAGAAACTACAGTAAAAGAACAAATCAATACAATGAAAAGACAGGAGGGATGGAAAACAGTGCAACACTTTCTGTGTGTGGGTTTGTGTGTGTGTGAGTGAGACAATGTAAACTGCCCTGTTTCTTGAACATAGGTTTATTCAAGGTAACAGGGAAGATAATTTGTGTATACTGTTTTTATTGTCCTCTTCGGCTAGCTTCATTCAGCTGTGTACCATGAAGATGATTTTTTAACACTCAAAATGAACGATCATGCTATGACTTCAAACCAAGTCTATGCTGTCATTACACTTAAAACAGCTTTTGATTGCATTACGCACTTCTTCCTGAGTAGATGGAGTTTGCCCAGTTGTCATGGGACTGTAGATGTTGTGATGTACATGCTCAATTTTTCTGAGCACTATCAGGACCTGTTGTCCATGAAGAGAATAAAGAAAAAGTTGATCTTTGATCTGCTGAAAAAGACTGCGTGATAAAGTCGTAAACATCAGAACAGCTATACTAAATGGACCTTGTAGTGAGAATTATTTGTAATTTTTTTGTCAACTACTGTTTCTGAGATCAAGAATGAACTTTTAATTACAACATTGGAGCCAACATGGATGAAAGGTTCTTAAAGGGCTCAGAAAAAAAGTAAATTTGAACATTTACAATTTCTTGACAACTGAGCAAAATACATCTGCTTATGGAGATCATGCAATATGATCGAAAGCTCCAGAACAGCTACTAAAAGGACCTTGTGGGGAATTTTGTTTTGTCAACTACATGCAATGTCATTTCCAGTGGAAGTCATCAAAATAAAAGAAGGTAGAATTAAGCTCAAATTAACCATTGCTACCATGACAACATAGAGAGGTAAATGAATATAAAGGGCAGGAAACAGGCTGATCATTGATCATCAAGTAAATGTATGCACACTTATGCGCAAAATACAAAGTATGAAGTCATACATCTTTCATCAACCTCTTCACACACACACACACACACACACACACACACACACACACACACACACACACACACACACACTATGACACCCCACCATATGGTGAAGTGGTGGCAGAGCCTGAGGGATGGAGCAGAGCAGCCAAAGACTGAGTGGTACGGGGAGTATTTCATGTCTGTCTGTAGGCTGTGACATTAACAACCAAAGGTGATTTAACTTCCTAATTCATCCACCTCCTTTATTTATGAGCCAGCAAGGCTTTTTAGCAAGCGCTGATGGATCTCTCTTGCTCTTTATTCTCCACCCCCGGAGGATTTCGTAGCAACATAAAAACTGAGATAGAGGTGGGGAAAAGTGGGGAACAAAATAGTGTTGCAGAGGTGTGACAGGGTCGTGGTTTGTTGCTAAGCCACCCAGGACAATACATTTCATTTTAGAGAAGCCCTCTATGTGTTCCCAGCCGTCTGTTGAGTTCTGTCATTCTCTTGCTGTGTCAA
The DNA here is from genome assembly GCA_002120245.1 of Maccullochella peelii. Classification (NCBI taxonomy): domain Eukaryota; kingdom Metazoa; phylum Chordata; class Actinopteri; order Centrarchiformes; family Percichthyidae; genus Maccullochella; species Maccullochella peelii. The sequence continues at coordinate 368,067 of LKNJ01000228.1, read as the reverse complement.
TTCTCCAGCATCCTTTTTCTCATCATGAAGTGTCTTTCTTATCTCAAAGTTATACTCTCCTCAAGTAATCTGTCTCTCTGCAAGGCTTTTTCTAGGCCTGTATATACCCCTCCAAACACACACACATACACTCTGGGTGTCTCTTGTCTCTTCCCCAGTGTCGCTTTACTTCCCGACATTTGGCCTGAAGGCTGCTGTGATCTTCACTTCAGACAATTTGCTCGTCATATTGCCTGGAGAGCAGAAGTGTTAGGATCCAACAGATGCAGAGTACACACACACACACACACACACACACACAGGCGTATAAACACAGTTATTCATCTACTTCATCTAGATTGTGTGCACTGTGTTTACCTACTCTAAAACATCCAGTTTGGTACCATTTAGATACCACAGAGTCAAGGCTTCATTGATTCAGTTTCATTTTGGTCTGACCCACAGACCAATTCCTTGAGACGGTCTTCCCAAGAAATTGTTCCCTGATCACAACCAAGTAATTACTTTAATCCAAACCACACTTTTCACCTAACCCTATCCAAGTCTTATTTGTGCCTAAACTTTTCCAAAATGTAACCATCCTGCTGATAGGGCAGTCAGATCAGAAAACACTTTTATTTACAGGTAAATTCATGATAATTCACAAATCATTTCCACTGAAGTTTCCTGGAAAGAAGTATATTATTATAAAATTATAGGGAAAATAGAGAGTGATCAATTGGTACACTTCCAATTAATTCCAAATGCTAAAATTTCTTTGAGACTTTTGGTCAGCTGAACATGCACATGTATGCAATTTGTCTACAGACAGACATAAAATTCAGCATATATGAAGAATAAAGTTTCAGTAAGAAATCAATTATTACTTGGATTTAAGTGGAGCAGTTATTTCAGGGAAATTCCTCTGGAAACCAGTCATTTTGATAATAATTACCTCAGCACAGGTAATTTAACAAACTAAAATGTCTTTTTTCCTGCATATTATGACGCAATTATTTTCAAAAATGCACGTACATGCTCGTCGTCCTGGAGGGCAGTAGCAAAAACACATTGTGTTGTTTAATTTGGAGAACTTGATTCAATTTCAATCCATCTCTCTCATTCCTTCCACATCTATCTATCTATCAATACAGCGATGGGATCATTTTCACTGACATGACAAGCAAACAACACCCCTGACAGTTGTGACAGTTTGCATGTGTGTGTATGCGTAGTAGTTTTCATTCTCAACACGTTCCACATCACTGATTACTGTGAATTTGTTGATATGAGACTGTAGGAGAAAAAAAACAACACACACGCTGTAAGCATTTTCCTTCTTGAAGCAGGATGACGGGAATTCAGCTTGAGGTCACCGGTATTTATTCTGAGTCGCTTTTTATGACATGACCAACAAGCCATTGAACTCAAAGTGCTAAACAATGAGTAGAGAACACCCAGAGAGTGAGCTACAAACCCTTGGCATATTAAACTTAAATGAGATTTGTTCTTGCTGTGATTCTTGCTCAATTTGATACAGTACATGGTACGGACCTGAAGCACTCACTTTTTCTGACTTCTTTGTCACTTTTCATTGTTAGACTGTTTTCAAATTGCTTTCAGTTTTTGGGCTTTGACATCCCTTATTCCCTGATTAAGGAAAAATGCTCTCTAATTATGCCTGGAGTTGTGGTTGAGCAGAAAAGTCAGATATGACAAACCAGAGCCAAGTCAGAGTCACTGCAGCATATAATTTGCCCACACACTATTAAAACAACTTTTGCTATTAGCTCCTGTCTTTTTACCATCATACTTTAACAAGTATAACAAGTTTTACTGTTGTTCTATATCTTAACCTGGTGGGCTACTAGCAGTAAAGTAGTCCGTGTCTTTGACCAGTCTGGTGTTACAAACCTGGGAAGGTTCTTGATAATGAGCAATAATACAGATACATTCATGTAAAATCACCAAGCTGTATTTGATCCCATAAATGCCTTTGTGGCTGAGATTCAGCGCAAACAGGAGGAGTTGTTCTATTTTTTATGTTAAGCGATTTGTTGTTTAACAAGCCTTGAATAAAACTTGTCCCAGCTCTTATGACATGTATGGGGCTTATTTGCTGTCTAGTCTATTTTGTACATAAAGGAAGCAAGTGTTATATTGCATTTTCTGTTCGGCCAGATCACACATACCCAGCGGCAATTCTGAAAGGGAGGCCCTCTGCATGCCTTAGGGTTGAGTACATTTCCCCAGGCAGACAGTACAAAATCTGATACTTAGTTCAGTTTACTTTGGTTAGCTCAGTTTTGTAAACATACTATAACCTTTTTGCAGATGTGGCAACTACTGACAACCAACACCAACTTGGCAAGCCTGGACAGATACAGTATCACCTTGTATCAGGAATGGGTCTCTATTTCAGTTGGTCATTATATCCAGAAACTGCAGCTCAACACTGATTGATGGCATGTAATCCTGTAATCCAGATCTCTCTTTCACCCCTCCCTCTATTTATACAGTTTATTTCTGTGTTGTGTGTCGTCTAGTTGGGTCTCTTTGCCAATTTGACCCTCCCGTGCTCCTCTGGACTGCCTGTGATAATGGTGCACTGCCTGCTATTTGTAATCCTCCCTTTGACTCCCCTCACCAGATAATGCATTACACATATACACACTACAAAATTATTTCATGCATACAAGAGCCCAGAATGAAATAACAAGTCAACCAAGTCTTTAAAACACTGATACTAACTATGGTTATCTGCTACCAGGGACAGGCAAGTACCAAAAGACAGTTGGGTGGAAATAATGGGACAAAACATTTCAGAACTTTAATTACCTCTGAAGTTTCCTGCGGAGAAATATGTAATTTGATATTAAGTAAAATATTGTTCTGAAACAGTTATTTGAGCTGTGTTGCGTTAAAGTTTGAGCAGCTATTGCTTTCTAATATAATTTCGTTGAAAGAACTGCTCCATTTAAACCCGAGTAAATATTCAGTCTTTATTCAGGTAATACTGGAAACGTTATCCATATATGCAAAATTGTATTCTCACATTTTTTGCATGTTCAGCTGGCCTGCTGTGCACTGACTAAAAGGCTCTCTAAGATATACTACCAGTTAATTGAAAGTAATTAATTGGACATGTATTTATACAAAACTATGGGACCTGTAAAATTAAAGTGTTACCTTTTATTGTACCCCCAACAAAATATAATTTGCTTATGCAATGTATCTTAAACAAAACACAATTAATACAATTAAAACATAAAAGCACAACACAATCATGGAAAAGTAAGACCTGACTGTGTGGAAGTAGCTGGATTTGAAGCAGAGCAAAGTAGTTTAACAAGGCAAAATTACCTGCATGTACAGTTTACATCACCAAATACCAATTATGGAACCTAGTGGAGAGGTTAAAGTCATCACTACTTGGGCACTAGGATCCATGAACAGAAGTTTAATTTGAATTGATTTGAAATTTAAACACAGATTAAATACGACTGTGAGACTTAATGTTTGGAATATTGAAGTATAGATCCAGAAGCAAAACCTCACCTTTAATCCTCTAAATGAGACTCAAATCTGTTTGTTTTGCTGTTGCTCATACCAAGTCCCCAAACCCCAATCTGCAATCAGTGTTTAAAAGGACATGCCCCTGGTGACTGAGACAATATTATCTCCAAACCTTTAACACCTGATCTGATATCAGCCTCTGGCACAAAAGCAACACCTCTTATCCAATCACACATTATGTAAATCCTTGCTTGCTGATCCAGGGTCAGCTGAGGTGAGCGGTGGTAGACATGTGAAGCCCTGCAGGATCTGATGCGAGTTCACCAGATGTCTGGCTAAACCACCCACAGGGCAAGCAAGGCTGTCTGCAAGATACGGCCAGACTGACCTCAGAGCACCCTGTCACCTTATCTCTGTCCACAGGGACACACACACACACACACACACACACACACACACACACACACACACACAACCTTTTTCCATCTCCATGTATTTTCCTGCTTTCAGTGGGAGCTACTCCTTTTACACTTTATATTTAGATGAGCTTCTCATCCCGCTTTCTTACCAAGGAGGAGGATTGGAATATAAAAGAGAGGATATAAGTGAGATAAGAGAGGTTGACGTACAGTATTGGTTCTTGAAATGGCAAGTTTTGTGTACATGGCACAATGTAATTCAGCTGTGTGAATTACATTGTGCACCGTTCTATCATTGTGAAGCCAGGAGATAGAAGAGGTATGGCTGAGTAGAAAACGAAATTGGCAGTGGAAGCAAAGAGAACAAGGTGTTCAGGCCTGGACCCAAGCCCAGAAGTATGGGGGGCCTTGATAGCTTGTACGTAGCAACATGGTTTTGAAAATGAATTTCAACAGGCACTCGACTATTGCAGGAGGTTTAGGAGGGGAAAACATTAAAGAATTTGGAAAGGTTGAAGACAAAGGGTGTTGTAGCATTGTAGGTGAGTTATAGAAGCTAGAGATAAGATTTTGGGGGCCCGGCTAATAGGATGTTCTAGTAGGCCAGATAGGAGATGATTGATGATGGCTCATTTCAGTGAGACCAGTGTGTTGACAACACAGGGTCGCCCAGCGAAAACAAAGTTGAACCTGGCTCAACTTTTACCGCAATGCAATGCAACATTACTGTACATGGGTGTACACTGCGTCAGCCAATCAAATACATGAAAGCACACATCCCTGGTAGATCACTATTGTAACATCAATGGCTTAATTCAGCTGTTAACCTTGTATTTGTTGAGACGTAGGATGACATGATTGCTGCCTTGATAACTTTCCAGAGTAATAAAATCCCGTCTCATCATAACATTTTAAACTGTTAAACAGTATTTTGCGTATAAATTCATGGATCTACTGTATTACTCAAACTCGACTGTCATCATCTCACCAGAAACTTCCCCGACCAACGCAGCCCCGTTTAGATGCAGTGCCATTTTCAGAATGCAAATCTTGCAAAAGGAGCACATCTAAGGGGAATCAACTATTTCATAAATGCTTTTCTCAACATCCTCTGACCTGAACGTTGCATTTGTGAAGTTTGTTCATGTCACTGCAGTATGCAGTAAAAATGTCAGCAACTGACCTGGTAGTGAAAATTTGAATAGCCATTATCAACCATGCGGTTCAACCCAACCTGACAGCGTGAGGTGGGTCGGTTATGTGGAAGGGCTGGACAGAAAAATGTGTTCAGTATTTCAGCAGCAACATCTGAATACCAATATTTAACATGTTCCCTAAAGAATCATCAAAATAATCACGTGCCCTCACTCACTACTAAATCTCATTTCTAAAAATAAAAAATCCAGAATCTTTCATTTATTTCACAAATGATCAGACATCACATTTCAATAAATATCAGTGCATTTGATCAGACTAATTCAAATGAGCCTTAACTCTGAGCACCAGCTTTAACATGAAGAATGCAGAGATGGAGAAGAGAAGGAGATGCTGGTATTTACTGCAGGACAATAAAGCTGATGGAAGAAGAGCCTGAAGTCACTAGATAACAATTAGGGAGAGAATGTGAGAGTAATAACTAAAGCTCTTTAATAAAATATGAATGTATGACAACTTCTAACAGATGATTCCCGCAGGCTTTAATTGTGTCTGTATGTATATCATATCAATGTAGTATGTTTATACATTCCCTCCCTTGTTTGTCATGTAAATATTGTCTGATGAACTCAATATTTCAGAAACCACAGAAAGCTCTGCAAGAACATGTGAGCAGAAAGAAAAGAGAGTTTGTGGAGGAAAGGTAGTGATGAGGAAAAATAAAGCATGTAAGTGAGAGGCTGAAAATGAGGAATGAAGCTGGAAACAGAGAATGAATCACGAGAGAAAAGCAGAGCCGAGTCAGGAATAGAAAATGAAGGAGAACAAAGGAAGAGGGACTACAATGAGGAAAAAAAACAGATACGTGAGGCCACTGGCTTAATGCAGTGTCCTCTCTCTGCAACAAAGCAACCTAAACAGATAAGCTCTTGTAACTACTGCCTGTTTAATAAATTACCCGCCCTGAAAAGAATACTGTACAATGCCAACAACACTATTCACATTAACAAAACACTGGCGGGGAAGAAAAGTAATTAAACCGACTACACAAACAAGACAGAGACGGATTCTTTAATAAAACAAACAGGAGAGTGTGGAGGAACAGGTACCCATTTAAACAGGTGTTGTTGTTTATAACGCTGTAACACCTGGCCTAGATCCCCTCATACACCACAGATTCAAGAATAAAAACCAACAACACAACCCTGACAAGATAATAATAGATTATATTAGTGAGATAGACCGTGTGCTCAGGAGAATAACACACTCCATAGCTCAGTACGTTCAGTAAGTTTGAAAGACTTCAGGCAATGATATATATGACAATTACTGCGATCATGGAGGTGTTGCATAGCAATCGAGCAATCATCCCCATTAATGTGTGTGAGTGTGTTAAAGGAGGTCAAGAGAAGTTGGAGGAGCCATTATGTACTTGCAATTAACACAAAGGACCTTTCACTGTTGCCATAGCAAGCAGCTGTTGCGCATTAGCAACTGAGCAGACAGTCAACCCGAACACCCACACATGCATGCATTTGATATTTACGTGTTCTCTTAGTTCTCTTAGCATGAGTGTACAACATTCAGGCAGATCAGCGACAAGAGGTCTAACCAATCAGGATTCATTAGACAAGATAAGTGGTGAGTTTACACATCATCTCTCTTGTATACAGAAACAGGATGTCATGTTCTAATTCACTTCAGTAGATGTGAAATGTAAATAAGGACAGTAGATGATGTGTCATAAGGGCAAACTTAAAATTCAACATTTTCACACCAGTAGATATTAATACTAATTTTCCATCCAGCTCACTGACACATTATACGAGATAAGCTGTAAACACAGACACAGATACAATGCCAAAATGTGGACTATTTATTATATTTTATAAATTTTTCCAACAGTATTGATTATAGCAGCTGGATGAAGCTCTACATTTATGTACCTCACCTGTTAGGTGTACAAAGTGCAGGACTTTAATAGCAGAGACTGGGGTTCACATCCACAGTCCCGTCTGTGGTGAGCTTTAGGCAACAAAAGCACTATGATTGTGGTTTTTGGTTAAATCGTGTCTTGTGCTTCTGTACTAAACCTAGACCACGATCTTTCTCTACCCTTAACCAAGTGCTTTCAGTGCCTAAACATAACCATAAAAAAGGGGTGTAGTCACTATAGATGGATATTGTATTGCAAGATTTGATATTATACCTGAAAACAAATTAAATATGTTGTGAGTGAACATTTTACTGATATGTTCAGTGTCAACATTTTTGCGCTTTGCCAGATACGTTAATTAATTATGTTAATAGAAAACGTAGCCTGGTCAGCATTAAGTTTTCTTCAAAACATATTTGCTAGTGCAAATGAATTGTATATAAAAGTAATTTGTTATTAATAACGCATGATGAACCTTTTTTTGTGGATTTGTTGAGGCACTCAAAGCACTTGGTTACGGTTGGGGATGGTGGTTTTGGTTAAATATTGAAAAAGTCAACAGTGACTTCAAGCAGGAGACAAGACGTGTTTCCCTTTTCAACATGTAAACAAAACCACAATCTCTCCCTAGTCTTAACCAGAGTGCTTTTGTTGCATAAATCCAACTGCAAGCAGGACTCCTGTGCTTTGTCCGCCCATCACCACCTCCTCACGACCTGATTGGCATACTAAAAGGTACTACTTCTTTCTGAAAACCACTGCATCTCTCCAACGCCCTGTCCCACAAACACAGCTGTGAGCCTCTCTCTTCTCTCTCTCTCCCTAGTTTCTCCTCTCTCTTCACTCAGGCTTCTCTGTGCTGGACTGTCGGCCGTCTTGAGACCTCTCTCTCTCTCTCCTGGCTGTCGGTGCCTCATTCCAGATGTCCTCCAGGAGATTCAGCCTCTCCTCTCTCTCTCCCTCTGTGTGTGTCTGTGTCTTTCTCCTATCTGTGTGAATAATGTGCTTGAGTCTTGCCTCTCCATGGTGGAGAGGAGGTCGAGGGACTCAGGTCTGATCTGTTTGGCGACACCTAAAGTTGCTCAACGTCCTCCTGGATCCATATTGTTTGTATTGTTTGTACGTTAAAAAGGGATTCCTCCTCTGATGCTCTTCCTGAGGTTTATTCCATTTTTCGAGTTTTTCCTTACATGAGTTGAGGGTCAGAGGGTGTTGAATGCTGTACAGACCGTAAAGCCCTTTGTGGCAAATTTGTGATTTGTGATATTGGGTTAAATAAATAAAACTGACCTGACAACTTCCTTCACTAGAAAAAAAATGTTGCTGGTAACATAATCCAGGCAGATATTAAATTTTCTATCAAAATGTAAAAATAATTTCTAGGAGACAGGGTTGCAGATGCAAGCCATCAAACTCTCTACACTATAAATGAATAACAATTGTATATTATCCAGATTTGTTCCATCGTCATTCATCATTAGTCCTACACAGATGAGTTTTGTTCTTTATATTGCTGGATCTTGCCAGTAGTGCAAGGCAAGGCTAGCTGATTTATATAGCACATTTTATACACAGGGTAATTTATAAGGGCTGTTTATATAAGACATTAAAAGAGACGAAGTGAAAGTAGCAATCTTGAGAGAACATAAGCAGAGGATCTATTTAGTTTCCCTGTTTTGTTTTTTTCCCATTCATCTCATCTCCATTCCAGAAACTAAATATTTTGGGGTCTGCTTCTGTCTCGGTCCATTTCCTCCTTCTTCAGACATTTAATTTCTTGTGCTTGTAGTTGTGTTTGCCCTAAATTTAATGAAAACAGAGCCCAACGACTTTTTATACCAAACAAAACAGACCACATGGGAGTGAGTCAATTCTGTACCCATTTCTCTTCTGCTCTTCTCTTTCATTCTTTTCACTCTTTCTGTGTTCAGGAGAGCAAATACAGCAGAAAAGGAAAAGCCACTAACAGAATGATGGGCACAGAGCCACAGAAACAGAGGTAAGGAGAAAGATACAGTGACCTGCACGTCAGGCTTGACTAAGCAGAAACTTTTTACAAAACGGACCAAGAGAAAGACACAAAACTCTCCCTCACACACACACACACACACACACACACACACACACACACACACACACACACACACACATATATATACACACAAACACAAACCTCCCCTCTTGCACTGTGGAAACAAAATTGGCTGACCAAATTATCCCCGTAGGTGCTTATTTCACTCTGTACCTCTCTCTCTTCACATTGCATCTCCATCTCTGCTTCTCTCCATCTCATTTCACTCCCCTCTGACTGAGTTAGACTTAATTAACCTTTATGAAAGTGGAAAGTGCAATATTATCACAACATTATAATCTGACTAAACTTTTACTAAAGTAAGTACATTACCATTTAAACAAGTGAAAGCCAGTTACTTTAGAAACCCATTGGAATACATCAAGCTTTTAGGAGTTGTTCAGGTTTGCGAGTTTGTGTGCACAAATGGTGAGGAAGACATTTGTGGACAAAAAAATAATCCAATTGTCCATATGACTGGCAGTGACAGCCTAAAGGTCTAAATGTAATATAACCCAGCAGCCCACCAGAGGTATGAGGGTGATTATAGTATTTATGTTTAAATGAATTAACTGGAAATTTAATCAATGACTGGATCAATAGGGACAATACCACCCCCCCCCAAAAAAATTTTACTTTGCTAAACACTAGAATGACTGAAGGCAGATGAAATGCTATTCACTATTTGCTATATCACTCAAACAGGGAACTAATTAACTCAAAGGCACTGGAATAATTATAGACATTCAGTGAGTTATTAAATAGGCCAGTGTGGAGTGCTGATTTGGTTATCATGAAAGTGTTTATACCTTATGTAACAGTATAAAACACCTTTGATGAGCATTGTAAGAGGCCTCACAAAATTGAAGTCAGCGCTGCTGTGCACACATTGTATGTTAATATGTCATTCATGCAAACAAGGACAAAAGCTTCCTCAACAGATGGTCTCTCACTCAAACACTGTGTTGCCTTTCTGACTATAACGGATCAGTCAACACCAACACACCACAAGATGAATGATGTATTATATCCTTGATGTTTTGATAGTTTGTAACAGAAATAAGCAGTTTAATAACATTACATCTGGCCAGCTACCCATCCGTGCATTCAGCTACAGCTGTGCAGCAATGCCTTGTGACAATATCCCCACTATACGCTCTTCTCCCAGCATTAGGTTTGACAGGATCCTGCCGTGAATTTCAATATACTTATCAAAGGATAACAACGGTGGATTAATAACTCAACTGCACTTACTTTAAATAATTGCTGGGGACAGAGGAGAGGTACGGAGGAGAACGGTTGGAGGAAAAACAGGGAAAGGTCGTTGATAAAGGCATACGTGATGTACATCAGATCTGATTAAGGTACCGAGCTTCTACTCCTAAATACAGAAGTGAGGCAAGAAAATAATTCAACAGCTTATTCAAGGATTCACTGCTTCTGATCACATGTCCTTCTGCTGCAAGAGTGACAGGCTCTTGTCAGACATGGATGACACAACAGAGATGCACTACCACAAAGAGGAAAGAGAGGGAAATGAAGAGGTGGATAAGGAAGACAAAGAAATAGCTGTCTTCATCATATGATTTGTCTGTGCAGGAAAGATCAGAGAGACTCAACACAACTGTTGCAGGCACTGGATACATTTTCTCTAATGCAGGTGGGAGTGGGCATTAATGTTACCATTACAATCTTGGTATGACCACAAGATGAATTTCATACATATGAAAATATAAAAGGCTGTATGTAAATACACTGCCCTCCACTAAACCAGATGCCTCTAAATACAATTTTAAATAAAGTTCAGTTTAATGTTTCTCTTGCTCATACTACTCATATCTTGCTCTCTTTTTTGAATGGTCGAGCAGTCAGTCACATGAATTTTGTTTTCATGTTAGACTAACACTATCACTGCTCTCCTGAGCGCCAGCATCTGGTTTGTATTTGTTGCTATGAAAAACAGCATAAACTATCAGAGCAACAGGAAAACCATCCACAAGGTTTGTATTCACCCTCAAGCTGCAGCTGTTTCGGTTAACGTTTAGACATATAATATATAGCATATAACATATAGACTTATTTTGAGTTCACGTCTCATTAAGGTGTCTTATTAAATAGTTGAGCAACTGTATGAACTGAGCATTTCTTTTGATAAAAAAAAAAAAGTGTTTTTCTGTGAGATGGGGCAGACAGATTTTCAATAGATCTGAATCAGTGATCTGAATCTTAACAGTAACTCAGACTGTGATGGTTCCTCTGAGGAGTGAGCAGTAATGGTCGGAAATCCTTCGAGAACAGGTGGAAAAACAGTCCTGCTGTAGACTCCTAAAATAAGATATGCAAGTTGTTTGGTATCAGCTACAGCTATGTTGATTGAATAGCTGCCATGCCAATGAAGGTGTCCTTAATAATACACAACCTAGACAGGAAATAATCTCAATGAAATCAGCTTTGATATTTAAATGTATCTGTTGGTGTGTGTACCTGTGTATGTGCGGGTTTCTCTGCAGACCATCAAAGCACAGGACAGCTTCCAGTAAGAATCCATTAGTCCAGTAACGGCCACATCAAGCCCAAACAGCCTCTGTCAGCTGAGAGTCGGACAGGCTTGCCTAATATTTGAAGACTTCAAAGATAAAACACAAAGAACAGACTCACATCTGTAATGTCATGATGAAAAGCAAACTGGAGCAGTTCCATCGATAATAACATGCTGACTCACTGAAAGTCAGGATGTTACTTTGGGTTTGTTCATCACAGGCTTGCATCATGGTGCCTTACATCGTGGTAGAGTATCTTCGGAAAATACTTTTCCAGATTTGCTTTTTTAAATTTAAGATCTTCCAGATTACTGTGATTAATGTGAGCCTACTATTTCTGGATATTCTCTTTAAATGATGGAAAAGAATCAATGTGATTCAGTGCTGAGCCATTCAAAGTTCAGGAACACAGAGCGAAGAAAATAAATTCATTATTATCATTATTGTCAATTTGAATGGCTTGTTTTGCACCTGCTTTAATACTCAATTTCCTGGTAGAGGAAGTAGTGTGGCGTTATTATAGAGCTGCTAAATCTGCAGAGGAAGGAGGGAGGGAGGAGAGGATGGGTGGGCGGCCATGGGAGACCGCTGTGCGTTTCCTGTTTCTTACCAACAGTGATCGTTGGTTTGTTTTAACAATGACGACGAGGGTCCCCTAACCTTAGTAGTAACCAAAGTAGTTATTCTAACCCAAAGCATGCCGCTTCCCTAACCAAGTCATTTTTGTGCCTAAACCTAAACAATTTCATAAAACATTTTTATTTTTCAACAGTGATTCGTAATTGCTTTGGAAGCTCTGGAGGACAGTTATAAGCATGTTTCATTATAAACAACATATTTTGTCATTTCATTTTAGGGACTTACTAAAACCCTACAAAATATTTAAATAAACAGAGTAAAAACTGAGCCATAGCAGCCATTATTTTAACCCGTGATTGAAAATCATAAATATTTTTTTGTTATCTTGACTTATCAGACATTGTTTTATGTCACACTTATATATTAGCAAAACATTTTCCTCAAGCTCATGACTTAATTTGGTAAACTAGTATTAACTGACTTGACATTTGATTTAATTACAATTATCTCCATTTCCTTTTTATCAGGGACAATGTGGTAACCCAATCTGAGATGTATGAGACAGAACAGGTGGGGATGTGAAAATAAAGGAGCATTAGAAGATTAGAAACAGAGTCACATGAAAAACAAGGAAAAAGGGAATGTGTGTGAGTTGGAGGGAGGATGACGTGATGATGAGAGGAGAAGACAGTTTGAAGGACTTAGGAGCGACAGAAAATGACTACACTGCAGAGAAGAAACACAGACTGACAGAGGAGATGAGATGTTAGGAGGAAGAGAGTAGAGAAGTTGAGATGGGAGGAGGAAGAGCGGTAGAGAGAAGGAGAGGAAGTTAATAAAAGATGGAGCTCATCCGGATTCTATCCAGTATTTATATTTACAGCTTTGGGATTGACAGGCAGTGTCTCATTCATATGAACAGACAAGCAGCACTAAATATTAGATGTGGTGCTGAGGAGATGAAGCAACACACACAACCACATGACTTTGCATCTGGTTTGGCAAATACTGTATTAGTCAAATATGCATACACACACACACACACACACGTAATCAACCCAAACAACTGTACTTGTCTCTAATCAATAGTTCATTGATAGATACACAGACACCCACCTTTCACTCACAGAACAACAGTAGGATGATCTTTTGTGCAAGTAAATTTAAACCTCATCAACACTCATCCCCCTGGACAGAGGCAGAGAGAGAAAATGCCAAAAATCAACATATAATTTCACTCTCTTTGTGTTTTCTGACATAAAAAGAAGTGACTGGTGCATCAGTTGGCGGTGTTAGGGGAAACTTATGCTGATAAAGAAGCTACATTAGCGGTAATTGAATCCATATATTTGCATTGATGAGCTGGGAGGAGGCACTAATGAAGGCAGATAAATGAAAACACAGGGGGAGAAAGCAGTAAACGAGAAAAGGGGATTTGCAGCAAATGTAATATTTTGATAACAGAATAGTCCCTTTCTCTCTATTTCACAACTCTAAAGCTATCCCACGGCGATGCTGTGGTGATGGGCCAAGCCAATCAGACACAGACTCTGTTATCTGTCTGCTCCTAGCGGAAACAAGGGATGAGCTCAGGAGGAAGGAGAGATCGATGTCCCTTCTTCACTCTGAGTGCACTCTAGTATCCTGCTCCAAGCTGCCATAAAAATCTCCCTTTTCACTCTTTTATTTGACTTTTACTCCGAAATCCTCTCTCTTAACCAGTGTCAAGTGACAGTTGCACCTGCATCAGTGGATCTATGTTACATTTTGCATTTCATAGTGTCATATTTTAAGATTACAGATAACAGTGTATGTTTGTAAGCGTGGAACCAAATTGAATTAATATGCTAATTCCACTATAAGGTTTCTGACTTAGTGAGAAAAAAAAGGAAAATAAAAGGTGCGTTTTTTGTGCAGTCTAGAGAAATTCAATTAAAGTACAAACACTAGATAATGTACCTTTACAAGGAAAATGGGGTGTGTGTGTGTGTGTGTGTGTGTGTGTGTGTTGCTTTAAAACTGAGGACCGCAACTAACACATCAAATCAAGGATTCTGCTTTCATGTCCTGACTAAACCCGGGGGGGGGGGGNGGGGGGCGGGTGTCACACTGCACAGGAACAAACTGAAGGCAAGAAAACAACAACAAACAAACCATGTGAAGCATGTTTACCTCCATGAGTCAAGCAGGACCTTGGGCTAGCTATTAACACATTGCATCACCTCTTCACTGAAGTTTCATCAAAGCTGGACCAGTACTGTTGCTGCTTGGACTTGACCTTTAAATATAGCACCTAAACCAGGCAAAGCTTGCTGAACTTTATCTTTGTCACCAAAATCAAAATCAATTCAACTTCAGGTGCCAAGATCCATCAGAAGAAATGGTTTGTTAGATCAGAGTCATTCTCCAGCTGGAAAACATTGAAGATGCAGTTTGTTGTCGGCTGCATATTGTCTCAACATCAACACAGCAGGAGCGTGAGCACAGCGCCCGCATCATCACTGATGAAAGAGTGAAGATTTCAAAGACTAATTCCTCCTCAACACGTGCACATGCTCAGCTCTCAGACACACAACAGCTGTGATCTCATTTCACACCTTCTTAGAGGAAGCAGAAGGTCTTACTTGGGAACAAAGTTAGCAAAGAAAGAAGTGAAGAAAGAAAGAAGCACAGAAAGAAAGAAAAAGTAAGACGAATAATGCAGAAAGGAGACAATGAAGCACACTTCTTCTTAAGGTCAGCTACAGCAAAACAATGAGATGTCTTTCTCAAGAAGCACAATACACCAAACAATGTCAGTCAGATACATTTTAGCTGCATTGCAAAGATGCCGTTCTGACATCTCAGCTTGATAAAATACTGAGTCACCTACTTACACTGCAGCCAACAAGTGGTGTAGCCATTGAAATCTGTGAAGTAAAGAAAACCTGTGAAGAATTTCAGAAGAGTGGCTGCCAACACTTTTAATTAAATATTGAAAAGATGGCAACAGAAACACCCAAAAGTGACATGGTTGCAGGAAGTCTACCTCTGATATATGACATTTAATTATAAAGAAACAAAAGCTCGGAAGGGCAAACAGATTATGTAAAAATTGTGGATCTTATTATTTAACTTCAGATGGGTTTTAGGTTCAAGTGTCTGCGGTTTAACAGAAGTTTCATTGTGTGTGGTCAAAGTATTGATGGAGAAGCATTTGGCAGACAATTGGTCAAATAATCACACTTTGTCAAA
This sequence comes from Maccullochella peelii, assembly GCA_002120245.1. Lineage (NCBI taxonomy): Eukaryota > Metazoa > Chordata > Actinopteri > Centrarchiformes > Percichthyidae > Maccullochella > Maccullochella peelii. Next base: position 352,638 of record LKNJ01000228.1, on the reverse strand, counting down.
AGGTTTGGTTTAAAAAGGGACATGCAACTTTCAGACACTTCTGCCAGTATGTTGAATGGCACAATAACAGGATGACTCAGTGAGCACTGGGGTGGGAAAAGTCTGCTTACTGCTGTAATTGTACTTGAAATGATTATGATTTTGATTACTAATAGTGCTGGCAAATATGGCTGAAATCAAGATCTAAATTTTAATTAGACTATTGTTTTGATATTTATACATAATGATAAAATGCCAGCAAAATCATGTATAAAATGATCAAACTGATATTCAGTGTAATAATTTCTGTTCCACTGTTCACACTGTGCTTTACATCAAACTCTTCACACGTTTTTTTATGTGTTTTTTTAATCATAACTTCCTTTGAATCACTGATTTGGACAACAAAATTTTATGAAGCATTTACACAATATGATGATATTAGCAAGATACGATTCCAATAAAAGTCAATATATAATATTTAATAATATTGAATTACTGCGTAGTCCTATTTTTCAATTCAATAGTTGTACATCAAATGAGTAATGCTCAAATCCCTACAGGATGTAACATTGAATCCCAAAGCATTGCATTTCTCTCAGCCAACACTACAAGGAATCTAATGAGCCCTCTTGAGAATACAATTGTATTATCGTCAGTCTGATGGGCGGAGGGAGGCCAGGCTCCACCTCAAATGGTTGAGGAGCCAAACAGTGTCAGTAGTCTGTTGAAGGCTGTTCTGTGGCATTGCACAGAGGGCTCTGTAGGAGAAATCAGTTTGACATCACACAAGACGAAGAAACCCTCCCCTGGTTGCAAAATGATTGTACAGTACAGCCCGACCATCATTTTGCATCAGCACTTGTTGATGAAACTGGAAACGAAAATGTGGTTTTTTTTGTCTTTTTTTCTGCTCAGAGTTGGTTTTGCCTTTCAACCAGGCTCCAGAGAAGCCTTTTTTTTCTTTTACACACATCATCAAAGTGAAACTCCATCAGCTGCTGTTTGGAAAGCAGAGTGGAGTGACTTGTTCAACATATTTCATACAGTCATTGAAGTCATTCAGTCCTCATGCCTGCAGTCCCCCATCCTACAGTTTGAAGCAATATATGTTTAAAACCCAAGTGACTTTAAACCACAGTGACACTCATATTAAAAAAATGAATGCAGCTTTTTAATTAATCTCCCAAGATCCAAGTGTTGAGGATCACTGTAAGGACTCACACACTCCTCCTCTACTGCTGTACCTACAATGATCCTCTTGGGGCGACAGAGAAGCAACATTTCCATGCTGTAAAAGCTGATTTATCTGGAATGACGCTTTGTGGAGGGTGGGTTATAGGGAGCTGATGTGAATAACAAAACACACTTACAGAAATCACTTAGACAGACAGCAAGTGGGCTGATCAATTAAAAAACTGATATTTCCTGTGCTTCTATACAGTAAATAGCACTTTTGTGTGAATGTCATTCTGCACATAAAAGTAGAGAAACATAATGACAAACTGCCACTGCTGACAACTGTTACAATGAATAATATTACACTCTTTTTTTCCTTTTAATGCTTTTTTGTCTTTGCCATGCTGGATATCGATGCTCATGCCATCAAATTCTTCCTCTCTTTATTCCAAAACAAGCCATGGCTACTGCTGCAAGTAAAAGCTTTCATGAGGTGTGAACAGTGGGGCTCCAACTAAAAACTGTTCTTACTCTAATATCGATGAATCTGCCCATTATAGAGCTAGAGAGATATTACTATCACATGACAAAGAAAAGCAGCAAATGCTCACATTTGAGAAGCTGGAACTAGAGAGTTTCTCATTTTTGCTCAAAAAACAACTTTGTGATTTTTGTAAGCTCTAGTGGACAGACTCAGTCACTGTTGTGTGATATGAATTGACAAAAAAAACAACAGGCTGTTGTTTATATGTTAATATGTTGAAACACAACAATTCAAAACAACATTTTCTATACAAATGTGAGCTGGTGAGACCAGTATCACTGTAGTCACTGACACTATAGTTGGTAATTACAGGAGTTTAAACAGCTGCTCAAATTGAAAAAAACAAAACAAATTCTACACAGGCACAAGATGTTATATATGCTAACTAAACCATCTAATTGCAGTGATTGCAAATTAGTCTCTCTTTCTTTTCCTGTTGTGACGGTGAGATAAGTGATGTTAAACCATCCATCCATCCATTTTCTTCTGCTTATCCGGGGCCGGAGCAGTGGCTCTACTCTGAGCTCCCCCCGGATGTCCGAGCTCCTTACCCTGTCTCTAAGGGTGAGCCCAGCCACCCTTTGAAGGAAACTCATACTCACACTTGTATCCGCAATCTCATTCTTACGGTCACTACCCAAAGCTCATGACCATAGGTGAGGGTTGGAACGTAGACAGACTGGTAATCGAAAGCTTTGCCTTCCGGCTCAGCTCCTTCTTCACCACAACGGTCCGCATTACTGCTGATGCTGCACCAATCTGCCTGTCCATCTCACGCTCCATTTTACCCTCACTTGTGAACAAGCCCCCGAGATACTTGAACTCCTTCATCTGGGGCAGCAGCTCACTTCCAACCCAAAGGGGGCAATGCACCATTTTCCAGCAGAGAACCATGGCCTCGGACTTGGAGGTGCTGACTCTCATCCCAGCCACTTCACACTCAGCTGTAAACCTCTCCAGCGCATGCTGAAGGTCAGAGCCTGATGAAGCCAACAGAACCACATCATCTGCCAAGAGCAGAGAGGCAATTCTGAGGTGTTCGTTATGGCCAGTCCATGACTAGCACAGAACAACAAAGCACCACTCGGGTTCAGATAGGGGAGGCCGTTCATCCCAGTCACCCCCCTCCAGGTTTCTCCATCGTTGCCCACATGAGTGCTGAAGTCCCCCAGCAGAACTATAGAGTCCCCAGGTGGTATCCCTTCCAGGACGCCACCCAACAACTCCAAGAAGGCCGGGTACTCCGAACTGCCGTTTGGTGCATAAGCACAAACAACAGTCAGCGCCTTGCTTTCTGCTTTCAGTCACATCGAGGTGACCCTCTCGTTCCCCGGGGAGAACTCCAACACAGCGGCGCTCAGCCGGGGGCTCGCGAGTATCCCCACACATGCTTGGTGCCTCTCACCCTTGGCAACTCCAGAAGAGAGTCCAGCCCCTCTCCAGGAGTTTGGTTCCAGCTCCGGCTCTTTCTCCGCCAGAGAGGTGATGTTCCACGTCCCTAAAGCCAGACGTTAAACCAGCACAGTGGATCTCTGTGTACTCAAGACCCCACATAATGGCACTTCTTTTATGTGACAACATAGAACAATTCATTTTACAATCACATACAAATAGAAAAAAAGATTACTGAAGGATTAGTAAAAACCCCCAATAAATGAAAAGACAGAGAGGTAAATAGAAAGAGAGGAGGGGAAAAGACAATGCAAACACACAGAGCCACCACTTACAAATATTAATTTCGCCAAAACAAATTGAGGTCTCATTGCACTTTAATGATTATAAGCAGCTTTCCAGGAAGAAAAGGAAAAAAAGACAGTGCTCCCTATAGCCATCTATCCTACTCTGACTTAACAGGCAACAAGAGCACCTCTGGTATTTTACCCTGATCAATAATAAATAAACAAGACCAGTCACTTGTGTTCTTCAGATTAAGGAGAGGTGTGTGTGAATATGTATTGCCTGGGAGACCTTGCTGCTGGAAAAATAACCACTTCCCTACTAACTCACTCTCTTTGCCTTATTACAAAAAACGTATTTTGTCTTCATTTTGAACAATTCTCGTTTTGATGCAATGTGCCTACACTCTACAAAGCAGACAACAGAGTTGTGGTCTGTAGCATAGCTAAATGTAAATCAATGGGTTCACAAGCTTTCTTTAGCTTTAGCATAAGTGTAGCTGCAGTGCTGCCCATTCTTGTGTATGCTGCTGCCGTTTTAATCTTTAAAAACTTTTTGTCACTTATCAGTTCTACTGTTCAGATTCAGATTCATTTTTATTGTCCTCTATATAGCAAACTTGTTCCCACAGTCTGAACATAAAAACAACATTCAAAACAAGGTATGAACAAACAAAAATATTACAACAACACAAGTCTATTACAGTGGGCTCAGGCTATTTAAAGCAGTTACAGCTGAAGGGACAAAACTCCTTCCAAAGCATGTTTTTTGCAGATTGGTTGTCTGTATCTGCGGCCAGGAGGAGAGGAGGGTGAAACATGGGGATGGCAGGGGTCGTGTTCTATGGTCAGTGCTCTGCGAGTGGTGGCAGTGCCAATGAGGGCTGGCAGGTTGGGGGTGGGGAGACCAATTATTTTAGAATATATGTATATATGTTCAGGGGCTTGTTTCTATTGGTGAGGGTGAGCATAGTGATGTTAAGTGTGGAGTTCCCTGTTTTGCATTCTGCACACACACACACCCTCTTTGGGTCAGGTGTGGTCTTCTCTTCCATCTCTCCTCTGTTGTTAATTTTGGACAGAATGAGTCGAGCGCAGAGGGAGCTGGCTGATCGGTCTGTTCGGTCAATTTGCAAAGTAATCAAAAACACAACCATCATCATCACAGCAGGTATGATCACCATAATTATATAGAGCTGACACAAGTGGTAATCAAAATGCAGATAGCAGAGTAATTGAATTTGACAGGATTTTTTCTCTCTATTCTTTCCATTGTACGTTTTTATCAGAACAAATTACTCATTTTAGAAAGTGACATGCATTTTATAGATAATGAGTGACAAACTTCAGTGAATGACATGTTTTTCTAAAATGGATACAACAGAGGGGCCAAAATTACTGTTAATAAACACCAGCGCTGGTTTGGGATGTCTTTGGCAGAGCAATTGATGAGGGCCACCTGCCACACAGTAGAAAACAGGAACTTTGTAAGAGAATATTATCCTGAATACCTCAGTGATAGATAGTCCATCTGCTTCACTCTTCAATCTTCATCCTGTATGATGCACTCGCTGACTGAGCCCATTAAATGAAATAAGGAACATGACTCTAGATGAAAAAGTCTTCTGACTGGCTTGCTCAGGTACACTGGATCTACACAAATCTTTTTTTTCTTGACTGTTTAGATGATTAAACAGAAAATTAACTTATTGCCCCCACGATGAAGATTAGTCAATTAATCAATTTGTTTAGCGGCAGAAAATGAATTAGCAACAATTAAATATTAAAATAATTATTTAAGTGATTTCTTTTTGTCTGTGAATATTTGTTGGTTTTCATAGACTTCTGTGAGAGCAAACCTATTCTGGGGTTTTTTTGGACAAAACAAGTTGGTTGAACGTGTTAACTTGGGATTTCTTGGGAATCATGATGGGAATTACGGTCAGATTTATTAATAACAAGATAATCATCAGTTGTAGTAACAATATCAAAACAGGACACTTTTATGGCAGTTTATTTCAGAAATCGAATCGATTTTGTAATGCAGCATGAATACCATGAAGAGGGTATGCTAGTAATTATATATATATACACATACATACATATATTTTTTTTTATTATTTATTTACAGGCATTCGCTAGCAGTTATTGTGCATAAACATGCTACTACTTAGCTTCCTGGTTCAGACACATGTTCATTAGGTGATGAACATGAACAAATGTGACCATTAGATAGAGAAAAGTGAATGATTGTGACTGTTGCTATGGTGATTAGACACTGGAAGACAATTAAAATGTCATAGTGAATTATCGTGACTTTGATACAACATTCACGGCAGTCACAGTACAGCAGAAGAGAAGAGAAGAAGAAGAGAAGGGAGTGACACGTGACAAAAAAAATCTAAAAGAAAAAAAAAAAAAAGCTACAAAAGCCATAATCTCAGGGGTGCTCTTGTTAAAATGTAGATAAAACAATGAATGCTGAGTTTCTTCTCTAGATGACAGAAGTTGTCCAGATTGCAGCATTCTGGAGGCAAACATAAACAGAGAGAGAGAGAGAGAGAGAGAGAGAGCAAGAGAGAGAGCGAGAGAGAGAGAGAGAGAGAGAGAGAAAAGATTGAATGAGAGGAGAAGATGACAAGAAATTAGGTTTTTTGCAATGGAGACTGAAGTTGGGATGGTTTCCATCCCATGTCCCACTGGCTCTCTGATAAGTGTGGATGTGGTTTCTGACCAGAGACAGAAAATCACCAGTGACATTCAGGCTGCAGGCCAAACAGCTAATAGGCTCTACCCTGCTTATCAGTATACCGCACTGTCTGCCAGCCTAGAGGACACACACACACGAGCAGGAACACTCAAAAGAAATGAGGGACAGAACTGAATTTCTAATTTCATGTGTGTGTATGTGTGTGTTTCTCAACAGACAGCAGAGCTCATGTGGTATTCACAGTCACAATTTATATTATTTAAAACATGTATTTTGTTTGTATGTGGTCAATCCGCAGGTCAGTCATTGCATTTCATTACACCAAATATACTGTGCACATTTTCATCGTCTAAACTTGACCAAACAAAAAATCATTGCTACAATTAGAAAAAAAGCCTTTTAAAGTTTGCTGTACTGAGCACAAAATGAGCCACTGACTTAAAATGCATCTTCACACAGTGGGCCTGGACAGGTTTCATGCTTGTTTTTTTTTCGTTAATTCTGCTGTACTTTTCAGTTTTCTGCTGACCTTAGCAGAGGCATTTAAATTCCACAATCTAGACTGGTATAGAAACAAACACACACACACACACACCTGGGTGATACTGTTCTTGACTTAGCATAAATAAGACTAACATGGTGCTTCACAGTCATTCAAATAAATTCCATTATGCTTTCAGTCACAGTCACGCTGTCAGTGAGAAAGTGAGAGAGAGAGTAGGAGAATAGGCGAAGAAAGTGATAACACGAGAGAGAAAGGGAGAAAGCAAAGAAAGAAAACATGGCCGTGAAACAAAAAGAGGTAAAAGAAAGGGCAGGGGAAGGGGAGAGGGGAGAGGGAGGGTTGCAAGGAGAGAGGGGAAACAAAAGAATAGTAATGACGCAAGAAGAAGAAGAAGCAGGACAAACTACAGACATTCCTGCTCGTCTTTTCTTTCCTCATATTCCATCACTCTCATTCAGTCTTTGTTCAAAGTCACACTTTCTAGCAGCTATTTCTTCTCCTCACTCTCTCCTCTTCCTATTAAGACAGGATTTATACATTTGTACATTCAGCTGCTGTCATGTCCCACAATTAACCATGAATCATTACTGACATGAATCTGTCTGTTACTATTTTATTTCTCTTTATATTCAACAAGCTTGTCCAAGAGAACATATAACAGCACACATTTAAGTAATAAGCAAACTGTGAAGTTCATTTACAGAATAGAGAGATTCAGTCAGAGTGCAGAAATAAACAGGAGATTATTTGCAGGCAGTCATTTATTGGCATTAAAACTGCATGAAGTGATGGCAGCAAAAATCTATGTTTTACTGTCATTATAAATGGCCAGTAAATCAGCATGACTGGAAATACTTTATCACCCACGTCCTATTTTCTTCTTTTGTTTATTTGTATGCATCGGTCTAATGAAGCCCCTGTTGTCCCCATTTATGACTTTCGCTTCTCTTTTTCTTCATCTGGGATGTGGATTTATTCGCACTCTTGAAACAGAGGTTGCCACTATCTTTTAGTTAGGTTCATACAGCTTTTAAAGCTTTTTTCAAACATCTAAATTGTTACAAAATCTGTAACCATGGGATCGTCTCATTTCAAATATTAAAAGATTTTTGGTTTACATGGGATGAAACACCAGATTATGTTGAAAATGAAGCATTTTTCAAGGAGTATATTCAAATTCAAGCATATTCCTAACCTTGAAAACATAACGGTTAAAACTAAGCATTTACCAACCTTACTAGACTTTGTACAAACCCTGTTATTAGAGCATTAGGAATACTTTTAATGTAATATGTACATTCATATCCACAGTGCTAGCAGGATGTAACACACAAGTTATTTTTGGAAGATAGAAAAACCTCATTGTAATATGCAGTATCAACCTGCACATTCTCTATGTGAGGCGGAATAATATGCCTGATATAATATTCAAAGTGATCATGGTGGTAGACAAGTTACTGTGAAAGAATAATGATGAATGGTGTGCACTGTGACTCATTTCCAAAATGTTGCTTTGCTACAGCACATACATTGTTGTGTGGCAAAGGTTTGATGCGGAGCTGTAGCTTCTGTAAATCTTTAATTACTCTCAGACGGCTGTATCCGATTCAGCTTTATAGCACCATTACAACCTCAAACATTACTTATAAACTTAAACATTACAGTAGCATTAACGAGTTTCTTAACACAATCTTTTAGCATGCTGCACTGCCTGGTGAGTGAACTAATTAAAATGAGTGTGGTGAAATCAAACTTTACAGAAACCATGAGGACTTGACTCCAGAGTAAAAACTGAAACGAAAAATCAGTAAACAGTGATGCTTGCAGATGTTCCTTCTGCTCATGTACTGTACGTGTGGTGGAAAAAGAAAGAAATTAAGTGAGTGACCATGATGAAAATGTGATACAACAGCGGACTATGTTTTAGTATAAAAACCTTTGTTAAACCATTTGGACAGTTTCTCCATAACAACACACAGCTGACCCATACATGACACCAGTTTGTTTGCTTGAGTGTGGTGACAGTTTGTCTTCACTTGGCTCTTCTTAACAAGGTAATTTAACCCTCCGCATACTGCCGGAGCAGTATCTTCTCTGTATTATTGTGTAAATGAAAATGTCAGTCATGCTGGAGAGTAAGTTAATGTCATAACATTTTCTTGTTGCTGACAGATTACTGACACACTTGAAATATGTACAGTATGTATGTGTGAGTATTTCTTTGTGTTTTTATCTATTCTCTTATTCAATCATGTTTCTCTTGTTGTGCGTATTACATCTTTTCCATGTTATTTTTCCCATTAATTTGATTTTGGTAATGCTTCTCACACTAATAACTTTGGTGTTCATCTAATTTTTCCTCCAGCACCACCATCAGATCAAAGTTTTCACTTACCTGTGAAATACATCAACCGGATAGATTGGCATAAAAAGTGGTACAAATATCCATGGTGCCCAGACGATGTTTCCTTCTGACTTTGGTGATCCCCTTTTCCTCTAGCGCCACCAGGAGGTTGACATTTGTGGTTCAGGGTGAATTATCTCGACAACTATTTGATGAATTGCCATGAAATTTGGTACAGACATGCATGGTCCCCAGAGGATCAACTGTAAGAAGTTTGATCTCCTGACCTTTTATCCAGTGCCATCATCTGGACAAAATTTCATTATGTTCAATATTTTGTTTATGACCAAAGTGCTGCAAATCGTATGACATTCCCATCAGCCCAAGCTGTACTTTCTGTTTAGTGCTAATTAGCAAATGTTAGCATGCTAACACGCAAAACCAACTTGGTGAACATGGTAAAACATTTTACCTGCTGAACATGCTGGCATTATCATTGTGTGCATTTAGTATGCTGATGTGAGAATTTAAAGTACAGCCTCACAGAGCCGCTGGTCTTATTCTCCCATTAAAGATATAATAAGAAGGGTGACCACATGAAAAAATTAAAGGCAGGGAAATTATCCAGCCATCAAATCAACCAAAAAGACAATGAAGACAGAGAGGATGCTGACAAAAATGTCCTGACTCCTCTGGTAACCTGGGGTTAGAATGACAAGGTGATGGATTCCATGTAAACCCATAACAAGAAGTGAAACATATCCCAGCTCTGATAGATACGAACACGGACACAAGTACACTAGAATAACAGGTCAAACAACAAGGTGACGTGTTTGATGCTGATTGGCCTTGAAGGACCTGAAACCCACCATGGAGGGTGACATTTTGACGGTTGCAGTTTTGTGGTGTGTCCTTGGGGAGGACAGGGGGGGAGAGGAGAGTCTCATAATTATGCCCTGTAAATCTGTAACCATGAATTTTGATTTTAATTAGAGACTCATTTGAGTCACTGGAGAGGGGGTTGTGATGATAGATTCAGAACACCAATCAAAACCCTTGATTTCTCTGTTGGACTCAATGATTAAAGAGATTCACAAGTCAGGCACAACCAGAAGATGACTGGCCACTGTGTGTGCTGGTGTGTGTGCTGGTGTGTGTGCTGGTGTGTGTGCTGGTGTGTGTGCTGGTGTGTGTGCTGGTGTGTGTGCACGTGTTTTGAATGAAAGGAGAGAGTGAAGAGCCAGGAGGATTGAGCACTAAAGATAGTAGAAAGAAAGAGGGAGCGAGAGGGAGAAAGAGAAAGTGGGGTGGTGCAGAAAATGGAAGAGCAGAAGAGTAGGAAGGAAGGAATAAGGTAAAATGACAGATGTTACACCAACCTTTTACTTATCACACTGTACTGTTGACAACTTAATGAGTGAGGGTGAAAGAGAGAAACTTTTCTCATTTGACTGGTTGGCTGCACAGTGGGAGGAGCTGGATGTGCATCATGAACAGCAAGAGAATCTCTTATAACTATGCAGACGACACAGACAACAACAACATGAATAACTAAGTTTTTACGAAAATTGTAAAACCCCTAAGAGCAAGTAATAATGTTGATTAGTTTCTTTTCCTGTGGTCCCTGTTACATTATTAGTGACAGTTTCTTAAATGTTTTCTTTTCTCCTCATACCCTCTCCAACCATTTCCACTCCAAGTGATGCCTAAGGGAATTAGATTATCTCCGCTGCAGACCTATTTTCCCTGTTGTTCAGCATCAACTGATCTAATTTGATCCTTTATGTTACAGCCTGACAGCAAAAATGTGATGCAATGCATAGATCTGTTGTGCATCTTCTTGATGTGGTAATTAATATGCTCCTTTATAACTGTCATACTTTATTACTATCAATGCAACCCTGAGTTCCTCTAATGCAAAGCACAGACAGACTGGGTTGCCTCCAATAAAAAATAAATAAACGCTGTTAAGTCCTTAAGCTTTTGAGTGTGAAACCACTTGAGAAAAAGGTTATCTTCAAGATGTGTCAAATCTGCTTTTGGATGTAATCACTGAAAATGCAGGACTGAGTGTAAAAATATGCAAAATCCACATGGGGCCCCACACACACACACACAAACACGCACAAAAGAAAGACATTGGAGCAAATGGCAGCCCCGGAGAGACTGTCAGAGCTTGGCAAAGAAATGATTGCTGATAAAAGATGACAATATCTAATCCTTGTCGAGGGACTCAGCTGAGACAGGCTCTCTGTCACTTTTGAACATACAGAGAGCAGACAGAGCTTTGGAACTGGTGGGTGCCACACAAGCAGGCAACTAGGCATATGATATTTAGAAGGAGAACGTTATTAACACAGAGAGATGTAGATGCAGAAATATTCCTCAAAAGTATGGCACCTGCTTTCTGTGACAGCACTTAGGCAGTAAACAGTAGAACTCCTTGTCAGTGGTGCAGAGAGAAAGAGGGAACGAGTGAGACTGGGAGAGAGGGAAGAAGAGGAGGGGGACAGGAGACAAGTAAAAAAGCCTTTGAGGAGAAACAAACAATGAGCTTAGAGACAGACAACAACTTTTCCACCTCTTTAGGATCAAAGTAGGGGTGTTTGATTGGCAACAGCATGATATTTGCCACCGTTTCCATACAGAGATTCTGACAAGAAACACTGAAGAGGCGGAGAGGAAAGAAAAGTGGGGAAGAGATGCCAAACTTGCCTACAGCTCAACAGGGATTTGCCATATTCCCTGGTAAATTTCATACACACACACACAATGTCCGTTCAACTGTCCTTCCATCCATTCATTCCTCTGGTTATACATGTCCATGTTGCAAGTGGCAGCAGGCCAAGCAAGATCCATATGTCCTACTCCCCAGCCACATCAGCCAGCTCTTCATAGGGACTCCTAAGGAATTTCCAGGCCAGATGGGATATATAATCTCTTCAGCATATTCAGGGTCAACCACGAGGTCTACTCCTAGTAACATATGCCTAAAACACCTCCACAGTGTGGCACCCACCTGAACTGGATCCTTTCAACTCTTGTTTTTGTTTTGATGGAGCACTCCTTCTACTCTGAGCTCCTCAATCTGTCCCTGTGGGTGAGCGCCTTCTAACTTCTTGTGTCTGCAATCTCATTTGATCACTACTCGAAGCTCATGACTATAGGTTGGAATGGATTTAAACTTGTTACTCCTCAGCTCCTTCTTCACCACGATACTCTGGTACAATGGTTGCATCACTGTGGATTACTCACAAGTTGCAAGTTGATGACAAGTTGCAGAAAAAAAAACATCCTTTGGAAGTCTGGGCAGTGCTGTGACTTGAAGGTTGCCAGTTCTGCAGGATCAATCAACAGCAGATTTGGCACCAGGAAATAAGTGTTGTTCTTTCACTCTTTCACTTTCCAGTGATTCCACAGGGCACTTACAGGTGTCAATATATCACTGCTCCCTTGCCGAGTTTGCTTGACACACCTTTTCTCAGGGCATTTCATCCCATCTTTGCCTATCTAGATGGCATGTGGGAGTAGCCTCTCTTCTCCTCTCCTCTTAAGTTAAGTACCACTCCTCAACAAACAGCATTCATACTGAATACATCTCCAACTGCTTGTGTCCTTTTCTCAGGGAAAGGCTACTTGTCCATGGTATTTGGAGAAACATGAGCAGCACTGGAGATGAAATTTGAATTTCACATATATAAACTTGTAATGGTCATAACTGACACTGTTTGGCAAAAAATGCTCTTTGATTATGTGAAACATGAATGAAGCATTGTTGTACCCTGATTGTTGACCAAAAGGGTATCAGGTTTCCTAAGGCTGCCAACAGAAGTCCAACCACAAGAGCAACTACATCATGTCCTTCAAATCAATGAACTAGGGTTGCAACTATGGATTATTTTCCATTTACAATCAAGCTAGTCAAAATATTGAAAAATGCCACCATTTCACAGTCTGAAGTGACATCTTCAAATTGCTTGTTTTGTCCAACCAATAAGATGAGAAAATAAATTTACAATGATGTAACAAAGAGAAAAGCAGCAAAATTGAGAAGCTGAAATTGAGAATGTTTGGTAATTTTGTTTGATAATTGACTGAAACAATTAATTGATTATCAAAATTGTTGCAGATCAACTTTCTGTCGGTCAACTGATTGATTGACTAATTGTTTCAGCTCTACAATGAGTAAGCTTCATGGGGTACATTGAACCATTTTGCTAAATCAAGCTAGAATTGAACATTATTGTTTGTTTTGTGGTACGAGTGATGTGAATTTGGTTGTGTGTGTCTGTATGGGTACTGGATTGGATCAGTCGTATTGAGAAGACACAGCCTTCACTTGTGTTTTCCACTCCCACTTTCCCATAGACCATGAGCATTAAGGTGACCTGGGTTACTGCTGATCAATACTTGGAGCACATTGCAACTCAAATTGATGTGGATCTTTGATTTTTTTTGACCCCCCCCCCCAATCACTTTGTCAGCGTGCCATCCCAGCCAGTTGCTTGTAGACATAGATTTTCTTTGAAAGGCGCCTTCTTGACTGCTGCTACAATGAATGCAGCTCTGTGGTTTATTCACATATCGATCAATGCAGAGACAAATGTGCATGTACATAAACATGGAAAGACACTCACAGTGGCTCACATCCCCCACACTAGCACTAGAGATTAATTATATTCATTCAGTTTGATTTTAAAGTGATTAACAGCAGTAAAAACTATTATACTCACATTTAAAAAGGTTAATACTCCTATATAGTATAGTGTGTGAATGTGCTTATACTGTAATGTACACAATTTTTATGTAAGTGATTCCTAGAAAATATAAAGTACAATACAAAATAAAATAGTAAAATAACTTCAGTCTTACTCTGCAGAATGTATTTAGATATCTTACATTTGCATAATCACTAGTCAAAATGTAAATTAATGTTTTGACCAGTCATAAATAAATTAAAGCTATATGGAATGTGATTCTAGTCAAGCTAAAACTGTGTATGATAAAACATCACCTTTACTGTGCAACATTCATTCCGATACTCGTATATCTGTGACAAATAAAAAATGATTGAAAATATCCGCCTTGCCGAATCGGCAGTCAGGCTCTACTGCCAACGTCGCAATCATGACTTGTCAAACTGTCTACATATCCAAAATCACAAAATAATTATGGATAGTCGTGTGTTAAAACAGCTTGTTACAGGATTCACAGGTAAGTGGTGATATTGTGAATGCGATCATACATCAGACAACTTCCTTTCACAATTTGGCTTGACTAATATTTTGTCCACCCGATTTATATCAGTTATGGTAGACTAAGGGCGTTTTCACACCTAACCTGTTTGGTTCAGTTAAAATGAACCCTGGTGCATTTGCCCGTTTAGTGAGGTTTGTTTGTGCAGGTGCAAACACTGTAATCGCACTCGGGTGTGGACCAAAACAACCGTACCAAGACCCTTTAGAAGAGGTGGTCTCGGTCTGTGCAGAAAACTCAGTGCTATTGTTTGATGGTCCTTTTCTACAACAGGGATCTTTATGAACCCAGGAACCCTTTGAGGAGTTCAGATGCATGTTGACCACAGGAACCTAGTATACAGTGGGGCAAAAAAGTATTTAGTCAGCCACCAATTGTGCAAGTTCTCCCACTTAAAAAGATGAGGGAGGCCTGTAATTTTCATCATAGGTATACCTCAACTATGAGAGACAAAATGAGAAAAAAAAATCCAGAAAATCACATTGTAGGATTTTTAAAGAATTTATTTGCAAATTATGGTGGAAAATAAGTATTTGGTCAATAACAAAAGTTCATCTCAGTACTTTGTTATATACCCTTTGTTGGCAATGACAGAGGTCAAACGTTTTCTGTAAGTCTTCACAAGGTTTTCACACACTGTTGCTGGTATTTTGGCCCATTCCTCCATGCAGATCTCCTCTAGAGCAGTGATGTTTTGGGGCTGTCGCTGGGCAACACGGACTTTCAACTCCCTCCAAAGATTTTCTATGGGGTTGAGATCTGGAGACTGGCTAGGCCACTCCAGGACCTTGAAATGCTTCTTACGAAGCCACTCCTTCGTTGCCCGGGCGGTGTGTTTGGGATCATTGTCATGCTGAAAGACCCAGCCACGTCTCATCTTCAATGCCCTTGCTGATGGAAGGAGGTTTTCACTCAAAATCTCACGATACATGGCCCCATTCATTCTTTCCTTTACACGGATCAGTCGTCCTGGTCCCTTTGCAGAAAAACAGCCCCAAAGCATGATGTTTCCACCCCCATGCTTCACAGTAGGTATGGTGTNTAAAAGATGAGAGAGGTCTCCAATTTTTATCATAGGTATACCTCAACTATGAGAGACAAAATGAGAAACAAAAAAATCCAGAAAATCACATTGTAGGATTCTTAAAGAATTTATTTGCAAATTATGGTGGAAAATACGTATTTGGTCAATAACAACAGTTCATCTCAGTACTTTGTTATATACCCTTTGTTGGCAATGACAGAGGTCAAACGTTTTCTGTAAGTCTTCACAAGGTTTTCACACACTGTTGCTGGTATTTTGGCCCATTCCTCCATGCAGATCTCCTCTAGAGCAGTGATGTTTTGGGGCTGTCGCTGGGCAACACGGACTTTCAACTCCCTCCAAAGATTTTCTATGGGGTTGAGATCTGGAGACTGGCTAGGCCACTCCAGGACCTTGAAATGCTTCTTACGAAGCCACTCCTTCGTTGCCCGGGCGGTGTGTTTGGGATCATTGTCATGCTGAAAGACCCAGCCACGTCTCATCTTCAATGCCCTTGCTGATGGAAGGAGGTTTTCACTCAAAATCTCACGATACATGGCCCCATTCATTCTTTCCTTTACACGGATCAGTCGTCCTGGTCCCTNTGTATATATATATACAGTGGGGCAAAAAAGTATTTAGTCAGCCACCAATTGTGCAAGTTCTCCCACTTAAAAGATGAGAGAGGTCTCCAATTTTCATCATAGGTATACCTCAACTGTGAGAGACAAAATGAGAAAAAAAAAATCCAGACAATCACATTGTAGGATTTTTAAAGAACTTATTTGCAAATTATGGTGGAAAATAAGTATAAATCAATAACAAAAGTTCATCTCAGTACTTTGTTATATACCCTTTGTTGGCAATGACAGAGGTCAAACGTTTTCTGTAAGTCTTCACAAGGTTTTCACACACTGTTGCTGGTATTTTGGCCCATTCCTCCATGCAGATCTCCTCTAGAGCAGTGATGTTTTGGGGCTGTCGCTGGGCAACACGGACTTTCAACTCCCTCCAAAGATTTTCTATGGGGTTGAGATCTGGAGACTGGCTAGGCCACTCCAGGACCTTGAAATGCTTCTTACGAAGCCACTCCTTCGTTGCCCGGGCGGTGTGTTTGGGATCATTGTCATGCTGAAAGACCCAGCCACGTCTCATCTTCAATGCCCTTGCTGATGGAAGGAGGTTTTCACTCAAAATCTCACGATACATGGCCCCATTCATTCTTTCCTTTACACGGATCAGTCGTCCTGGTCCCTTTGCAGAAAAACAGCCCCAAAGCATGATGTTTCCACCCCCATGCTTCACAGTAGGTATGGTGTTCTTTGGATGCAACTCAGCATTCTTTCTCNTGTACTACTGTATGTTCGCTTTCCTCCTGCTCTCTCTATCTCTCTCTCTCTCTCTCGCTCTCTCCCTCACCTCTCTCTCAACCAAACCGGTCGAGGCAAACCCACAGCCTGGTTCTGCTCGAGGTTTCTGCCTGTTAAAAGGGAGTTTTTCCTTTTAAGGTCAAACGTTTTCTGTAAGTCTTCACAAGGTTTTCACACA
>LKNJ01000228.1:311386-335737 GCA_002120245.1 Maccullochella peelii | reverse complement strand
GGATCTGAGGGCAGCTGGAAGTGTGGACATTTTCAGTGCTGTGATGTTGCCTGAAGCCAGATTGAAATTTGTCCAAAAGGCCATTTACATTTAAAAAGTTGAGTTGAATAAAATGTTTATTTTTGGATGTTAGCTAGCTCAGGAAGATGGGCCTAAGATACTACGCAGGACCCTCAAGCTCCCAGGCCTCTGGTAGAGGACCTGAGCTTATATGGCAGCAATGTTGACGTACAGTAGGTATGGTGTTCTTTGGATGCAACTCAGCATTCTTTCTCCTCCAAACACGACAAGTTGAGTTTTTACCAAAAAGTTCTATTTTGGTTTCATCTGACNTGACATTCTCCCAATCCTCTTCTGGATCATCCAAATGCTCTCTAGCAAACTTCAGACGGGCCTGGACATGTACTGGCTTAAGCAGGGGGACACGTCTGGCACTGCAGGATTTGAGTCCCTGGCGGCGTAGTGTGTTACTGATGGTAGCCTTTGTTACTTTGGTCCCAGCTCTCTGCAGGTCATTCACTAGGTCCCCCCGTGTGGTTCTGGGATTTTTGCTCACCGTTCTCGTGATCATTTTGACCCCACGGGGTGAGATCTTGCGTGGAGCCCCAGATCGAGGGAGATTATCAGTGGTCTTGTATGTCTTCCATTTTCTAATAATTGCTCCCACAGTTGATTTCTTCACACCAAGCTGCTTACCTATTGCAGATTCAGTCTTCCCAGCCTGGTGCAGGTCTACAATTTTGTTTCTGGTGTCCTTTGACAGCTCTTTGGTCTTGGCCATAGTGGAGTTTGGAGTCTGACTGTTTGAGGTTGTGGACAGGTGTCTTTTATACTAATAACGAGTTCAAACAGGTGCCATTAACACAGGTAACGAGTGGAGGATAGAGGAGCCTCTTAAAGAAGAAGTTACAGGTCTGTGAGAACCAGAAATCTTGCTTGTTTGCAGGTGACCAAATACTTATTTTACCGAGGAATTTACCAATTAATTCATAAAAAATCCTACAATGTGATTTCCTGGATTCTTTCCCCCCATTCTGTCTCTCATAGTTGAAGTGTACCTATGATGAAAATTACAGGCCTCCCTCATCTTTTTAAGTGGGAGAACTTGCACAATTGGTGGCTGACTAAATACTTTTTTGCCCCACTGTACGTGATTCCTGGGCCACAATTCCTGGCCCCCCCAAAAAAGTTCTTGCTCCCTTGACACTTACTTGCCCACTGTGTGTGTGTATAATGTGTGTACAAATTGTGATTTTAAAAACAAAACACAAGTTAGTGTCCTTAGTCTTTGTTTAAAACTGCATTTACTACGACCTTGTGAGAATCTTATACATAAAGCCCTTCTCCATATGACTGTACTCCATGTACAATGGAGTCAACTATTCTAGATGACATAAGACAGTCTGTTTCATTCCATTTCTCAGCTGCTAATAAAATCCCTGGTGTACCAAGGCACTTGTGGAAATCTAGTCTTTCTCAGGGGCATGATTATCAGATGTCCCAGTCACATCAACCAGCTCACCTCAATGAGAAGCACAGCTCAGTTCACTCAAGGTACCTCCTGATTGCAGAGCTCCTTATCCTGTCACGACAAGTTAGGACCATTGCCATACAGAGAAACCTCTTTTCAGCCACTTGTGTATGTGGTCTCATTTTTTTTTTGGTCACCACTCAGAGAGCTGTGTTTCATCACCCCAATCCTTTCCCATTCCCTCAGGATCACTTTCTGCTGCCCTCTTACCCAGTTCCCATGGTTAAAAGGGAGAGGCACAGAGGAAATAAGGTAGCTGGAGCTCCCAGCAGAGACCACTCACTGCACTCATTGATACTTCAGTATCCTTCCATCTGTCCCTCAAAGTGTCTGATGCAATAGTGCAGCAATGATACAGTATGTACGTGTGTGTTTGTGAGCATGCAAATTAGATGGATTTTTTAATGATGTTGCAGACTTAAAAATGTCCAGAAATTAAGATTTTTAACACCCCATGGCACAAAAGCCCATGATATATTTGTATGGGTGTGTAAGTATCGATCACATAATTAGATCTATATCTAGATACGTGATCTGTGTCCAACACAATAAACATTCATTTTTAATTGACAGCACTGTACTCATTTGTACTTGATGGAGATACGTTGATTCTGTGGCATTCAATACGAGTTGATATTTTTAATTGCACATTAATCAAAATGTGTGACATCTGACTGGAAGTTACTAAAAAAAAAAAAAAGGTATTTTTTTTCTCCTTCATTTACTGACCTAAAATTATAGGGAATGGAAGGATTGACATTTAGTTTGTGTCAAGAGTTGCGTGAGGAGATCTGTGTTGTTGCAGTTTCTATAACCCGATAAAGGACCTAATGTCCTTTAAATGTTGTCAGTATAAGTGGTTTCAGTCAGTGCTTAACCTAACTAAAGGTTTTTTATGCCCTTCATTCATTAGAAGATATTTTGACACACTCATAATCAAGAACAAGCTCAATCTCACAAGTCATCGATTTTAGGTACATATATTATTGAACATATCAGCAAAGAAATATCAGCCATCTTCTTCCTGTAATAAAAACACTACAATACAAAAAGCTAACTACACACAACACATTCAAAGAAAGAGAGAGAGCAATTTCCAGTAGCACTTTTGCTATATGTGCCTGTATGTGAGTGAAAAATCCATATTGACTATTGTGTGCTGCTGATCTTTGGTTTTTCTAAAACTGTGTCTTCAGCTCTAGTATACACTGTTGGTGATATTGGTGGCACTGGGGGATGGGTGGCCTATTAAAGGACAAACAGACCTGTAGTAAAATAAACACAAACTATTCGACTCTCAAACTTCTGTTCTGGCTTTGACAGGACACTGAATTTCAGCCAGCTCCATCAATGCTGATTTGCAACGGCTTCTACACATTATCTAAATTTACTGTCTTGAATTAATAAAATATAACACAAAACCAAATTGCAGTGTGGCCGTTTTCATTTCATTATTGTGGTATCCAAGTTTACATGGACTTGTGTGATGAATAAGTGTCTCGACTACAGCATCAGTTTGGAGATAAATGAGCTTTTCTTAGCTTTCATAAAGCTAAAGCTTGAAAAATGAAAAGGTTTCACAGTCAGACTGTGTGTGTATGTGCTTCTTTGCTGGCGGCACCTTTGTGAGTACTACACTCTCAGGCTGGGAATGTGGCAGCTGTGATTTGTAACTGTACCTCTCTTTTTCTCTGAGGCTCAGTTTGAGTTTCAGTTCATCACTGTTTTATATTTACTTGGCCAGTCACCAAAGAGCATAACCGCTGATATAACCCTTTAAAGCTATAGTGTGAAGTTCAACAGGCGTGATGGTCCCTGTAAAACTAGATAATGCACACAGTTTAAATTAACACAAAGACTGTCTGACCAGCTATGGATAGTTAAATCTGTTATGCTTCATTCTGTTCCACTGTGCATTCCTCTTTCCTGCTCAGCTCTGTGTCTAAAGAGTCATCCTGGGATTTATCCCTGGGAGACATTCTCGTGCTCAGCATCTGTGTAACAGACATACAAAAACCCCACACACAGAAGCGAGAAGCTGACTGTGATTGATATTGTTTGCGTTACAAACATTTGTGCCACAGATTCCTGCTCTTCCTTCACGTCTCATTACACTGTTGCCTGTGATGCTTGTCACAACGACAGAATGTCTGTCACCCTGATACAATGGCTGCTGTTATGACAGGAGAAGAGAAGAAAGAAGAACAAATACTCCTCCTAAGGCTTTCCAGATGGATGAGAAAAAGTCATCAACCTGGAGCTGGTTTTTTTGTCCATTTTGGTCCAGGTCTCATGTGCCTTGTTTTGGTAGCAGAAGAAGAAAAAAAAAATACATAAATTGTGGGTCACTGGTTGAGCAGATGGTGAATAACCTACTTGACATCAAATCAGGAAGCGTCCATCTTAACTGACAGGCTGTCGTCTAAGTGGGCACTGCTGATGTTATTGATTATTCACAGCACCTCTCTAAACCTCCAAAGTTAAACCCTCAGAGAGGCTTGCTGCTCAGTGAGATGTAACCAAAACAAATCTGCATTTACAGCAGGGCCTCTGGAAATGTTATCAAGCTCCTCTGTGACCCCGACAGAATCTTTGTAGAGGGTTTCCAGCATCTGAATCCAGAGAAGCTCCAAGCACTGATTTAACATGACTGTAAAGCTCCCTTGAGAGCTCCTTCACTGCTGTTAGATGAGTTCAGGCTTCAGTATCTAAAAGGGCATAGAGGTACTGTATTTTTACTGTATTTTGCTGCTTTCTTTTAAATGGAAGCGACAAGACCAAATCAAACAGTATGACTGACTGAAGCAGATAAACTTTGGTGAATAAGAGATGCCACGCTCTGGTGTGTGCAAATAAACAGTAATGTTTTCTAGGGTAACATTTTGAAGACAGGTGTGACAGTGGCTTTCTTGTTCAGATATCCCTCTCTATGTGTTAAAAAAAAAAAAAAACATGTAGAATACTTGAGCTAATTGACTTTAGAAGACTAGGGAGTGTCAGGGTGTATAGCCAGGAACGGCAGGAGAAGGACCCAAATGCAGACAGTTGAGGAGGCTCAAAGCAGTTTCAAGGTAAAACACTTACTTGAGATACAGGAAGGCAGGCAACAGGCAAACAAACAGGTCCAGGTTTGGGAGACAGCCGGAGCACAAGGAAATAAATCCAACACGGGAACAAGAAAACTAAGCACAAGGAACACGGACTCCTCCAACAAGGAACACTCACTGAACACATCTAACACAGTACAATGACCCAACAGAAAACAAAGGAAATGGAAAGGTATACATAGGAAAAGGCTAATGAGCGAATCAGGGGCAGGTGAGTAAACAGGGAACAGGTGAAGACAATCAAGGATAACGACACAAGAGCTGGAACACACAAGAAACAAGAGACAAGATTACAAAATAAAACAGGAAACTAAACAAAGAGTCCAGACCCTGACAGGGAGCAGAAAAACATCAAAACAAGATGACAGATGCCATCATATCCCCATCTTATACAATCAGTTAGTAGAGGTTATTTGCCTGATTTCTGATAAATGAAGTATTCACTCTCCCTTTAGCTCTGTTTTGGCCTCCACCAACTTCTCCTCCTGCATCCTGCTATTAAAGGAGTTAAACTTAAAGACCATAAAACCAAAACAATAACCTAAAAAACTCATTAGTTTTCAGATTATGTTTTTTTTTCCATTAATCTTGATGGCTGCACAATTTCTCAGACCCATAGAGTCAAGAATTTGGGAATAGTTTTTGATCCCTCTCTCACCTTTGAGCCACATATAAAGTATATGACAAGAACTGCCTTCTTTCACCTATGTAACTTAGCCCCATTTTATCCAGTTCAGAACCTGAATCCTTGTACATGCTTTCATAACATCTAGAAATTACTACTGTAATGCGCTTTTGTCTGGCCTACCCATGACAACAACAGAAGGTCAACATTTGGTCCAAAAAGCAGCTGACAGTGCTCACAAGATCTAAGAAGTTTGATAATGTAACACCTGTCCTGATGTCTTTGCATTGGCTACCAATCCTCCTTCTGACTCACAAAGCTTTAAATGGATTGGCTCCTTCATACATCTCCAGTCTTAATACTCTGTCTACTCCATCACGTCCTTTATGTTCTCTTGATGCTGGTTATGTAACTGTTCCTCCCTTGATTTAACAAGAAATCTTTTGGGGGTAGAGCCTTTGCCCATCGAGCTCCCCTTCTTTGGAATAAACGTCCACTTAGATATACAGTATTCAGGAGTCGAGCTCTATTGACAGTTTCAAACCAGGCTGAAAACACACTATTTTCTCTGTAGGCTATGATCTCTCCTCGTTTCACTGGCTGCGATATCATCAGCTGATTTCTTCTTTGACAAGTAGTTGACAAGGCCAAATCTGTTCTGTTGCTATATGAACTTTATTTTAAACCTCAATCCTGTTGTTATATTATGTAATGTTACATTATTACCTGTATGTTTGGGACTGCCTGTATGTTTTTACATGTAAAGTCTCATGCCTGAGGTCATGTTTTTTAATCCATTAATATGTGATGAAGGGATGGAAGACATGTGATCTGGAGCTACAAAGTTGTGTGGTTGTGTTGTACCTCCTAAACACAATAAATCAGAGTGCCCCTTAAAGCCTAAAGCAGGATGTTCGGCAACGCATCTGAACAATAAAGCAGATCCACATCTCACCTCTGACAGGTGAAATAAGGTTTTCCTCAGCCAATCAGCGTAGAGATTCTCCTTTTGGCTTGGGTGGAGCGTTTTCCCAAGAAGGGTCATTGGAGTCCCTTTGGTGTCGGAGAAATATTTCCATGAGATAACAGATAGTGAGGATTGTAGAAAAGAGAATAAATATAGTGCAGGTGTATAGATTATTAGGTCAAATTGAGGTCTGTCCCTTCTTTCTTTCTCCCTTTTATCTTGGCGCTCATGTCTCTAGTTAAATTTAATGTGAATGCCTCAAGTAAATAGCTGTGACCTCACATTACTATAGTGTGCATGGACTATTGTGTATTTTGCACTGTGTGATTGTGTTTATCGTGTCTGGGGCAGTCTATCTGGATCACCTGTGGTAGAACTAACAGCCTGTGGTTTTATGGATCTAATTCCAGCGGGGTGGTGTGAGCCAGTCAGCTCTTTTACAACAACCTATCTGAAGCTGGTTCCCCTTCTAGCTGATTCACCACTAATCTATCAGACACTATCTGCAGACCACTACGTTTCACATGAACACACAATCAGAAAGGGGAGGGTTGCAGGTGACAGTAAAGTAAAGAAATGGGACACAGCATAGGGCTAAGCAGTAAAGGTAAAGCATGTGTCATCCTCTCCTCTCTTTTTCCTTCATTTCAGAGTAGAAATACGGATGTTTTTCTCCAGAGCTTGAGGCTTTCTTTGGTGATCTATGAGAGAGTTGGATGTGGACTGTGATCAGAAGGGATTAGATGTTAAGACCAGGAGGTCAGACACCATCTTAGTTCAAATGTTACTCTGAACTTAATGGCTCTGTGTTCTCTTGTTGCCTGGTTCCCACTCCTGTGGGATGAAACAGTGAGCTATCTGTCTGTGAACGATAAACCTTGCTTTAACAAACTCAGACAGTCATATGTTACCATCCTCTGTACTATATCTAGTAAAACATCACATTTTAATCAAAACCTGGCTACGTAGTAAGGTATATTGCACTACAAACACTGGTTTAATGCTGCTTATACAAATCAAGAGGTCATTTGAAAGCAGCTATGATAGATAGTCCCCATAACTTACTATAACTATAAAATCTTGTCTACAAAGGAGGCGTTGTCTGTCTCAAGCATGTCTGAGGGAACAGATATGCTTCTATTTTTATCAACACAGCTGACTACACAGGCCGCGTAATTGCTCGCACCATTCACTCGCGCTTCATGCACACAACCTGAAGCGTATGTTCACACTTCAAGTCTATTTTCTTCCGCTTTCCGCATGCAACTACAGTGATATCGGGCTCTGAGCACTGCCAAAAATGCAGGTAAACTACAGGTAGAACTATGCCTGAACACGTCTTGTGTTCACTGTGCAGCATACTGTATGTAGACAAAGATAACTGTGGATATTTGATCCAGTCTCAGCCAGACTGCAAAGAATAATGGAAAAATCACAATGCTGTTCTGGGTCAAGCAACCGAAAGTGGCAACATATTGCAATGTTGGACATAATTTTGCTTCATAGTGAAAGATTGGAGAGCTGGAAGCCACACTTGTTGAACATGCTTGCCCACATGACTTTATTAGCTCATCAGCCACATGCTGCACATAGCTGCTTATGTGTAAAAAAAGCATGATGAGAAATTAAATAAGCTATGTCACAATAATATCTTATCTAGAAAATAAGTAAAAATCACCACCAGCTTAGCGCTATTCAAAGTGAACATTAAGCTGTATTGATCAGACAGAACAGAACATGTGTCATGTAGGATGATTCGTCATTCTGAGTGACAAATGCTGTTGATGAGGAGACTGGACCTGAAATTCAGAGTGTATTTGTTTTGGTTTTGGAATTCTGTTGAATAATTATGGTTTTGGTGTTTTTGGTTGACAGCTCATGAATGCAAAATCTTGTCATGTTCTATAATAAATAAAAAACCTTACAGTGGTCACATGGGACAGTAACCTTTAACTGTCCTCCAATGTATGTGTATGTGTGTGTGTGTGTGTGTGCCCCCCCTACTTTCTCAGGCACTTATTGATTACATTAAGGTTCCTGTCAGTCAGTACAGATCAAGTAATTGATCACTCATTGGATCCCTGGGTATGTAGCTAAGTGTGTGTGTGTGTATGGGGGAGAGCAGGGGAGGAGGAGGTGGATCATTTGAGGTGTCTTGTCTTATACAGTAGCTTCCCTCTTCCTTTTCTTCATGTTATTATCTTCATATTAGGCCGCAGTGACCTCCACACACACACACACACACACACACAGTGAGACCTTGTTTCATGGGGAAATGTATATTAGCTTCTGTTTGTGCTTGAATTGATTTTCTGTTGTCCAATTTGCCGACCTAACAGAAGCCTAATCTTTCTCTGTCCCCCTTTGTATTAATGACCATGCTTTCTTCCTCAGCAAGGGTGACAATTATGTGTGTGTGTGTGTGTGTGCACGCATGTGTGTTATATTAGACAAGTAAATGGAGTGAGAAAGGACAGCCTGTAGGCTTTTCTCTACCTTTAATGTTCTCTCTTTCTTCTCTAAGCATAGGAAATGTGCAGTTACACAATCACAAACCATTACTGATATCTGAGAATCAGCAGAGTAAGAACACGTTGATTGATCAGACACTGACAAGGATCAGTAAAAAGTCATTTCAAATGACGACATGTAACTATTGGTGTTTTAGGATTGTTCAAGCTGCAGAAAGAGAGACTTGCTGGGGAGGGAGACCTGATATAAAAATAATGAATGCAATGCATCACCCTCGAAAGCTCACACAGCAAATTAAAGTTTTTTATCCACAGTGAAGTAAAAACCAGCCATGGTTTTTTTCCTTGTCAAAAGAAAAAAACAATACCTGTGCTCCCTCAACAGAACATCACCAATACACCACCAATACACCACCACCAGCTACTCTCCTGTGTAGGAGTCTTCCACCTGCTGCCCCCGTGTTCCTGCTCGGCAGCCGCTGCTGCTATTGTTATTATTGGTCTTATTATTAGTATTACTACTACTATATTGCTATTAGTATTATTTGTATTAACATTAATACCATTGCCACTACTGTTACTTTACATCTGTATGTAGAACTGAACTGTGCTGTGCTACTGTATGTTCGCTTTCCTCCTGCTTTCTCCGTCTCCTCTCTCTCAACCTAACCGGCCGAGGCAGATGACCGCCCACCCAGAGCCTGGTTCTGCTCGAGGTTTCTGCCTGTTAAAAGGGAGTTGCTGCTCTTGGTGGGAATTGTTGGGTCTCTGTAAATATAAAGAGTCTAGACCTGCTCTATATGAAAAAGTGCCCTGACATAACTTTGTTATGATATGGCGCCAAATCAATAAAACTGAATTGAATTGAATTGAATTCCAGGAGAAGACATTCTGAGTTTTAATTACCAGGCCAACCAAGAACAGCATAAAATTCGTAATTTCAGTTTGATCAAAACTGTAACCATGGTTACTGACATATCATGTTTAAGAGGAAAATCTTGAATATGTCACTGCCCCCAATTATAAATCTAACAAAGAATTAATCTAAGAATGAATGTTTTCACTATGTTAATTAATGTTTTTCATTCAGGGTGACACCTCTGGACTGAGAAAGATGTTTTTTGTTATTTCTTAAACTCTCACTTGATGTGGTTGGAAAAAAACACACACACACACACACACACATTCCCACTGACCAGCTTTGAACGTTCCTTGTCTCTGACATTTTAAACTCAGGAGTTTAACCTTTTTGTTTTTAATTTTATCTTACTTACTTTGAGTGACAGTTGAGTGACAGTGGTGCACAATCAGCAGCTCATTTGCATCCCCCCCATTTTCCATATTCACGATGTGTGGGAACATTAAATATGGGTGAAAATTAGTTTAAAGTGATTTTCTTCTTTTGATAATTCTGGGTATAAAATCAAAAGAAAACAAAATGCATATTCTTTAGTGGATTCAGTCTTCATTCAATCATTATTGCAGCCCAGCAATCAATCAAATTGACTAACGGTGGCCTTATCAAGGAACTCGGCTTACTCAAATCAAGTTCAGTATGAATATTTTCTCCTCTACTCTATAAACTGAATGCTGGTACATTCATTTATCTCTCCATTCTGACACTTTCATTAGTGCCACACAGTGCTAATGTATGGATTCAATTACCACTTTATTTATTAACAGCCATCTCCACCCCCCTACCAATACCACAAACTGATTAACCATTTACATTTGAGTAAGGACAGAGGTAAGGCCCTCCATATTAACACTGCTGTCAATTCCTGCATTTGGATGACCATGAACAACATATCAGGCACTGAAGCTAGATCATGTTATTTAACTAAAGGACATAAGGAGGAGGAGGAGGAGGAGGAGAGGAGATGGAGATGGAGATGGATGTGTAGTGAAAAGCAGATTCAGCACTGGGAGGACAGATGTGTAGCATTTGTCTCCCACAGTGGTTTCCAGTACTCCAGTACAGTAAGTTATTAATAGCTGTAGATACTCACACACTAACACACACACAAAGCTGCAGTTTAGAAACAGGTGGGCCATTAACAGCTCATAATGAGGGCTCTATACAACCATATAGTGCTGATGGGATGGAAACAGAAGAGTCTGTCCGCTAGAAAACAGTGACACAAGAACTGAAAAAGAAAAGCGGAGACCAACAACCAAGTTCAGACGAACAGCCTTGTTGTCCACATCCAGGGCTGTGGGAACACGACAACTGCAGGACAGAGATGTCTTTCATTTGATTCAGGATTCCTGTCCTTGCAAAGCTGATGCAGCAAACACTCAGCAGCATAAATATGCTGCTTTTCTTTTTCATTTCCATTATTCCACACCTGCTTTTTCTGTACTTCAACCACTTTTTTGTCATGGGTTTTTTTTCTCCCTTACCCCTATGTACTCCAAGTTCCAAGCTTTGAATACTCTCATCAGCCAGTCAGCATGATGAGCATTATTCTTCTGCATATTTGGATGCAGATGATGGACCCTTATTCACATGAAACATTTCTAACATTATGTATATTAAAATAAATATAGATGATGTGTAGCCTTGGCTTCACTTCAAGCTTGTGTTAGTTGATTTTTATTGTGTTCTGTTCTGAACTGAAGCCAATGGCAGACTGAAGGTATTGGTGGGCAATATGATGATATATACGATGATGATCGTGATATGCATATACTGTATGATATTACAATATAAAATTGCTGTACATTTCCCCTACCTGGAGGACAGGAAAAATATTCAAACCTAAACAGGACTGTGTGCTTTTGAAAATGGTTGGCTGTAAGGCAAGAGGGCAGCTGCCTCTTATAAATGTCATACCGTTTTTTGTGTTTGGACTGGCAGTATGTGCATATAAAGTATGATACTGATACATGTACTGCTCATACCACTTTTCAGCTTGGTTAAATAGAACTTCCTGGTAACTGCAGAAAAATAAACTACAAAATGGTCTTATCCACAGTGAGATGATGTGGTCATTGGTACTGTAGTTATTTCAATATGTTTTGGTTGATACGTTTTCCATAATGTACCCTGGTTTCCAGCACAACTCTTTTCTGCAACTTTTAAAGCATAACTGTCACAACCCAAAGACATGCAGCTAAGGTGAACTGGATACTTTAAATTGCCCATAGATGAGCACATTAATGTGTTTGTCTGTGTTAGTCCTGTGATGTGACCTGTCATAAATACATGCTGAGATCCCATGACCACAAATAGGTCGTGTGGGTACTGGAAAATGGTGGAATGAATGTAAATATCCCCTTGAGATTATACAATGGGAATAGACTCAGGGTTAATGGCACAGGGAAAAGTTAAAGGGGACATATCATGCTCATTTTCAGGTACATACTTCTGTTTTGGGGTTCTACTGGAATAGGTTCACATGCAAAAACACATTATTTATCTCATATTGACAATTGCTTCAGCACCTCTTTTCAACCTCTGTCTGAAACGCTCCGTTTTAGCTCCTGTCTCTTTAAGGCCCCCCTCCCTAAAAGCCCAGTCTGCTCTGATTGGCCAGCCACCACATGGGAGCGCAGGCACTGAGCCGGCACCGCCCACCAACTTTGCAAACGCTCCACCCTTCCCCTGGCTATTTTGGGATCACTGTAACAGAGTTTAGCTGTACTTCTACCTTGAATATTTCCACAATAACCCCTGCTACACCAAGAAACTCAATACTGCAAGACATCAGCAACCAAGACTACAGGTCTCCCTGATTCTTGGCTCAGGTAAATACTGCTATTTAACGGCATATCTCTGTCACATAATGTTAGCTTAGTATTTATGCATAAACCGTAAACACACTCTCTGTTTTACGTTTGTCTCTACAGGAACATTTGTGAGAAGAGACCTACAAAGCCCAGAGAAGTGGAAACATTTGTTGTGAAGAGAGACAGAGGTAGCATGTTAACATGTAGCACTGTATGTAAACACTTACAGTAGGCCTACTTATCAGGGTGTGGAGGTGGAAAGCAGCCTACAATATGAAACAATAGAAGATGTGAAATATTAAAGTAATTATTTATGGTAAAAAAGACATGATGTAAAAAAATTATCAAATAGTATAGTGATTACTGTAGCAACTGTCCATGTGTTATCCTGACTACAATTCAGTTACATCAGACTATTGACACTTACCATAATGAGGCAGCAACCTGCCTGGAACAGACTTCATCCTGTAAGTTACCATGTCAACATAACTGAAGGAATTACTGATCTTATAAAGTAACTTGTGTAGTTGAAAGACTCCTCAGTAATCAAAGAATCTGAGGAAAAGGTTTTACTTGTTAGTTGTCAGACAATTATTGCCACATTTATGCTTTAAAATGTTTGTTATAGCTGCAGATTTTTTTTGATACTCTTTAAAAATACTGTAGAGAATATTGTATAATATATATTGTGATCTGTCGACACCGTAATAAAGTTTGACTGTGAAACAGAGAAATGTCTTGTGCTTACAGAGTCACCTGCAGTAAATAATTAATAGCAAATCTTTCACATTTTCATAGTCGGCTTATTCAATGTACCAGTTTTTTAACTCTTCTACATGGATGAAATCTAACAAGGTTTTCACATCAGCTATTTAAACAGTGTAATTACATAAAACCTTTGTGAAAAAGAACATTTTTCTCTAAAATCACAGGAACCTTACTACTAAATTTAAAAATGACCAAAATCCTCCTTGCACATAAAGCACTTTATTCATATCCATTGAAATGGAAATATAAATTGTGTGTATATAATGCACAAAGTAGCAAAGTGAGAGTGTGGTGGGTCCAGGAACACCTCAGCAAACACGAGCTTCATCAGGTCATTCAGATGATCTGTAAAACACAGCAGAGTCACAGTGACTTGTACATTATACTGTCGAGTTTTATCAGGGCTAACGATGTCCAACTGCTGATACATTTGGTCCTGAATGAAGAAGCATGTATTTAACAGGGTGTGTGGTGATCACAGTGCTAATGTCAACGTGATTATAGTATGACAAGAGGAAACCAACATGACAGAACAACACTTTTAATCCCATAAAGTGACCAGTGAAGTGACCTGCCCAGTGTAATTGTGTAATTCTTGAATCTAGCTATTTATACCATACCATTTCTAGGTGATCCGACCATAGTTACTGACATTTAAATCATCTTTTTNAAAATGTTTGTTATAGCTGCAGATTTTTTTTGATACTCTTTAAAAATACTGTAGAGAATATTGTATAATATATATTGTGATCTGTCGACACCGTAATAAAGTTTGACTGTGAAACAGAGAAATGTCTTGTGCTTACAGAGTCACCTGCAGTAAATAATTAATAGCAAATCTTTCACATTTTCATAGTCGGCTTATTCAATGTACCAGTTTTTTAACTCTTCTACATGGATGAAATCTAACAAGGTTTTCACATCAGCTATTTAAACAGTGTAATTACATAAAACCTTTGTGAAAGAACATATTTTTCTCTAAAATCACAGGAACCTTACTACTAAATTTAAAAATGACCAAAATCCTCCTTGAACATAAAGCACTTTATTCATATCCACTGAAATGGAAATATAAATTGTGTGTGTATATAGTGCACAAAGTAGCAAAGTGAGGAGAGTGTGGTGGGTTCAGGAACACCTCAGCAAACACAAGCTTCATCAGGTCATTCAGATGATCTGTAAAACACAGCAGTCACAGTTACTTGTACATTATACTGTCGAGTTTTATCAGGGCTAACGATGTGTGTAATTGTGTGTACGTTTTGAAACTCATTTCTCTCTTCATATGCATGACATTCTGCTTTTCTAGCCTAGGGCCTTTGCCACATATTCTGTATTGA
Organism: Maccullochella peelii; assembly: GCA_002120245.1. Classification (NCBI taxonomy): domain Eukaryota; kingdom Metazoa; phylum Chordata; class Actinopteri; order Centrarchiformes; family Percichthyidae; genus Maccullochella; species Maccullochella peelii. Next base: position 321,196 of record LKNJ01000228.1, on the reverse strand, counting down.
CCTAAACATTCTCATATGTCCTCTTCTCTTCATCCCCTCTCTGCTTTACCTGTATTTCTACATTTGAATATAAAAACAGACAGTCATTCATCCTCTTTCACCCTCTTTCCTCTTTTCATTCTATTGCTTATAGTCCCTACTCAGTGATCTTCCCTCATCAACATATATTTCTGTGTTATCTGATCTTTCCTTTCCTCTCCTCCATTTTTTACATCTTATCCATATCGCACAGATTGGATATTACTGAGACAAAGTGAAACAAGAGGAGAGAGCCCATGTGTCCAGTTAAGAAAGAAGAAAGTCCTCCCTAAGGCAGTGGTATTAAGTAATCTTAAGACTGTAGCCTTTTACCCTTTTATTGTATTAAGTCATGTCAGTATTCTATACTGTATGATGAAACATATCCAGATATTAACTCTAATAGTATACCTCCTGCTGAAAGCAAAACCCTCCTTGGATCATTACTGAAGTTAAAGGCTAACTGAAGGCTAACTAATTGTATTTTAAGCAGTTCTTTTCCTGTCTTCTGCTTTGTGTGTGCGCACATACACAAATACCGCCAAATTATTTGCATCAATATTAAAAGTGGCAGTCAAGTCATGCTTGAAGTGCTAACTGATGATGTCACAGTCAGGTGCCCATGTTGAGGCTAAACAGCATTAAAGATTTACTGCCTGCTTTATTCATTTTATTCATGGGCCTGGAGACTTGCCCATCTCCACACATGGCTTTGCCTGGTTTTAATATTAATGCAAATATTTGTTGTGCAACATCACACATTCAATACACACATACTCACACATAGTTCTCTGAATTGAGCGCACTGAGAAATGGGTTTCTATCACGCAGTTCCTCTGAGAATAACCATTCAAACTTAAATGATTCCTACTTTAGTGCCAGTGAGAATCCATTCTGTCTGACTCTGTTACTGATTAACACTGAATCCCTCAGCACTGACTAACATTACTTCTGTTCCATCATTCAAAGGATAAATCCAATACTGTGTTGTTAACGTGTCTGTGTTTTCTGCATGTTGATACCTTCACACGTCTGAAAAAGGGCTGCTGTAGCACCAGCTGTTACTCAGCTCTGTATGCTCTGTATGATATAAGCAATAGGAATAACTGAATGCAAGGAGCATATAAAAGACAGTGGACATTTCGACTGAACTGTCAAGCAAATTTGAAGAAGAAAAAGAAAAAAAATATATATATGGTGCATTTCTTTCATCTGGGTGGGGTAAATGAAAAAGGCTACAGAAAATGCAAATTTAACACATTATGTGTCCCAAACAAAAGGAGAGTTTCTCATTCTCTTCACTCTGAAGCCTCCCATGAAGGGTACTCCTGTCACAGCAGGAGAAACACTGACACATCAAACCTCTGAGGCATTTCAGCTTCCCTGAGTATGTAATGTATGTAATATTCAAATCAAATGGATAATAGTTTGAAGAATCCAATTTTGTTGCACTTTTGTCAATGTATTTGGTTGGGAGGATGAGGCTGTTGTGTTACTTTGTTTCTTAAATAATTGAATCTGTCAAATTTTTAGAAACGATAATAAGGAATCAATAAATATTTGTTGCCATTTTCCTTGGTGGCAATATTGTAGCCATTTTGAATTTTGAAAAGGAGAAATATCCATTTTAAATTCTATGACCTAAATGGGGGCTTCATTGGACATAAAACTTGCTTTTAAAAAAATAAAATAAAATACTGAAACATTCTTACTAATCAACTCCTATAACAACCTGGATGTCAAGTCTCATAAGACTTGTTAGATCGTCAGGGTAGAAGCTGTACAGGACTCACAGGACCAGCTCTCCGTTTAAAGGGCCGAGCTCTAGTTCTATGGGATCTTGCCCTATTAAAAATTCTAAAGACTATTTAAGCTGGTGTCGTGGAAACTCGCCTAGTTTCTAACTACCTTCTTCCGGACATCTACCCTGCTGCCTTTGTTAACTACACCTGACTGAGTAGCCTTGTTTGCCAGATGAAATTATCAGACATGCCCGTTAACGGCAGCTTTCCTCTTATAGATCTGAGCACTTGGTAAGTTGCTAGGTTGGGTTTTAAAGGCTCGGAACTTAAGCCCCAAGGGTCTGTTTATTATAGTGGACAACAAAATAAAAATGTTTCAGAACCTTATAGTTGTTGAGAACCCAGTTACTTAATGTTTTACAATCAGGAGAAGGTTGTATTAAAGGAAGACTAGAACAAATCTATTTTACTTTGCTTTACTTGTCATAGGTACTTTTGTCATTGCTCAACTTTGGCCTGCTTCACAGTGCACTTCCTCTTTTCACACAGACACACACAGCGCATTAGAATGATCACAGTTAAACTTCTTAATGCTTCATTTTTAAGCAGACAGGTTACTGATTACAATTACAGCATGCAATAAAAAGCAATCATTGTTTCTTTATCAAACAGTCCATGGTGTTCATTGGGATTCTAGAGTCCGATTTTGCAATAAATCCTACCTTCATGAAGGTCATGATGTTCAGTTTTTGTTCAAGCTGTTTGAACAGCTTGTTCTCCACCCAATTTCTATCAATGAAAATAGACTAAATATTAGAAATACCTCTAAGTATAACATAATACAGTTCAAAATCAGCACAAACTAAAGCCTCCAAAATAACCATAAGGATATGATTCATCACCTCTCTAAAACACTAGAATGCACCTCCCTTAACACTGACACACAACATCAGCTGTCTGTAAACACCAGACTAAAACTGCTCACAGCATACACTGGAAGGAGGTCAAAGGTCATTGACCAGGAGTCACTCCTCACCGGTTTATTCAAATCTTTGACATTTCAGGGGCGGCCCTATGCTAAACCCTCATTGGATTGGGCAATATGGGCAATATGTACCGTGAGACGATTTGTCAGTAGAGATTTTTCAGTACCCTTTATATCATGGCAGACATCCCATCAATGCTTCTGGTACTATTAGGCCACCATTGTCCTATGGTAGCTAATATTGGATGTACAGGATTTTTTCCATTAATGTGATGAAGTACCTTGATTTGTCACGTATTTTATTCACTGCATTAGCCAAAAACATCCTCAGCTGTCTGTTTCATAAACATTTTCTCATATGTGTCAGGCTCTAGTGCCAATAAATGAAAACCATTGGACAATTACAATGACCAGAAGTTGTATAAAGTCAAGATTTTAAATGTTAGTAAAGCAGCCCTGCTGTGAAGCAGAAAAGAACAAATTCTTCCAGAGTTTCCCACATTTTATTTGAAGACTTTATGTCTAATTCATACAGAGAATTGGTTGTTGAATTTACACTGCTCATAGTTTACAGTGATCCCAGGTTACTTGGGAGAAACCGAAAGAGAAACAAATGTGGGTTCTGTAAACAGGATGTGTGTGCAAAAGGAGTGGATTTCCTTTTAGCCTTAAACAGAAAGAACATTTCCTCAATATATCAACAGAAGTCAAGCTTGACCTCTCTCCTGACATTTTAATGTAACCAGTCTTGCCTTTTTATCACACGTATTTTCTAATGCAATGGCTCATTTATTTTATGATTTAAATATGATATGGTTTCATTTACATTTGCAATTTGACAGAAATTTAATTTACTCTTAAATGTCATTAGGTCCATAGCACAGTTTTCTCCACATAAACAGCCACCATATTAAACCTGTTGCTTGTCCTCTTGCTTTCACTTTACATTCTTCATCTTATCACCTCCCTACCTTTCTGCAAACTTCCTCCACCCTTCTATTTTGCTCTCCTATCATTTGTTGATAGTGTATCATGAGTTCTTTAAATTAGCGCCACACAGACACGCACACTTGACACACTTGACAAAATTGTGCACACAATTACACAGAAACCAGGTGAAATCAGAAGGCTGTAGAAAGTAGCTGTTAGATGTCTTTTTAGTAAGATTCATATCTGATTAGAGAGCTTGGTTACTATTATGATGTTGTCCAACTGATTGTTCTATTGTCTCCACTCTCTTCTTTTATCAACTTTTGTTGCCCTGCAGTAAATCAATGAATTTAGCATTTTCCAGCACACCATCTCTCAGTAACAGATAAACATCAGAGTAACAAACACTGTGAACAGGGTGTGTGTGCAAAGAGAGCAGACTTACTTTTAGCCTTCAACAGAAAGAACATATGCTCAAAGTTTTGTTAAATCTTAAATATCATATGGTTTTATTTACATTTACAATTTGACAGAAATTAAGTTTACTCTTAAATATCATTAGGACCATAGCAGTTTTTCTTACTGTAATTAGTTAGAACATGGTACTTTTCCACCACCTGACACAATACAAATACTGTATGAGCTCAACACGTGTTTGAAGGCTGTGATAGGAGGATGCAAATGTGGGTGGAAACCTTAATATTCAGCTGAGTTTCACATTTGATTGTTAGAGCAGAGCCTCATTCACTGGTGTTGGATCACCCGAGGGTTTTGCATTTGGGTATGTACAATACAAATATGTTATATGTTATATTTTTAATCACAATGAAAGGCTTTGGTTTCTATTGTTTTGTCATTATCAAACATAGATCAAAACAATTCTGCAGATGTAAATGTGTGAGTGTGAGGGTGTCGCTGGAAGAGCTTTTGCTTTGTAAACTTACGTACCCTGAGTAATTAAAAATTTTAATTAAATTAAAAAAATCATCTGAGAGTTGTAGGTCCAGTCAGTGAAGATCTAGTTTTGCTTGGTTGCTGCTCCTGCTTGTCTTCTGTGAGGGTAATACCGATTACAGGCTCAACTAAAGAGAAACAGCAAAAGGCAGTTTGTACTTTGAACTTAAACGTGGTTTGCATTTTAACATATCAAATAGAAAAATATCAAAACAATTATCACCAAATTATTCTTATTCAATAATGTAAGATATACCGTTTTTGTGTTGGCTTGATTTTGTGTATCATTAGGAAATACCAACAAAGATGGGGACAACAAAGAGCATCCTGAAAGAGAAAGGCTACGTACTTGAAAGAGAAACAGAAAATACTGTTGTTGCCACAAAGGGAGATGACACATTTCTCATAAAAAAGATAATTTTACAACAGGTAAGTGAAAAGTTCCTGAGCTAACCATATTTATATATAAAAATGAAACATATGACCAAATCCCAAAATAGCAAAGAAAAGCCAAATTCAAACTCTCACATGCAGCACATTTTCTTCATAATAAATAAAAATCAACTAAACATATTTTTTCCTGTTTTGTTAGCACAAGAACAGAGCTTACTTTTTGCCAGCCTTTGTCAGTACATAAGCTTTGAAGCAAGACAGCTGTACAGCTGTAGTCACACATTTTTTTTTACATGTCCCCACAGCTTTGGTCCAGTTTCACAATACTAGTTGCTAAACATTTTTTTGCAGCACGGCAGCTCCACACTGGGAGGAGCCACAAGCAGGGGTATGTTTGGAGGCAGGACATTACCAAACAGATGAATAAGCAAAAGCACTGTAAAAATAAATTGCATAACTACTGTGTTATCAGAACTGCTGGCTTTGCACTGGCTGGGAAAAAAGGGCCCTAAAATCTGTATGTTGGCATACAAGAAAAAGGCTTTAGGTCCAATTTCAGGTAGTCATTTTTCTTTGTTTTGTTTGGTAATATCCTGGATTCAAATAAACTGGCTTGCGTTTAGGTGCAGTTAAGGTTGTGTTTATGCTGATCATGTGCTGCAGTGCAAATTTGATACTCATGTTAACATAAAATTGTGCTTGCCTTTCCATCTGCTCAGACCACCTCTTGTGGCAAACACAAGCCAATTTTCCTGGCTTTAGTTAGCCAGTGAGACACACACATCTTTCATCTACCAATAGCATCCACATGTCACTGAGTGTTATCTGGGGTTTTGTTGGTCAGGATCACTAATTGATGTTAGTGTTTATCCACACACCACACTGGTAAGCTAGTACTCTAAGAATGCATGTTTATGCAGTGAAATCATTTGGAATATCACTCGTACTAAGAATGTATTCAGCCTCTCTTTCACATTCTCCATGCTGCACTCAGTTTGCACTACCACCACTGGTCACCAAAAAAAATGTGTTGATAATACCTACGTGCATTTGTGCTATCATTTGCGTCTAGTTTCATTAAAGTAGGGTCGAAAATTGTTGTACTCATTCATGCAGTTGGTGGAGAGAGGCAGAGAGTGACAAGCACAATTTGAAGAAGTGGGTAAAAGTGCAAGTAAAGGGTTTTGCTAAAGGATTTAGTTTGTTAACTACTATCTCAGGCATACAACTTTAAACTGTCTGCTGCCAGGCCATTCTGATGCAAGGGGTGTTTTTAACAGACATCTCGAAATGCTAATGCAGCATTAACCTCAGAGATAGACATCCTCAAGGCTACAAACCATCCTCATATTGTGAGCAGCAAGAACTCTTTTAAAGGTAAGTCTCGTCTAATCTGCTTCAAGTTTTATGCTCCTCTGAATTTGTTATTAAAGGTAAAGTCTGTTTGTACACAAAGGTAGTATGCACATAATAAAGTTGTGAGAGTACTCAAAATAATTTTAATACAAATGATAGAATAGAGAACTGAAGTCCTGATGTCATCTCCGAGATAGCTGCTGTAACTCAGAGCTCAATGGCCACCTCAGGGGATTTACTATCCACGTTCTAAGATAAATGAGTATCTAGTACAGTGCTTGTTATTAGAGGTTGGAATCTTTATGATCTTCAGACAGTTAACAATTAATCATTTTTAGGAATACAAACAAAATCCCACATGTACTTGCATCATTGTAACTTGGTTTCTTCTTATGTCACGTTTCCCTGTCAACAACCTGTACAACATACTGTTGAGTTAGGTCATGTTCCTGGATTTTTTGTAATTTTCTTTATTACAAATGTCAACTTGATTTTGAAGATTTTAAGGTTTTCTTATTCTGGAATAGAAGTTCTGGTCTCAATTCTGCTCGGTGTGTGCTTGAACACAGAGACTAGGCACAATACTGAAATCTACAAACCTGACTAACTTGAAGGATTGACAAGTGTGGAGTCTGTCAGCACAAAGTCCAGTGCAGGTTTTTCTAAAAATAAAAGTTATATACTGAAGATGATTTGTTATACAAACAAACAAATTCTCTTTACTCCTTTTGTCATGAAGATCAGAACACTTGCTATGTAGTGATGGACTACTGTCATGACAGGACCCTCGCTGCAAAGATCAGAGAGATGAGTCAGCCTCCACAAGAGTTGGAGGTAAAGTAGTCTTATGCAAAAGACATTTCAAATTGACATCAGTAATATATACTGCAAATCAGTCCATTACTGTATATTTGGCAATGAATTGACATCCCTGCTATTCTAGAAGCACCATAATTTGTTTTCTAGGTACTGAGTTGCATTGTTGAGATCTGCATGGCCTTGAGAATCATCCATGAAAAAGGCTTGCTTCACAAATGTCTGTCACCAGAGGTACTACACATATAACACGAACAATGATTAAAAGAGAATGTATCCATTAGCTATTTTAAATTATCAGAAGATCAAACTGATATTGAATGTTTAATCATTCAAAATAACCTGTTTTTCTTTATATTGTATTTCATTTGAAATAAAATGAATAGGCTAAAATGGGTAAAACTACTTGTTTGAATTCTTAAAGAGTGACTTAGTTTGATTATTTAAAGCTACAGTTTACCTTTCCTCTTTTTCTAGAATGTATTCCTCACCGAATTTGGGATAGTGTGCTTGGGAGGATTTGGAAAAATCCATGAATAGTACTGTACACTGTCATTTTCTTTTCTTTTTTATATATTATACATATACACACACAAAAATGTTGTATTGATGCATTTGTTTTTTCACAGTTCCAGAAACACTCACTCAATCACTGATTCAAATCAGTTGGGAACAATAAATTATCTGGCGCCGGAAGTTTTCACAGACGGGACCTATGATGCTCCAAGGTAAAAATGTTTTTACAAAAATGAGAAATTTACTTAAGACCTTGAGGTCCCACACAACAAATCCACTTGGTTTAGGTTGTTATTAAAATAGATTAATCGTGTGCACAGTGTAAAGAAACCAGAGGTGCAGCCACAACAGAATGTTTAAGCCAGGTGAGCTTTTAAGAACCTCCCTGTCACATTTCAGCTCAACAAGAAACCAGATGGAAAGTTTGTTTGCTCTGAACACTGACGGTGTATCAATACACCAGCATGTACGTTACATCAACCAAATCAATTCAACAATCCCATAAGTAGTAAAATAAGTCTGTAGTTCACTGTGTATTTGAGGCAGAGAGAGGGATGCATTTATTTACTGATGATAACAAGTGTGATTTCTGAACATTACACAATGTCTATGCAGCCTGTTTAGGAAAAGCAGCATGTTAGCCTGACAGCAGCAGCAGCTTCAATCCTCCGTCTGTGTCTCTACAGGATGCGTTCAAACACGGTATTAAGTGTAGGTCACTAACATTTTGGCAGCACTCAGTGCTCAAAATAATAGTCACTGTTACCACGTCAAACAGAAGAAAATAAACCTAAAGCATAAAAATATGCTTTAGGTCGTGGTTACGTACATACAGCAAGAGATGTGAGACGTTCTACAGTCTGTGTAAGCAGCTGTATTTATTAAAAAAGAAGCCTCTCTGTTCTCAGAACAGAGACTGAAAAACCTGTCTGAAAGGCATTCTATTTAGAAAAGCCGCAGATCGCAAATGGCGACAGCATCTTGTTTCACAATTCAATTGTCACTTGTAAGTGTGGCGTTTATTTTAATTAGTGAAAAATTAGTGTCAAAAATGTAATATCGCAGCTTGCAAGTAGAGAAATTGATGAAATGTTCCCAAGGTGTTTAACGTTACATGTCTGCCGAAAACTACAGCATTAACAGTAAAATATTTGACAATGCGTTTAACGAATACAGTATCACTTTTCTGGATGAAATTTGCACTTCATGCAAATATTTTTGTTCATCATTTGAAATAAAACTTGTAATTTGTGACAAATTCAGGCCAAATGTACGAAGCATCTCCAGTAATAGGTGCACTCTTAAACAAAAGTTGTCAAGAAGTTGCCTCGCCTCAACTCTAATAAGCCGAGTTAAGAATTTTTATTAAGTGTTTCCTGCTTTATTGTCAGAATCACTTTTTTAAATCTCTTTTCGTTTGTTGTTCTTCTAATATTAATATTTGCTTTCTTTAAAGTGACATTTGGTCAGTGGGATGCATACTCTATGAGCTCTGTAAGGGAAAATCAGCGGTAAGTTACCCAAAAGTTTTCATGTCATCAAAAATGTATGTAATCAAAACATGAATAAGATTAAAAAGAACACCAGAACTGGGATATGTATTCTCTTGTGAAATGATTTGCTTTTGCCCACTGACTTCTGTCAGAACATACATAGGTCTAAGGAAGTGTATCAGCACGACTTGTGTCTCGTAAAGATAAGAATATGACTGTAAAATATGTCCTGGTCAGAATCACCATTCCACGGCAGCAAACTCCACCAGCAATTTGTCACATTCACAACAAAACTTACACTAAAACCATCCAATTCCAGTTAATATCTCAACTTGTGCTAAACAGGCAGTCTGTCATGGTGTGTAGTTCAGGCAGCAGGGAAAAGGACCCAAATGCAGACAAACAAGGCTCCAGCAGTTCAATGATTTATTTGTTATTTTGGCTTACACGCAGGTACAGGTAGGAAGGCACACAAGCAGGTAGACAGAAAGGCAACAGGTAATTGGCAGGTCCAGGTTCAGGAGACAGAAGCACAGGGAAAACATCAGGGGAAAAAAAAGACCACGAAAAATATAGGTTACCTGGTGTAACCCCAGTTCTATGAGTA
>LKNJ01000228.1:104534-311196 GCA_002120245.1 Maccullochella peelii | reverse complement strand
TACTCATAGAACTGGGGTTACACCAGGTAACCTATATTTCTATTTCGTACGTGCTCTGCCCTCTAACGGGCTTCGCTATTGGTTACCACCGAAGGCGAAGGCTGTAGGGACGAGATGTACTCCCAGCTGGGCCTAACCCTGCCGAGAGCAGATCCTTCTAGTAGCACCTTCAGTGATGCATCATCCCCCGGAGAGATGCGCCAACTGTAAGGAAACTGCCACCACGGTGAAGTCAGGCCTAAGCCTCCGTCAGTGGCCCGCCCAGACGTGCGCCAAGCACAGAGTGAGCCACAGAACTAGTAGTCATGTCTCTCAGATATGACTGAACAAACGTCGAGGTGGAGGACCAGGAGGGCTCCTCCTGCCTGACACAATGCCGTGGGCAGATTGGGAAGTGGCCACGGGCCCGCCTCTGCTAGTCGAACCAGGTCTGGGAACCATCTGGCTCCCTGTCTTTCTGGAGCCACGACTATTACTGTCAGATCCCTCTCGACAGGGAACGACGGTCGACCCTGCCCCGGCCAGAAAGAAGCCGACGGGACGAGGCAAACCCTGACCTCGTCCTCGATGGAAGGGACACCCTGGCCCCATTCCCAGCCCTCAATGGTGGTATACGCCGCATAAGCCATTGCCGGTGGTTTAGCCCTCAGTGGCGCCCCCCAGGCTCTTTGGGCATGGCCAAACACCGACGTCATTTTGGGGACCGTAACACAGGGCCGGGGCCTCACCTTGGGCTGACCAAGCAGGCCCGCGGTGAAATCCACCATGGGAGCCCTGCCAGGCTGCTGTGGAGGCAGAGGACACTCCATCCTAGTCGCCGCTGATTCAAACAATCCCGGCAGATCATCCAGCAGGTACCGATGTCCCTCCGGTACGCCGTCCTCGCCAGACTCAGCAAAGAGAGTGGCGGGGTCCTCTTCCTCAAACACCCGCCGGTCATCGTCCTCATCGTAATCAGCCCAAGATTTGCGGCGAGCCGACGCTCCCTGCACAGCTAGACCCGAGCTAGCATGGAGAGAGCGCAAAGACTCGAAAAAGCGGCCCCGACGTTCATGCTCCTCCCAGGGAAGCGTGAGACAATCGAGGCACTTCTTTAACTCACCTTGGTGCTGGGGGCCTAAACACATGAAGCAAGTGTTATGGCCATCCTCTGCCACCATCGGCACCACGCAGGAAAAACAGACCTTGGGCGAAGCCATTATTCCAACTACACTCTAGGACTGATTCAGCTGAAGTGAAAAGGGGGACGAGCAAGGTATGGACCAGGTGTCTTATAGGGGAGGAGCTACCCCCGGGGGCGGTGAGTACATGGACTTTGATCAGCTGACGAGGTGGAGCCTCGAGGGGATAAACTAATAGCGAAGCCCGTTAGAGGGCCTCGCACGTACAAAATAGAACTAAGCACATGGTAAGCATTATGAACCTACAGAAAACAAAGCAAGGGGACCGGTATAAGTAGGGAGTGACTGATGAGGTGCAGGTGGGAAGCTGGGCAGGGAAGCACAGGTGAAGGAAATGAGGTGATTGCAGGGCATATGGGAGTGGCAGGCCTTGAATGGCAGGGGGAAAGTCTGAGGGCATCTGCTGGACAAATGAAACATAGCACAAGGAAAACACAAATTTGGCAGGAGAGGAGTTACCGGGAGACAGACTATGACACTGTCCATGTTTATGGTAGGATATATCTCTCTGTCTGTCTTTCAGACAAATTCTGAGCAAGATGCTAATGCTAATCATGGAATAACATGACTTTATAAAGTATAATAACAATGAAGTAATGGATAATGTGTTTACTTTCCTTTGAATAATGAGGAAAGTCATCTTATAATTAGTTTTAAGTGTTTTCTAACGACAATTCTCCTTCAGTTCACAGCAGAGACTGCGATCAAACTCCTTCCCAAGATACTTGGTGGTCCTTACCCATCTCTCCCAGAGGAATTCTCACCTGATCTTTGTCAACTATTGAAAGACATATTAAATAAAGACCCTCAATCAAGACCAACAGCCAGTGAGGTCCTTGGGCGCCCTTTTATTATAAACTGTCTCTCAGAAAAGGTATGACACTGCTATAAATACAGTATTAAACTCACTCTCCCAGAACACCATATATGTGTCCAACATCTAATTTTGATCTTGTCAACCTTCCATTTAGGGCTGCACGATTCTACCATGCGTGCATTAGTAACCAAGCACCCCTAATTTCTTCCTAAACCTGATTCAAAGACAATGATGACAGACAAAAGCGGTACTTTGCAAGCAAATGTAACAATGCAAATTTGTACAATCACATAAAAATTTAATAATAATAATATTAAACAAATGGACATGAAACAAACTAAACTTGTTAGCTAGCTAACTTCTTTAGCATTTGCTTGCCAGCTAACATGCTTTAGCTACTGCTTATACAGTGATGCTACAACAATATGCAGTACAAAGATGATTAACATTACATACACTAGCTGGTGTATTTTTATGACAAAAGCAAGCTTCAGCTAGGTAGCTAACATTAGCTGAAATGGCTGTTGCGCAGAGTGATGCACAATATAGGCCAATATGTTATTGGCCGATAAGTAGGAAAATTAAATTATTATTGTTCCTATCATGAAATTTCAGCCAATAATTACGTGCAATAATGCAGATCCTTGGCTGCGGACATTGTTTTTTGCCTTGTCTTTCTCTGCACTGCTCTGTTTGTATCTGTTGACACGACACACAGCAGACAGCTGAGAGGCCACAACAGAGAAAATATCATGGATTTAAGGTTATATTATATAATTTACTCTTTATGGATTTACAAGTTGACTCTGGGGAGACTGCTCTCCCCAGAGTCAACTTGTTCATCTTCATCCTCAGCCAGTATGTTTTACACCCATAGCTGCTTGTTATATTAACAGTGAATTGTTATGAAAGAGCTGAAAACGGTTCCTAATTGTCCGATGGAGCTCAATTAGCCGCGTGTCTTAAACTTTGTTAAATTCTTATTGACTTTGAGGCTGAGACCAACCAGCCCCTCACCTCTACCAGCAGTACCTGTCCAGCAGTGAGCCTCTTCACATCAGTAGCATCAGTCTGGGAGGTTGACAGGGGACAGGATTATAACCAGTTTATTGCAAAAGATCTGAAGCTGTTCTAAACAGTGGAGTCCAAGGGCTTTAAGTAAACATTAATTAGTCCAGTATGTAAAGTTATTCTAATGGTTTTTGTAGCCTACATGCTTGTCAATAAGGAGATACATTCTTAATTAGACTACATATTAAAAATGTTTACAGTAAATTAATGTATTCTTTATTCTAGAGATGTCATGCATTAAGAGAATTGGAAATGTGGTAAGGAAATAAAGAAATGTTGCTATGAGAAAATCGTGATCTCAACACTGAATAGAAAAGATTGTGATTCTAATTTTGACCAGATTGTGCAGCCCTATTTCCACTATTTCCTAAGTAGTAAAAATACTACTAAACAGGCATGTAGCTCGCTTGATCAATTGAAGCTTTAAATAGTAACTTAACACCAGACTGAACACCTGTGTTTCACATCTGACTATGCCCAGCATCATTTATAGGTGTGGTTGGGTGTGGTCAGAAGTGTGCATTATTGCACCTTTAACCATACCCAACAGTGATGTCATGGGGTCCTGGAGTATACATGTACAATACTTGCAAGGTCAGAAGAACCTCTGGAAATCCACAAAAAGAAGTTGCTCTTTAATTGAAGAACTGTCTCTAGGTACGTAGTTTTAAGCTGACTATGTCTATGCTTTTTTGATAGTGCAAAACAACTGTGGACGACCTCCAGACCAAGTTGAAGATCCTAAGGGATGTGGCTGACGGTTTGGAACGTGTGCATCAGGGCGCCACCATTGGCAGTCTGGCAGGAGGAGTGATTGGAATGATGGGGGGGATTACATCCATAGTGGGCCTTATACTGGCCCCCTTCACTTTGGGAGCCTCTCTTATTGTCACTGGGGTCGGAATTGGGGTAGGTGTAGCTGGTGGGGTCGCTGCTGGTGCCTCGAATATCACAAACATGGTCAACCAGTCCTCTGATCGCAAAGCTATTCAAAGAATCATTAAAGAGCTTGATCAGAAAATTACTGCAGTTGTCACCTGGCTCCAGGAGATTAGCAACAGCATACAGACAATTAAGAGCAGATGTGACTCAGCTGACACAGAGAATAGCCAGTTCAATCAAGACAACCTGGTCAGGCTTGGCTTCAGGTTAGGCAGGGGCCTAGGTGGCATTGCTGAACTGGTTCGACTAGTTCAAGTGACTAACATTGGCAAGCTTGTTGCACAAGCATCCAGAGCAGTACGTGTGGCAGAGGCAGCAACAGGTGTGCTTGCTGGTTTATTTGTGGCAGTGGATATCTTCTTCATTGCCATGGATGCAAAGGAGATACACCACATTAGGCAGGCAAAGGCAGCAGAGGAAGGAGGCGCAACTTGTTCTGAGTCAGTGTCTAGGACTGAAACCGATTTCATGCCCAACTCTGACCAAGCTGAACTATTGTCCAGCTCATTAATGAGAGAACAAGAACTCGAGTCCGACAGATCCGGGGCACAGGACCAGTCTTCCCAAAATACCGCTCCAATCAGATCTGAGATCATGAAATTTGTCCGATCTGTCAGGCAGGCAGCAGACAACTTGCAGAAAGTCTTGGATGACCTCAAAAACATCATCTCATCTATCCCATCACTTGGGGATGAGAGCGAGCAGGAATGGAGAGATATGGAATTAATGTAACCCAAAGTTCACATTAAATGAAATCAGAAGCACATCGAGGGCGTTTTCACACCTGCCTTGTTTATTTCGGTTGAATTGAACCCTTGAGCGTCTTTCCCCTTGGTGCATTTCGTTTGGACAGGTGTGTAAACAGTTATTGCACTCGGATGCCCCTTGAGAGGAGGTGGCGAGTTTGATGGTGAGAAAAGATCGTTAACGTATCACGCTTACTGAACACGTCTTCAATTTAACGTGTTGATGTAACATGCTCAGTATTAGCTCCCTTGTTCTGCTTAGTCGTCATCTTTGCAAAGTGTGAAGCAGTATATTATTTTCAAGATGTTTCCTCAAAGTAGACATTTTTCTTTATTAAAATCAATCAAAACAACAGGCTGCGTTAGCTTTAAAGTAACTATCATAACTAACTACTCTGGCTACTAATGAGTCATTGACACATGTGTTACTTCAGTTACTGTATAATGATGAAAACTGTATTGTAATGATTTAGAGCTTTGCAGTTAATTTGATTGTCAATAATAATTCTATTCATGATAGTACTCACTACTGAAATGTTGAATGTTTATTAAAATGCCGGGGGGTTTTTTATCTTTCTCTCACTCTCTGTTTATACACAACAGACAATAAGTACATAATTTTAAAAAACACAGAGGGGCAGGAAAATCAAAAGGGTTGGCAAGCAGGATGCATATTTTATCATTTATCAGAATCAGATATTGTATATAATATATAATACAGCATTTATATGGTTTATAATGTGTTTTCTTTATTCTTTTTATTCTTTTGTGTTTCTTTTTCATTATTTGGTATGTACATTCATGTATTTTTTTAAAGAACAGTCAAAGCCCATATGTGTAGGATTTGATTTTTTTTACTTTGATGACTTCTAGTGTTAGCATCACAAGGACGCTGTGGCACATCACAATGCATGTGGCTTCACCCACAGATCCGACCCGGGGACCCTGGAACGAAAGGGCTCAAAGCCACACATAAACTGCACCAGTTTTCCCCAGGATTGGCTCATCTTTCTACAAACAATAACTTATGTCACTGCAATAATTTGAAAGATGATTTTATCACAATGACATTCTACAAATAGGGGCTTTAACGGCATTCACGTTTTTGTTAATTTTGTATAAACATGAGGACTTGCTGCTGGCTGTCTCTTACATTAAACTGTGAGCTTGCAATTACCATATACATTTATAATACTTAGGAATATTGTATATATGTATACTGATGAAAAATAAATGCAAGTTGTAACACAGATTCTGTACCCAGAGATTATCTTTGATCATTAATACCCACATTAAGCTATTAATATTATTATCGATGCATAACTTTTTGATTACACAAATGTTAGCTTTTCTTTACATTACTGTAAAGTATTCATTCAGATCTTGGTATCCGGTGGCACAGTGAATCAGTGGTTTGTACTGTCACCTCACAGCAGGAAGGTCTTGGGCTTAAATCTGTCAGCCAGCTGAAGCCTTTTTTGATGTAATTTGTTTCCCCTATGTAAGAATAAAAAATCTTACCTAACAAGGTGTCTTTGTATATTTATTAAAGCAAAGCAGATAACAAGCAGACTCAATATATTTCAGCTGAAAGGGCAGAGCCTGCTCACAAGATGTCATACTATGGCAATATAATACACAATTTATCATAACATCAGTGAATACTCTCCAAAAGGTTTACAGAAACCTTTTTTCAGATTATTCTTCACCATGTCTGTAACAGTAAAAGGATTTGAGAGGAGCAAGTGGCGTGTGTGCGGTGTATGAGTCAGACTAGCTGTATTAGTTGTAGCATTGGGGTGTTTTGTTTGCTTATCAGTGTCCAGTATGGCTGTGTGGTTGTTTAAGGTGGTGTTGGCTGTGCCACTGTGTTGAATCATCTGCTCTTCCAACAGAATCATTGGAAACACAATTATGCATGTTAAAAATACTAGACAAACCAATGAGCATCTGAGGCTGCACCATGCTGGACCCCTAAAGGGATGCCAGGGGCGGTGTCTGGGTTCCATCGCTGATCCCTCATTGGTGACACAAACTGTCTTTTTGCACATCACTCAATTGGAGCTTGGCACGCTTCTGATGGAGGAGGGTGCTGTTTCATCCCTCGCTCGCGTTGGTCACCTTAGGAGCAACGTTCAGCCTACACTCCTGGAGAGTCCTCAGCGTGTTGTGGTGACTGTCAGCCACTCAATGCCTCTTGGGCTGTGTCTAGCTTGTGCGGGAGATGGATGTCCTCGTGAAGGTTGTTGACTGGCTCTGGGATGGCCTTAAAATGGCTGGTGTGCACCCAAATAGTGTGTAACATCTTGTAAGGCTGGTCTGTTATCACTGTTGATTGCACTTGGTATACCCCTATGATGTCAACTGAATAAAGTCCAGGTTCTGAGATCTCCTTCCACGGGACTGTAGTCAGCTGCTTCCATTGCCAATCTTGCCACATGTGGACATGCTCCGTGGAACATAGTATATTGATGGGGCGACAGATAAACAGAAACAGCAGCAACCTTTTTTGTCCAATAAATGTGTTAAACCCAACCTCTCTACACCCTTCTCTGGCCCAAACCTTCCTCATACCTTGCATCTTTCCCTTCAGAAACATTGGCTGTACAGTGCAGTGAGACAGACTTCATTTAAGAGGAAGTCTGTGGACATATATTATTCTAGGATTTTTGATTTAAAAGGTAGATTTGATATTGGTCTGTAATTTTTAGGGAGGGTAGGATCCATCCCAGGCTTTTTTAAAAGAGGTTGTACACATGCGGTTTTAAAGTAATCCAGGACACAACCATAAATACTGAACTGTTAAAAACTGACAACAGATAGGGCCCAATAGATTTAATGATTTTGAGAAGAAATTTTGTTGGTATTATATCAACTAGACTGGAAGACATTTTCATATGAGATCCTTTTCCCAGATTTTATTCTCCAGCCTGTGAATGTTACCTTCCAGTCGCAAAATTGAAGGCTGGTGGTTCGGGCTCAATTTGTACAGTGGTCAGGGTCAATTTAGCTTTCTTGCTGTGCAGTCTTGTTGATTTTCTTTATTGTACCGCTTGCCATTGGCCGGAGTCTTCGTTGTCATTGTCTGTCTTTGGGTCTGGTTCTGGAGCTGAAGCCTGTGGGGATTCGCCTCCCACGGCTCTGGACGCTGCTTCGTTGTCTGGTGGTAGAGGTGACTGGGTGTTGGGAGGTGGTGCGGAGTCCAAGTCTGGATCGTACCTCAGACGTCTTTTCCCTCGGAAAGACATGGATACAGATTAGTATTGTTTACTGCACCTGTCTGTTTCTGAGTTTCTTTTTCCTGTCCTTTCTCTAATCTTTCTGACCTAAGTCTCTTCGCCCTACTTCGACTATTACCCATCTCTGATTAATTTGTCTCTTGTATTATGCAGAATATACTGGTCCACCTATCTTCCAAAGTGGATCCACCAGACACTCTCAAATACTACAACATTAATCAAGACACGTCTGTCTACATAAATTATTTGTCTCTTGTATAACGAGACTCTGGTCCAGCTATCTTTCAAACTGGATTCACCAGAAATTCTCTGTTATACTACTAATCAACCTTTATGTGAGATTTAACCGGTTTTACCTGTTCTTTGAGTCTGTCAGAAATCTGCTTATTAATCAAAATTATTCTCACTGTGAATTCTTTTCCGGGATTGGAGCGAAGACCAGGACTGAGGACAACTTCTCACCCTTAGGGAGGAATCCTTCTACGAAATCTGGCACCTTTGTTGTTGTTGTTTGTTGTCCAGATCAGTCGTCCAATTCCATTTTCGTTGCCAAGTTTGTGATGGAAATTATGTATTTCTCTACGTAAGAATAAAAGATTCAAAAACATGTATTTGAAGAATGTACAATCAAACAGAAACCGCCAAGGCCATCATATTTAACAGGGGTTCGTGTCATTTTTGAGAGGTCAAACAGACCGATGTGCCTCTGCCAACGAGAGTGGATAAAACAACACAGTGCCTTGCAAAGTTTTCTGCTGATCTGGTCCTTGCAGGCAGGAGATGGACGGTACAGTGAGCTGTGGTTTTAATTTTATACTTTAATTGAAATAAATTGAAAAAGTGAAAGTGAACCTAATTTCTCAGCACTTGTGCTTATGAAAATGCTTAAATGTGGGACCAACCTAAAAAACACTAGTAATACAAAATGTCCCAGTGCTTAATTACAGCTGAGAGGATTCACAATATCTTTTTCCTTGTATTAGGAGTACAACAAGTCTATTTTGTGTATTAAGCAAAACTGTTATGCATGTACTTGTGCCATAAGTGTACTCTGGACTTTACAGACCTGCCAACTCACTGTCATCTGTGTCCGTCCAGTGCACCATCACAGCAGCACCCCGGGGCTGTCAATCATCTAATTAACCCGGTAAAGGACAGTGGTCAGGCAAATCGTTAGTGTGTGTGCGTTTTGTGTCAATACTTCTGTCCCTCTGTAGCTGCCATTCACGCCATCATATGGTGATTAGACGCACACACGTGCACACCCACACACACACTTTCAACCCAAATCATTGACTTTTTCCCCCTCTGTTCCTCTCTTATCAGCTAAGCCATTCTGAACGCTGTGCCTTTTCACAGCCTCTGATGAAGAATCATCACATTCATTACACACAGACACACACACAAATACGCAAACACACTCCACTGTTTATTTGGTAACCCCACTTCTCATTTATCAACAACAGAAGACCTTACTTCATTTAACCCCCCCACCCTGATAGCGTAGTCAAGGCAACCACCACGAAGAACAGAAGGAGCTGTGAAATTGCTGTGAAGTAATGAAAATGTATTTTATCATTTCAGCTCAGCAACTGAATAGAGAAATCATGTGATTCATACAGATGACATGTACTCTCAGATGAGCTTAGAGTTGAATTGGTGCTAATCTCAATGACCTTTATGAAGCTTTTGGACAGCTTTAACACATCTTTATTGATCTGTCATAAACATCTCTATGCAAACTTGGTGTTGTCACCTTTGAACAGACACTGTCAAAGGTACAGTAGTGGCTTTCATATAATGAGGATGAAGATATTCCTACTGTTTTAAGGCAGTAAAAGTTTCAAAACAGGAATGTCTACGTATGATGATGGGTGGTGGCTGTCAGAGTCAACACAGCCAGCCAGAGCCTGACGCTTTCAGAGTGCTTTGACTATGAGAAATATTTACTTCACTCTTTAGCTTTAAATTAAGAAGATGGTTGCTGTCTAATCCCAGTGTGTGGCTGTCCAACTAATCGCTTTTGTGCACCTTTTGCTAGTTCAGGAAAAAGTGACTTTCTGCCTGCATGCACTACTCCATGTGAATGGGGAGGCGGTTACCAGCCTTGAGCTCGCCACATGCTCATAGAGAAACATCAAGTGAAAACATGGTTCATTCACTGTCTGTCACAGTCTACGGTCAAGCTGAACTGGACCAAAAAAGAAATAAATACTGACATTTTGGCGTGCTTTCTTTCTGGAGTCTCGAATACTGTTTTAAATTCATGGCTCCCGTCATCTTTATGGTAGAAGCCTTGGGTTTTGGCTGCAATTTATCTTAGCTTTATTGGTGCCGAGTCGCTGTTACAATGTTTCATCACATGACTGACTCCAGAAGATGCCTACAGTAGTCTGTTCAAGGTCTTCTGTTTCTACCCCGTGCACTTTATGGCACTGGAGATGTCAGCGTTGACAGCGGTCCTCAGCGAGATGTATTACATGCTACAGGATGCGTTGAAAATTGAGTGAGGTGTGGTGAGTTCAGCCAGCTGGGTGAGCTCTATAATACTGGCAGAGGCCTTGTTAACAATGAAAACCTATTGTAACGAGTACAATGTTATTGCTTAAAACAACCAGTCCTGACCCTGTTGTGTGCATTCTCCCCCGTGCACCAAATGCCAGCATCTGCTCAGAGTATGTCTTCCTGATCTTAATAATAACACAGTGGAAACTGAGATAATAGATCTTTAACTATGTCTGATTCAACTCAAAACCATGGCAGCACCGGAACCAACTAATAAAGATCAATCCTACTCCCTGATATTTGTGATGTGATACAGAACCAACCAATTCATACAGGCCAGTATCAGTATTCAAATAAAATAATCAAAACTTACACAAGCTAAGTAGTACCTAGCACCTTGCTGTCAATTATAAATATTGATTTGAAATATCTTTATACTACATGGCAGATTTTCACTTTTTCTCAAAAATGAACACTATTAGATTATTTCACTCTGTGCATATGTAAAAAAAAAAGTTTTTCCTTATCTATTTCCAGCTTGACTCTTTGCATAGTTTTTTGTCATTATGAAGACTTGTCTGTTTCACATCTGTCTGAGACTGTGAGACTGATAAGTTTACCAAGACCCCGGATCAAGAGTCCACTGCCTGATGTCAGCTTGATCTCCACCTCCATCTCTTTTACATCTTTACTTCATCTGTACTAAAAGCTCAATTCTCTTTCTATTGCTGTCATTTGCTTTTCCCTTTCCTTTCCTTTCCTTTCTTCCACCTCTTCAAGCTTTTTTTTCCCATCTCCTTTGTCACCTGCTTGTTGAATTTGTGCTTTTAGCTTTGTTTGAAGTGGCACAATGCTCAGAGTCAATAAGCTGCTTTGAACTCTGTCGCCTTGGACGCCTGCCAGTGGTGGCCCAGAAAGAATAGTCCTTATTAAGGTGTTCATGCTTTAAAAAAAATGGACATCTCTTTTGTTATTCTTCTTTTGATCGTCACCCCATGTTTCTGATTTTCTGACATTCTTTTTTCTGCTCTCTTCATTGTGTTTGATAGACAGAAGAACTGAATTCTGCTGGGAAATACAAAGAACAATTGGCTTCATCTAAAAATGGAAACTTAAATTACATGTTTGCTTTTTGTGTGAGAGTAGACAGTCCTGCTCCTGCAGTGTGAGATAACAATGTCCCCTACATCTTTCATCATGTCGTTAGTTTAGTGGAGGAGACACACAGGACACGTGGGGTTTAAACCTCTGCATGATGGTCCACACATAATAACTGAGTGAGGGAAGAAGGAGAGGATGCAAAGATTGACATTGTTTAAAGTTTTCTGAGACAGTTTTTCTTAGTGATGATTAAGTCATTGTACAGGCGTTCAACAATATCTACACTTTGTATATGTAATGTTCAGTTCTCTCATGCCATGTAACATAAAACTTGAAGGGTATCATTAAGCTAAATCCTGCTAGTATTTTATTATTTTTAACATTTGATTGGACAGGAACACTACTTGGGCTTTGTTTGTACTCTCATTCAGCTATTTAATGTACAGTCCTTTTGCAAATAACATTGGTGCTCAAACGTTTTCCAGCCGAGAGGGTTGCTTATGTTTTTAGAGTATTTAGCCTTGTGTGTGATTACTTAATATCTTGGAAATGCATTAATTCAGAACAGCGATCTAACATTTTAATTGTTATCCTTCTGATTATTAAGGTCATAGTTTAATGACTTCTTGTTTGTTTTGATTTGAATTGAAATGGAGTACTTTTTGCTGACAAGTCTATCAAATAAATTATTCACTTGGAAACGTAGTTTCCCACCCATCCCACTTGACGAGGCTTTAGAAATAAAGATTTATTTTTTATGTATTTATTTGTTTCTGTTCCAGAGGCTAAAATGTGCCTCCAGAGCCACTTTGTTTCTCACTAACAGTGAAAAGGCCTGGGCTAGCGATTTAAAGCACTTGGCCTCTATCAGAGCAGATCAGATAATTATATTTGCATACTTATGCCAGGGTGTTTAGAGATTTACAAACTAATTAAAGAATTTTAAAATTAAATCTTGAGCTGACTGGGAGCCAGAGTCAGTTTAATATATGTGTAATGGTCTGGTTTGCCTCAACCTTTTGAGAATTCTTGCTGTTGTTAACTGCATAGCAAGCACACAACAAAGCATAAAAAGAATCTAATGTACTCGTAATGAATCATTTACTACTTTCTGTGTAATCCTAAGAGATGAAGCTCCACATTTAATCAGTATTCTTTAAGTGATTAAAACCGTATCTGGTTGCAATGCTGATATGAGGTACTAAATGTAATTTAACAAATATATAGTTCAGGATGCCTTGACACATAAAAAGATAATATCTTCTTTAATCATGGTGTCCAACTCTCAAGGTGACAATGAAATAATTTTCATTCTCTGCAGATTATATACATAAATTGTGTTTGTTTGTGCTTGTAAATTGATTCCCTTTGAAGTTGCCCCTTACACCCTTTTGCCTGTCTTATAAAAAACACAAGCATTTTTATTTTACATGGGAATTTTAAGTTAGATCTTATATGATTCAACATCAGTGTCAAAGGTACTGGGCCAGGTTGTGTACATAGAAACATCCCAGCACTGTGCGGCATTGTATGAAACATGTAATCACCAAGTTTAAAATTTGGTTGCGTGCACCGCTAATGGTGAGGTGAAGCTATGAATTGTGCTTTGTAGACTTCAGCAGGTTGAATCAATTCACTTCTGGATTCTGGTTCAGTTTTGTATGAATTCAGCAACAATGAAGCAGCGGTCGGTCCCTGATTGCAAAGACAAAACAGTATGCTCAAACTCTGATTTCACAGCTTCTACAGTGTTTTCCATAGCAAAGACCACTGAGGCTCATGGATGCTTTAATATTGAGTCATTTGAATCACCAAACTTACAAAAAACCTTACAACCTTATTATCTTGTTTAATTACCCAGGAGACTCCTGTGATGCTACGTGGAGAAGCACTGAGGTTATCATTACAGTAACAGAAATCCTACAAATGAGAATTTACAGTGGAGAAAAATACTTCAGGAACGTGCAGCTCCACCCGCTTTGCTTCTCTATTATGCAGTTCTTGTCTTTTCCTTTCTCTTGGGCTGTAAGGCAGTTCTTGCCAGATGTGAGCTACTCATAAATATGCTTGACAGTGAGGGGAGGGGGGAGTTTCTTAGGGAAAGCAGCAGCTGGTTTTGACAGCCCCACAGCAGGATGGCATTTAACACATTACTGAAAGGGCAGTGCATATGCGTACTGAAAATAGTCCATCCATCCATCCATCCATCCATCCATCCAGCAGTGCACAATAAGCTTATTAATAAGACACACACAGGCCTGATACTAATCCCTTCTGCTGCTCTTTACACTCTACAGTGTGTGAGTGTGTGTGTGTGTGTGTGTGTGTGTGTGTGTGTGTATTAACACGCACCATCCGCACATGATAGCGTTTCCTGGCCAAGGAAATCGGAAATCCACAGCTCAGTACACACAGATGTGTTGAACACGCTTCAGCTGTGTTGGGTTAAAGCTAGCAGGAGAAAAATCACTTGATAGGAAGAGAGGGGAAGAAATAAGACCGGCACGACGATAGAGGAGGAGGAAAAGCTATTTCTTACAAGATGACTCTTTTATTCACTGATGGTCTGAATGTCTAATCTGCAATGACAATGAATGTGTCTTCGAGTTGGATAATTAAGGAGGCCGTTGAGACTTGTGGTTGGTTGGTTTTTGTATGATTTCTGTTATCATATGTCAGTCATTCTGTATATCATTAATATATATGATATGTGACAACAACATGCTCTCTCTTTTTCTTCATTAGGCACGCACAAGGACTCCACTGCACTTCATTAAATGCAGTTGCAGACCACTTAAAATACTGACCAATTTAGAACAGCAGCTACTGTGACTTAATAGACACATCAACAAGATTTTGATTTGATTTTTATGAAATTTAAATATGAAAATTGTGAAATTATTTAATCACCAATTTTGAACTTTCTTGAGTTGGGAAAAGAGCCAAGAAAGGGGAATTTATTTTATAAGAAATTACTCTTAAAGTAGCATGCACGCATGTTGCTTTTGCACTGCTACACACCCTAAAATGCACATGTCTATGGCTAGGTTTCAAAAAGGAAAGTCAGCCGCCATCAGCACATGCTGAAAGCTGGTGCTCATGCAAAATGTAGGCTGCTCTAGCCAACACCTTCGCCTCCAAGTTGAGTGGTCCTTTACTCTCTCCCATTTCCCCTTCTCTTATCATGCTTCTCATCTGTCTTCTCATTTGTGTGCTCTCCTTTTCTCAGTGCACATAGCTTTTCAACTTGTGGTGTCAATAAAATACATTTTATCCATATCCAGTATAACATTTTCAGTTAAACTATTTTGGATCTAATGCATTTTTGTGCAATTTGTGTGAAACTGTATTGTGTCTGAAAGAATTAATCATGTTTTCCTATCCTATTGTGTGTTGTGTAGACTTTGCTTACTTCTGCCTCCTGAAATCTTAAGTTTCTCTTTACCTTACATAACCTCTCCCATCCACCCCTTATTTTATCTAAGCTTGCTCTCCCTATCTCCTGTTGTCACTCCTTTGCTGCAGCCCCCTTCCTTTCCCCTTTTGTCATTTTTATTATGATAAAATGACAAAAGGGAATCTCAGCCTAACAGTAAAAATGCCTCCTCTTTTACCAACAAACCCTCTCACATACATCTTAACATGACCTCATCCATTCTGAGGACAGAAAGGAAAGGCAGATTGAAGTGTCAAGGACCCTGGTGGTTTAAAAGAAGGCGGGGAGCAGGAAGAGGATCACAGTGGTGTTACACTATTCCCATGGAAGGGTCAGAGATGAGAAAGAAGTAGAAGAGTCTTCCAGTGGTATGAGTGATAACCAGGAATAACAGTCCTCATCAATGCATATCCAGCGGACGGGTTTAGATTACTCGTATACTAACGAGTCCCTCTGGCCCCGTCTGAAATCACAAGCGGACTCACTAGTGAGCTGTTCTTTATGAAGAAGGAAAAGACAGACCTCGATTTATTTTATCACACACAACCTTGACCCTTCATACACCAGATCCAATTACTATGAAAGTGCTCCCATCTCAAAAGAGTTCACAGACCAAATCCAATGCCTCCCTTTTGCATTTAAGCCATAATTCTTCTCCACTCCTGCCTTTTTCCTGAACAATTCTTTTTTTATTTCGTGTCTGTTCATGGCTGTTTTTCCAAACCATTTCCCCCCCGATCTCTCTCTGGTCCTTTCTCTCCAAGTTTATGCCTCACTCTCACCCCCCCCCCCTCGTGGTTGCTATCTCTCACGTTCTGCTCTCATATTTCATTCTGACTCTGCCTCTCATTAGGCCCTCTATCTCTCTTGTCCACTCGTCTCTTTCTCTTTTCTTTAGCCCGCCTTGCTCACTCTCCTCTCTCCCTCTCTACTTCATCCTCTGCTCTGTTTTTACTACTGTTTATCTCCTGCCTATCCCCCAGTGCCATTCTTTTTCTTAACCTTCTTTCACTCTCTTTCTCTTCCTCTCCCTTTTTCACTCTTCTATTTTCATGCTGCATTAAGTCAGTGAGCAGTGTATAGAAACCATATTAACTGAGAGAGTGAGGGAGGGATGGGGAGAGAGAGAGACTGTAAAGAGATTCTCAGACGTACTCAGTGTGCTGACAGTGACTGGGGGAGGTCATCTATCTTCTGGGGTTTCTCTCTCGCCTCCCCAGACAGCTAATTCAATATGCTGAGAACAGGACAGAGCGCTGTTCCTTTGTCAACAAATTTCATTAAGCAACATTAGAAGCGCTATCAAAGATTTGACAGGGAGGAAATGATGGATTCAGATTACAATATTGAAAATGGAAGTGTTGGAGAAGTAAAAAGGCTAATGAATGTGTGTGTGTGTGCCTGCGTTTGTGCATGTGCACAATCTCATACTTCTTTTGTGTGTGTGCCACGGCCACTTAACAGGCAGAATTTACATAGCCCATTTGAATTTTCATTATTTCTCTTGGAAGGATTTTGTAATTGGATTTTCTCCCACAGAATGTCTTAGCCCCCATGTATCCAAGAGGAGAGGAATACTGTTAAATTACTGTACCTTTTGACGTAGTTAAAGCTGGGCGTGGTTTGCAAATGTTTCTGTCCTGATAGTATCATTAACAATTTGTGAAAAAGGAACCATTTTAGCATTGCTTTCCTTACATTCACATATTTGCTTTTGTAAAAGAATCCATCTAAAAATCACAACATGGAAATTATTTGCATTATTTGCATTATTTGCATATCACATTTGCCAATTTCTCACTGGGTTGGCTAAAATGTAAATCCATTGAACAGATTGTTGCTTAAAGGGTACAGAACAGTGGATGGCATGGTGACTAATTTTAGACATTTCTTTCCACTGTATTGCAGAGAAAACCATAACTCCTTGACTCAGATGGCGTACTTGGACTTACCCTTTTTAGTTTTAGTCACTGAGCTGAAAGTTTGTGATCATTGTTAGAATTAAAGTCATTTTAATAACACAAAATTGACTGCACTTATTTAATTTGTATGTAAGCATGCTGGTTGGGTTTTGGTCCTTTTGCTTTGGAATTTGCAAGTTCTTCCTTTATCAAGAAGTGAATTGAAATAGATGCTTAAGATGGTAAATGGAATCAGAAGAAGAATATAAAGAAGAAACAGAGGACTTAAGTTGATTTCAGTATGAATGTCGCAAAAATTCAGATTCAATAGGAAAGTGACAGGAAAGAGATTGAAAGAAACAATGAACAGTCACTTTGCTGACTAGTGAGGACAAAGAGGCACAAATTATGAAAGAATATTGTCACAGTCTGATTAAATGCGTCCGCAGCCAGTCTGCTGACAGTTTCACACAGACCTGGATCAATTAATTATTTGAGCCCAGCCTTAAAGCTCATTTTTGTCAACCTTCGGTGTCAAGTGGGTGAGGTCTGCATTTAGGAACAGCTCATTTTGGGATAAGATCATTTACACACCAATATTTTAGAAGCTTTCAGACAATGACATGCTTTATAATCAGGGCCAAAAGGAGGAAAAAAAGTGTGTTAAACACTGCATCTGTTGTGTGACAAAATACTATTATAGGTCACTTCAAAAAACACCTCAGCAGATAGTTTAAAAAAAGCTAGGAATGCACAGCTATTTAGTTGAATTTCTAAACTGGAGCCAATTTACTCATTTTAATACAGAAGTAATTTATGTAGGAAAATATAAATACTGGATTGGGGCTTGTTACTGTCAGGTCGTTAAGATTACAAAATTCAGACTGGGACTGGCGACAACATTATCCATCCAAAGCAAATCGTTTCTGAAACAGGCCTGACTGCCCATAAGTGTATAAGTGTGTCTAAGGGTGTGTTTGTCTGTCGGGGGTGTTTCACTGCCTTTCTTTAAATGCAGATTGAGATAAGTCTCACCTTTAAAAGCCCAGAATAGAAATAAGACCCTATGCAACACTAATAAAACAACGAGAAGAGAGAGAACAGGACCCTGAGGGTTGTTTGTTAGTCATGCAGGTGACACACACGTGTAGGGGGCAGCAACGTTAAATGAAACACACACACAGGAGCATCCACTGATGAAACTTAATCTCTGCCTTTTCCCAGCCTGGAGCAGTGGTCGGCCTTCAGCGGCACCAGGCTCGTGCCCTGTCTTGGTCAGGGACAGGGCACAGAGAGCATCTGTTGCTGCATGTTTTTGTGTTGTTTTTTTTTTTTATGGAGGAAACCCATGTGAGCACAGGTTCTCCCTGTGCCCCCATGCAAACTCCACACAGAAAGGCCCAGGAGATAGCCCATCTGAACTTCAGAACCTTGGGGACAAACCCCCAAGATCCAATAGTCCCTATGTGGGAATCGAACCCACGACCTTCTTGCTGTGAGGCAGCAGTGGTAAGCACCATGCCACTGTGCCACGAGTGAGAGTTTCTTAATGTGTATGCATTGCTTTATTAACAATTATTCTTATCATTTAAAGGAACATTTTCAATACCTATCATATTAATTTTTTTTTACCTCGACTGATTAAACTTCAAAACAAAAGAGGTTTAGTTCAAACACAGCAACACATCGACACAACATGTGAACAGTGACAAAGACTTGAAGTCACCAGCCGTTTTTCACACTTGGTATCTTCACATCTGTCAAGTTACAGTATAATGTGTCACAGAACGTGCTCGCACACACACACACACATGCACGCAAAGTTAGTTACATGGACACGTGACAATTTCTCAAAAACAGTCTATTTATGGATGCAGAGAGGAAGAAGCATTAACAAAGTCCCTTTTCATGTTTTTATCACTAGCATGTTGTGTTCACTGCAGGGCTCGCAGCTTTTTAAGAGAACAATTCAAGCACTTTTCAAGCACTGTCAAGGTACCTAAATAAAAATTTCCAGACTCTCTAAGCTTTTATCATCACTAAATTGTTACTATAAATGCTAGGAGACAACAAACAAATATGACAACGGGATCGTTTCGCTTTAAATGTTAAAAGATTTGTGATTGTGTAGATGATGAAGGACCAGATTATGTTGAAAATGAAGCATTTTTCAAGGAATATATTCAAACTCAAGCATGTTCCTAACCTTGAAAACATAACAGTTCAAATTAAGCATTTTCCAAACTACAAGACTTTGTACGAACCCTGCCACTGCCACCATTTACATTTGGACACTCCTCACTGTAACTATATCGGCAAAAACCACTTGGTTATGGTCAGCAAAAGATCGAGGCCACATTTGAATATCAAGCCTAGTTTTGCTGGACCACAGGTGCAGCCTGTTGGTAAGGATATACTGAATGACCAGAACTAATGAACCATGCCATTTTCACACACATCATGGGTACTCTGCAATCAGGTACCTGTTTTATTCTGGCTGTAGTGCAGTCGACTGAACTGGTTGGTGACTCTTCAAGTGGAAATAGCTCACGTTTGCCCCAAAATCACTAGTCTCATTTGTTGAAGTAAAGTCACTAAAGGGGCCTTGAAGGTCACCACCTTAACTTCTACACTTTCAATTTTTCACTGCACTAGTAACATCACAAGGCACTAAATGTTGCCACGAAATATGCAGAATAGTTGCATAACAACATTATTAAGTGGACACTGGGTTGCATGTTTACGACATTCACATCTAACGTTCAGGTACACTTAGACCCACAAAACCACACACCCACGTGCACACTCTGGTAATCCTTCAAGCTGTCTTGCAATTCAAATGGTCTCCATCCCTTTTGTCACTTCCCCCTCCCTGTGTTTCTTCTTTTCCTCCCTCTCCTCCTTCATCTGGCACTCTGGCAGCTACAGGGGGCAGTGACGGAGTGAGTGTGTGTGTCTTAATGTTTGTCATTAAAATAGGAATTCAGCAGATGGATGGAGAGATTCAGGAGGAGAAATACAATCTAAAAGGAAGTCTACACAGAAAGAATGGATTGTTTCGGTTACCAGTTTCCTCTCTCACACATGGGGGAGTAACACACTCTATTGTTCTTTTGTGTGTGTGTGTATGTGTGTGTGTGTGAGCACATACAACCACGCACTTGTGTGGTATCTGTGATATGTGCTGGCATGTGTCCTAATATAATTTGATTTGTGTGTGTGTGTGTGTGTGTGTGTGTGTGTGTGTGTGTGTGTGTGCTTGACGTTTGACTTGTGTGGGAGGTGAAATGGGGAGAGAGCAGAAATTCATTTCTGTGTTGACTACAAAAGGAAGGAAAACCTGTGCAGTGAGATGCAAAAGGAATTAACCTTAATCTCATATTTGCAATCAAAAGCACACATCGCCACCTACACATTGATATGGAGGGATTATCTTGTTTAGATGCATAACTGATTGTTTGTATACCACCCTCTGTATGTAAGATATTTAAACTGATTCTCTGTGTGTGTGTTTTTGATAGAGTGACAGGAAGAGAATAAAAGAGAGAGTGTATTTCCCTTATTAATGCTGCTCTCCTCCGCCTCCCTCTGAGATGTTGAGTGATGCAGAGACGGTGAGCCAAATTTCCCCATGGGGATTATGAACTATTCATGCTATTTTATCTATATTGATATTAGTTCATCTTTTCTTATTTTTATCTTATGAGTTCATGAATATGCATTCTGCATTCAGAGAACAGAGAGTGCAGCTGTAACAGAGACGTGCTTTACCAACTTGACTGCTGACTGATTAATTCCTGCCCATCTTTGTTCAATAGAAACTCTAATTATGTGTTTGGTTTGCTGAGAGCTTGGCTGTGGGAGTTAAGGGAGTGAATGACACAATGTGCACGTAGAGAAAAAAGATCTATTTCCAGATCTTGGACTGTTGGCTGTCTGCTTCTGCTCAGAGTTTCCTATATTTGTGTCAAATAAACCAACATACTATCTCATCAAGTATCATTGTATCAAAAAACACTTTCCTTAGCTGAGTTGGGAGTTTGTCTATCATGTGCTTGTGTCCCTGCATGTGTCTAAGAAATATATTTGATTCTTTTCTCTTCAACGTCCTATTTTTATGGCTCTGTTCCTGTTCTTCCGTTCTTTTTCCCTTTTATAAGCTTTATGATCATCTTTGATTTGTGATAGATAGAAAATGACCAGCAATGTCTTTTACTTCCACACTACAACTTTTTCCCTCCTCTTTAGCCTTCCCTGCTGCCTCTGTTTTGACTGCATGTCTCAGTAAATAAACTTTATATAATGCATAGGGATGCAGGATCTCTCTGGGCAGAGTTGATGCTGTCAAATATCATGCAGATTAAGTATTTCTGCCTCATGCTTGCTGACAACACCTATTTTCTTATGGAGTGTGTGGGGGGGTGTTTGTCAGTCAAACCTCCCCATCTTATCTTTCACACTCACTTCTCTTTGCTCTATCTCTCACCCATTTATGTGCAGTCAACAACTTCCATGTCCATCATTCCCCAGTCCAGCTATCTCACTTTCTGGCTGCTCTGCCCTTCTTCTATTTCCTTTGTTTTCCTTGCCTTCCTCTGGCTGCTCAGTAGCTGTCTGTCATATAATGTAAACAAATTTGGCTGCAAACATTATTGACAATCACTGCAACAGAACAATGTTAAAAAAACACATAATGATCATAATGAACTACATTTATGTATGTAGTTTTCCCTTTATTCTCTCTAGCTTCTCCATCCAAATGGAGGTCTTAACCCATACAATTTTAACCTTCATCACACAGCTGCATTTCTGCAGCTCTCATGTGCATGTCAAAACAAACACACATACACACACACACCTCAAGGAGATACAGATGCATGGGAGGTAGAAAGTTGGAGGCCAACAAGAACAGCTACAAAAAATAATAATGAGGCTGTGTTAAGGACACAGCAGAGGAAGGGGAGTGAAGGGATAGATGGCAAGAAAAACGTGGAACGATGAAGGACTGTGTGGGACAACACAGCTGAAAAAGCATGTCAGTACTTGGACAGGCACTGGCTGTTATGCCAGATTTACTCATGAATCATGATTGATTACAATATTATTTGAATATGAATGTTGCCACTTACAGTTACAGCTTATACTGAGAAAGATCCCCCACCCTGATAGCCAGCATAATACTCTACTCAGTAGAATACATAACAATGCACTCACAAACAAGGCAAGTCATGCTGGAAAAAAATGCAAAAATGCAAGCAGTCACATTTATTGCCAGAAATGTCCCAAAAACAGCAAGTAAAGGAGAAAAATGCCTCCCTTACAGTCTAATGTGACAAAACACTGCATGCTAATAATTAGGCCAAAAGACATGGAATTATAATAGGATAAATACCACGCCTGGCTTTCCTCTTGAATTACTCAATCTCCAAATAATTAAAGTGTGTTGAGCATGGATTAGTGCTGGTCCTGGTTTAGTTATCAACATTACACACAGCGTTGCAAGCATTTGGAACTAATATACTGCAATGCAAATAAAAAGGCAGCAGGTTGACTGTAAAGAGCTAAAAGTCTTCACTAAGTATGAATAGATTACCACACCCAGTTAATGACATCACAGTAGGCCTACCATAGTTTGGCAGAGACTAATCATAACAGGGTCTGCAACCATTGAAACAAGTTACAGCTGCTGTCACAAGTTTAGGAGGTCAGAAGTATAGCCTAGCCTACTTTAGGCACAGTACATTAATGTGTCACCTCGGCCACAACACAAAAACACCACTAATAACATGTATACAAATGAAAAAACGACTTTTACTTAACTTTGTGTTTTTCGAAGTTGTGTGTCCACGTGCTAAACTTTGACAGCTGAGCTGTAAGTCCTCCTTGACAATTCCTACTCCCGAGTGTGTGGATGAAAAATGTCCTCCGCACTTGTCACAGTGTCCAGACTTCGTTGACAGGTTGTTGCTGGAGTTAAACAGTAGCTAAGCACTGATAGCAGAAAACTGTGTCGCTGACATGACTTAACTAGCTGACATTATCAAAACTGCACAGTCCGTCTTCCAAGATAAAGTAGTTATCTGAAAATAATGTCAAGCCACTTCTTTAGCTAGTTAATACTGGTGGCGTATTGGCAGTTAGTTATTGTTAGCATCAAAGTTCATCACATTTACTTTGCTCTGCTGAAAATCTGCGCAGGCAGGGGGCAGTAAACTGACAACGATACGCAGAGAGCGCTTGTTAACAGTCCAGTGGAAATACGTGAACTTTCCAGCGTAGAGTACAACTATCAGTGGTGTAAGAAGTACTCATCTTTCACTTAAGTAAAAAAAAACAACCAATACCACAGCGCAGAAATAGCTACTCTGTTACAAGTCCTACATTCAAGATTTTACTTCAAAGTTCAAAAGTATGATCATCAAAACAAAGTACAAAAAGTAAAAGTACTCATTTTGCAGAATAGCACATTTCAGAATAATGTATATTATATAATTCGATTATAATTATAGATTAATTAATGTGTTCGTCTCTTTAATATTGCAGCTGGCACGTGTAACATTTTAATGTATTCATATTTTATTTTATTTTTTTCTTTGCTGGGTAGCTTGTGAACTTCCCCTTAGGGATCAAGAAAGTCTCACTGATATAATAATATGTTATTTTATTTGTTGATTATATTTTGTATTATTTATCTGAATCTGGATAGTAACTAGTAACTAAAGTACAATATTTGCCTATGAATTGTAGTGGAGTATACATATAAGTATATACTATAGTATATATAAGTATAAAGTAGCAGAAAAAGTACCTGAAAATTGTACTTAAGTACAAGAACTTGAGTAAATGTAGGCTACTTAGTTACCACCACTGACAATTATATGCAGTAGTTTTTAACATGCACTTCTCTTACACTTACCAGATCTGTGTAGTGTCTCATCATATATTCATATTTGATGAATAAGAGCAAGAGATGCAAGCTGACAGCTAATCATTATTTTGATTTGAGAGAGGAGCCTCTCTGATGGGTTTTACTGCATTACTTTGCAGTAGTTTTTTCACAAAAAATACAAAACAAGGGATGCTGATGTTTCCCAGTTTATGCAATAAAAATCATCAGGCATGTTGGAAACTGTGATATCCTTGGGACGCATTGAACACACACTGTTCAAATAGCTCCATGAGAAATAATGAGACAATTAAATTTCTCTGTTCTCCTTACAATGCTGAAACCCATCGGGACCATCCGTTCTCACCAAACCACTCTTTGTATCTTCTTCCAAAACAACAGGTTACCAGGGCAACAGCTGCATGAGTTCTTCTTTCCATAAGGCTTAACACTTAAAAACTTAAAATCACATTTTAGGCTTGAGTAAGTAATATCAACACAAATGATTACTCCAATTTTGAAATCCAGTCAAGAATTAAAGTCTGTCTTGTTGTTCTTACAAGTTTAGCAACATTTTCTGAAAGAGAAATTTTGGGAGATTGTGTGAGTGATTACCAAATGCCCTGTCAATTCATTTCAATTACAGTAGTAGTATTTGCACCGCTAATGTACAATATCAACTAAGACTGATCCAGTATTATTACCTCATCTTCTGGCCCTGTCTTAAAACTGTTAAAGTTTAGTTCATTTATTTGTTTTATATAATGCTCATATAGTGTATATTCCTAGTTGTGTTCAGGCAAATTGCCTTAAGCTAAATATCATTCTGATGCCAGGTAGTATTCCAGCATAAGAATACTGCTTAGGTTTTTGGAAGTATAATGCCTATATAGTTTGCCGTGTGCACAGCACCTGCTGGGAACCTAGAGGCACACAGGGCTGCATGTGTGTTGGGGGGTCAGCAGGGGCCCTGTAACTAATTTGGTCCCCCTAACATCATTGGTTATTAGGCTGCAACACATGTAACTTCTTCTTTTTTTGATGTTACCGAACTCCCAGGTGACACTGGCTACATTGCCATGATACGTTACATTGTTCTGTCTGAGAACATGTCATGATAAACCACATGTCCTGAGTCAAACAAGATAGTAATTAGAAGCACCTCCGTTTACATTATTATCTACGCTGTCACTCCAGTCTTGTCTGTAAAAATCTGATGACCATTGTTTTTTTCTGTTACACCATTCTCAATTGATCTGAGTTAAACATAATCCAGTGTTTGATATTTGACCTATGGCACAGATCAATAGCTTCTCCTGAGAAGTCCCTTGTGGCCATACACAAACAAAGAACACACACACACACACACATACTCTGACAATACAGAGTAACCATTTAAGGGCTTAAGATTCGATGTTGCAGCTTCGTGCTCAGTCTAATGCATCAAAAATAAAGAATGGACTATGGAGAGCATATTGTATTGTATCTCAAGTCAGAATTTGACCTCAGTCCAAATCTATTTATGCTGACCTGTTCAATGCCAACCAATAGATCCACTGTCTATGGCTTACCGTGTATTCAAGCGTGGCCTTGACTGGCTCAGGAACACCACCATCAAGCATCTATTATAGGCTTACAGCAGAGACTCTGTTCTCTTTTCCTGCGTCTGAAAATCTTGACAAGGCCAAAAACACAGTGCTCAAGGATATCTCAATGGTAATTTTTTAAGATTTCATTCACAGTTGCAGTCCAGATTTTCCCACCTGCTCAGTGAATTTGAATGAACAAACTTTTCAGGCTTCTGCAGCACTGTCCGCTAATATTATAACCCGATCCCACTCCACTTACATCCATCAGAGCAGCAGCAACCTCTCTGTCAGAAGCTTGGTTTTTTTGTCCTTCATGCTACCTGCTTTTTATTACCCACTCTTATGGTCAGTGTCTTTATAGGTGAAATCATTATTTCATTTGAGTTACAGAAACACCTCCGCTGTAGATTGCAGATTCCACTGTAGATTTGAAAGCCTTTGACTGGTGCAGCTGGTGACCTTCCAGTTACAATCGCACTTCTCCCGCCTTTCACGTCCCAATGGTTGATGCTGTAATGTAGCTCTTATTTAAACTCTAAGTTTGCTTTAGTTATAGGCTGTTTTACTGCTGTTTGATCTGTGCATCCACCATTATATTCTCTGATAACATCTTCCTCTAAAAGGGTAATAAACCCCCCTTTTACTTGAGCTGTAACCACTGTGCTTTGTAGTAATTTATTGATTTGTATCACTTTGACCTGTGTTAACACATTTCTCTATCTCTTTCTTAGGGGTTAGTGATAGTCTACTCCACATTAGTACATTAAATGGAGATAATTCAAGTGTTAAACTGTGTATCAGTGGTGGAAGAAGTATTCAGGTTACTTTACTTAAGTAAAAGTACTAATACCACAATGTAAAAATATTCTATTACAAGTAAATACCCTGCAATTATCCTACTACTAAGTTAATGTTAATACAGATGCATCAATGTGTATAGCATTTTAGTGTTGTAGCTGGTCAAGGCGGTGCTACTTTTAATTACTTTATACAGCTACTTTAGTCCAGAGGTACTCCAAAGGTTCAAAAGATAAGTCTAAGGGGTCGTGAGAGGATTAATGGGATAGAAAAGCAGAAAAAAAAACTGCAACACAAATCTCTATTCAAATATTCTGACTTTTCTCCAATCAAGTGCAATATTTCTGTCTGAGATATTGTGGAGTAGAAGTTTAAAACAGCATAAAATGGAAATACTCAAATAAGTACAAGTACGTCAAAATTGTTTTTAAGTACAATACTTGAGTAAACTTGTATAAACTACTGTATAACTACTGTTTTCTAATTGCACTACAGTCACATATGTTTATTCTTGTTTTAACAGTTGCTTTACTATCATATGTATTCTCTGGTAGCTTGTGTTTTTTTGCAGCCTCATGTGTTGTTTTGAAGTTACTAGATGCTGATAAGCTGGCAACCTGGCACCCCTGGCTGTGTTTCATTTGTTTGTCTCCTTTGTTCTCCTTTTCTCTCTTCTCCCTTCACCAGTGATTCATTTGTTTTTTCTGTAGAATGAGATGAGGGCAAGAGGAAGGCATCTTCACAGGTGGCTGCTGTGGTAACAGAAGGTGAGGATTAGATTTCACACCCTGTGTGTATTTGTACGTGTGTAGAAAGTTATTTCTCAGTGTGTGATAAGAGAATATGGAAGATCTAAGTCAGTGCCCCAGGTAGAGTTTATCGCTGTCTCTAAATCTCACTCACACACAGGATATTCATAGAGCATAACAGATCCTGCCAGACTCCACTCCTCAGCTGGTCAATTATTTCTTCGTCTCTCTTCTTCTCTCTCTGTATTAAGCATTGTGCTTCTTGACCTTTTTTACTTTAACCACCAGCTTCTATACATTTTCTCCCAAAGAAATTTCATGTTTCAAGTTGCCATGAGACTTAGCTGTGTGCTAATTTCAAAATAATCTGAAATGATATTAGTTAAATGTGTTTTTACCATTTAGGGGTATTTTCTGATACTGACAGCAGCCGTATAATTCAAGTTCTGTTATCTCAACTGTGAAACCTCTCCACTGCACTTGAAAAGGTTTTGATGCTGTTTGTGTGTCTGACATCTAATGTACAAACCTGCCCGACCCTGTTGTGGAGCTCAAAGAGAGACAGTTAACAGGTTGTGTTGTCTCTCTGTGTTGTATCTGTGCGCCTCTCGGTGCATGAATGTTTTCAAATACAGCTTTCTGAATCATCGCCCAACAAAAGGACCTCTGGCACAGGCAGCCATGACATGCCTGTCCAAAACAATTTGAGTCACACCCAGAGAAACAGATGAGAGGGCTGCTCTGAGACTCATCCTGAGCCATGATGCAAAGTCTACAGAGAGTTTAGGGGGAGGGATTGGGAGATGGGGCAGTAACAGTAATATAATGTCAGAGGATGAAAAGGTGCAGAGAATGAGCCATTGATGTATTTCAGCATTTTAAAGCTGTAGGGGAAGTGAAGAGAGAGGCGAGGGAAGAAACTGCAGTCAGAACAATTTTGGGTTATGGGTGAAACAAAAAATGAGAAACTCTGACAAAGACAGAGAAAGAGTCAGGTATGAGTAAAGTTAAAAGAAGGAGGATGGCAGGCTGGATGATCAGAGTCTTTAAAGAATTGAGAACAAACTAGAGAGACCGGGTGGGAGAAGAATCCGAGTGAGTGAGAGAAAAGTGTGAAAATATACCAATAACACCTAAATGGGCCAACGAAGGAGAGGAGAAAGTCAGAAAGAGACAAAAGGGGATTCTGATACACCACATGCAGAGTATCATAATTGTCATGTAGATTGATCAGATTGGTTGAAGAAATACATGTTCCTTAGGCTCGTAAATGTACTACGTAGGCTGTGGGCTTATTTTCAGATAATAGAGATTTAACAACAAGTGGAACAATCCACTGTCACCACTAGCAATATTCATACATTGATTGATTGGAATCTGATATCCTTCCCAAATATTCAACAAGTCTTTTAATGCATGTATTTATACTGGGCAACAACTAAATCTAAGACATTAATGCTTTGTGATAATCCTGTAAAAAGGCCTATAATATATCATCAGGCCTATAATGTTAAATGTATTTGGAGGCATATACATTGATAACAAGCTGTACTTTACACACAACAGAGAGTCAGCTAGAGGTTGTCTTTAATTCAGGAAGTCTAAATGTTTGGAAGATGCATTCAGGGGATGTCATTGCAACCTGCTTTAGATTTTCTCTCTCAACCAGTCATATTTTGCCATGAGCTCTGTGAGCCAATCATCTCCTTGCTGTCTAACTTTAAAGCTGTTCCTTTCTCTTCTGCTGTCAGCTGTCATTTCGGTGTTAGATCAATGCAAACCATCTCCACCAGTTTTCATCACAACCAGTTGTTCAGTGGATCCTTCCAGTGAGCTTATCAGAATTCCCACTCCACATCACATCCATCCAGGTCTCTTGCTAGGCTGTTCTTCACTCCTGTACCACCACCAGTGTCTAGACTCCATCAGAGGGATAATCCTGTACAGTTTATGGTGTAATATACCCCTGGAAAATGTAATCCCCAAAGATCAACTATTCCTGTTATGCACACAATGTCAAATAAATCAATATAATGACTCTTCAAGCCCTTCCTTTAATTAGTCTCTCCTGATTGAAGTGTAGCTATGTGGTGTGAAAACGCAAGTGCAGAGACTGATTTGCGAGAATTCTCTACAATAACAAGGTTCTGGGCAGGAACTGAATTCTCCCTGTGGTTCAGCTACATGCGTGACTCATCAACACTAACCCTGCATCCTGAGTTTGAGTTTTTTCCTTTTCGAGCTGTTGCTGCAAAATGAAAATAAACAGCAAAAGATCCTGTCTCCCTTGTGCAATAGAACGCCTCAAGGAAACTAAGTGTATCTTCATTGTATCTTGAATTTGATATACCATACTTGATGATAAGAAAGACAATTTTAAGTTTTTACGCGTTTTTACGATCAAACTTCTCTCCCCGCTCTTTCTATTAAATAACTTACATACTGACAATTGTTGCCTCTTTTGTAGTTCAAGAGCCCATCATTTCAGATATGTAGTTCTGCAGAAACATATACCAATTTATTATTCTTTTATTTCACTTGTCTTGCCTAAACGATCGGTGTGTCAGGCTGCGCTTGAACTTTGAGAAACTGCCAGATGAATGTTAAATGCCTCCTTGTGGAATATTAATACATTTTCGATCAGGCATGCCAAGATTTCGTCTTTTAGACTGCCTTGGTAAGAGGTAGGGAGCACTCTTCAGGGATTATTTTGACCTGCACAAAAGAAAATGATGGGAAGACATATGGAGATAGATTGATAGACAGAGAGGGAGAAAAGTCTTAATTGGCAGTCAGACCTGTCAGTGTGAGATGTTTGAAGGATTGAGTGATTTGTTGAGCAGTGAAAGAGGTGAAAGAGACTGATTTAGACTGACAGTATCTGCAAATATGACACAGGTTTGAAGAAGTTAAGGGAGATGTTTTGGAGAATTAATTTGATAATATTAAACAAGCTCTCTGCAGGGATAATGTGTGGACACTGTCTGCTCACACATTGTGGACCTTGCTTCTTTCCTTTTGTCTTTAGTCCCTTTCTTTCTTCTGTCTGTTCTGTTGGCAGTAAGATTGCTAAATCCACAATGATGCCCCCACCTCTTTTGCCTGTAGTAAGATTTGCAGGCAACACATGCTGTATGTTATCACATACCGCATAATACGATTACACACAAAATGGAACTGCAAGTAACAATTTTTGCCCGTATATATGTCAGCAATGTTCAGAGATAATAAAATGTGAGGGATCAGTGGGTTTTATAGTTGTTCTCTGCGGATCCAGAGTGTAATTAGCTTTCACGGCTGCAACTTTCCTTTGAGAAAACCTTGATAAGAGTAATCTATTTCCACCCACTCTGAGGCAGCCGTGAGCCCACCGCTGTGGTCAGTAACAGAATTTCCTCTCCGTCTCTGTGGGTAGAGAAGACCCTGTATCTTATCAAGCTGGGAAGCAGTAATGATAGAGGGTGTGTAAACACTTTTATTTTGGATCATCCCCCAAACCAGAAAATGACACTCTAGGCGTTTGTGTTCTAGTCAGCTCACACTGCCCTACTACAAAAAAAACCCAAAGAGTTGAAACATTGACCCATATACTGGAAAGTTTTAGTGACCTATCATCCTTCCTCGTCAGCACCAAATACAAATACAGTGTGTTCTTGTGATTCACAGAAAAACATAACTGTGCTCAAGGTGTTTTTCTTCTCTGGTGGTCTGACAAGCACAGAAATAAAGAAACAGATTGTTAGTCAAGGCTGAAACAGTTTTTTTATTCTGTAATAAATAACAGGACAACTACTAAAGTGTCCTATAACATTGGCAAAACTGGTAGAAACATCGGGAAAATCTGTCTAGTTTAGCTTCTGAGCTCACTGTCTCAGGGTTGATGCTTGGTCAGAATCCAAGTATGACTGGCAGCATTTGTAGCACCTCAACCACAATAAACTGAAAGAGCAATCTTTGCATGGTTCATTTCAACTAAACAAAACAGGTCAAATGTGAACATGTCTTTAATCTATGCCCAAAATTAGCTCAGACTTATTTTATTTCCCCCTTTTGTTGTTTTATTGTCTGTGAAGCTCAACCAGTTAGAGAAATGATACAGGTTATAATAGCATAAACTCACATACGAGCATGGCATATCTAATGAAGTAAAACCAAAAAGCATAATTAACAGAAATAAACTTCCTGATGATGATGAATA
Source organism: Maccullochella peelii (assembly GCA_002120245.1). Taxonomy (NCBI): domain Eukaryota; kingdom Metazoa; phylum Chordata; class Actinopteri; order Centrarchiformes; family Percichthyidae; genus Maccullochella; species Maccullochella peelii. The sequence goes on along the minus strand of LKNJ01000228.1, from coordinate 280,037 downwards.
GCTTTCAAAGTTGTTCATATGCGAAGAAGGTGAAGAGGGGGCTTCTCTGCTTCATTGCAGGTAATAGCTCTGACATGGTGTCAAACATCCCTCCCTGGGGTACTGTTGTTTCTGGTCCTGGTCTCTGGTGAGAGACTCCTCCTGAGAATGGCTCTCCAAACTGCCCGAGTCAAGAAACCTTGGTGACCTTGCATGTTGCCTCTTCACTGCTAAACTGGAGGGAGGCCCAGCAGTTTGTTGGTGCTATGCTGCATTGCAGTGCATCTCTCTTTTTGTTGTGTCCTCTCTAACAGTGGGCTGCTGTAAGAAGATAACCTCTCTGTGTCATTGCTGCTTTATAACACTAAACTGTTCTCTCCTCTTCTGCGTCCTCTGCTCTTCTGGAGTCTCGGGAGTCTTTAGACCCTAAAACACTAGCAGTAGAGTACAGTGCTGTTAGAGCTGCTGAAATGTTTTTCTGCATTACTGGTCTGTGACTGCTCTTTTTTGGTAATCTTTACCTATTCACCACTGGCTTTCCTGTCCTTGACAGTAACCTCAGTATCTGCACTTACTGTCTGTGTCTTGTCTGTCTTGATAGAAGAATAGATGATGTCATCCTGTATGAAAACCTTTACTTCTGCCGACTTTCCTTTCTCTTTTGCTTTTCTCTCTCTTCTGGTTTGTCTCTAATTCTGTCTGTCTACTCTTTAGCTACAGTATGTAATGTCAGAGATTCTGTTCAGTATGTTGAGCCAGAGATTTTAGTTGACTGTCCATTATTTACCCATTATTTGCTTTAGAAAGCAAACATACTCTTCAGATAATTTTGTTGTATACCACAATTTTATACTTCAGGGCATCACTGTTCTTTCTCCTACTTTAAGATTAAAATCAGACACACTAAGTCAGTCGCTCCATGGGAAGTGCTCGTCTGCCTGCAGTCCTCCATTAAATCTCGCAGGTCTGCCGCACAATCCTTTGAGTATTTTAAAGGAACAGTTTGACATTTTTGGGAAATACGCTCTTTGGTAAATATGAAGATACCGCCAGCAGCCTGTTAGCTTAGCTTAGCACCAAGACTGGAAACAGGGGGTAACAGCTAGCTTGGCTCTGTCCAAAGGTAAAAAGAAATCCACCTACCAGCACCTCTAAGTCTCACTGATTAACCCATTATATTTTGTTTGTTTTGTCTGTTTTTTTGTTGCAATATGGTGAGGGGCAACTTTCAGTACCCATGGACAGTTCCCCTGCCTGCAACGTTTACCTGCTTCATTAAACCTCCCAGCCCTGCTGCACAACAATCCTGATTTGTATGCACAAACAGATGCCAAAACACGGGTAACGCTTCTACATGTTCATGTGATGACGTTCAAATACAGCTGCCTGGACAATAGAGTACATGTCCTCTAAAAAAGATACCGCTGTAGTTGGAGGCCAAACAAAGCTCAGTTATTTGGAATTTAAATGTCATTATGTCAACTTGTAACAATAGTTATATTTTATTTAAAATAATTTGTGCTCTTATCTATAATTGGCTGTTGTGTTGTTATCAGTGTCACACCCTCCAACGATGTCTCAGTGGAGAGAAAATCAGAACTAGCTGATATACTTTTTAAGTACAAAGTGTGTCCCCTTTTTTTTTAGCAATTTATTACAGCATTTTCATATAGTTCTCCTTGTTTTTCATCATGGCCCTTCTCATTTTTGAGGCTAAAACTCCTTTTTCAGCTCAACAAAGAAACACTGTGATAATTTATAACTTTTCCAAAACCTTGACATACCAGCTTTTCACACATATATTAAAGGAAATGACAAAAAAAGGCAACCATCTCTTTGCTTTGAAAAAGATGACATATAAATGCAGTAGTGCCTGAACCACAGACGAAAACATCAAAGCCGATTGGGGGATGTTTCTAAAAGAGTCAGATGTCTGTCGCGATTTAATGTGTTTACATGCTGAACATTATCCCATTATTATTTGGATGCTAAATTAGTCCTGTTTTTAGATTGGGCAAATCAACAACATATTCTGTTTACTGTCACTGAAGTCCTTGATGAAGAACTGATTAGGATACGTACCCGCCGTACAAAAACATCCATCGGGATGCTGAGACATTTATACTCTTTATCCTATTTGCTGGTGGGTTTCATGCTCTATGAGTTTTCTCTTTTCATCCTATGTGGAACGTCAGATGTATGATTCGATTTACGAATGCCCCCAAGAGCACCGAGTAGAAATGTGAATTGTTGTGTGGTGGAAATGCTACATTTGGCAACATTTTGCACCATGCACAGTGGGACAGCCAAGGCAGATGTCATCTAGGAGGCTGATATGCTTCATGATCATGGTCCATTCTCAGGCAGACTGATTTTCTCTGGAGTCACTCGAGTGGAACTGAAGTTCTCATGCACAAGTTAAGTTACAGACACATAGCTCATGAAGAAACAGTCTATCACACCCCACAGTCTATCACACTTCCCCTTCTCGTGTCTTTCTCGCTTGTCTCCAACACACCTACTCACACACACACACACACACACACACACACACACAACGACACAATTTAAATCTTGTTTCATCATTCTTGTTTTACTTCTCTCCCCCCTTCCCTCTTTTCCTTTCACTGTCTGCATTTGCAACATAGGGGATGTATGACGGTACATTTACTGCTGGGACACTGCTCCCTTTTGCTTTGTTTCATACATTTTGATCTTTATTATTCAAAATTGGCTCCCCTGCAGCTGCTCTTATCCTTCATCTTCTCGAGGCCCCCCGGTGGATGTTGGGATTTAGAGAAAAAGAGCAAAATCAGAAGAATATCTGACTGAAGTGGGACTAAATTGGATCCTCTGAACTCAGACAGTGGTGAGTCTCTGGCTAAGCTGCTGTAACAACACAATAACAATGAACAATGGCCAAAAATGATGAACATATATGGCACCAGGTTTTCTATTCAAAAGCATAAAACATATCCTGAGGTTACATCTGATATGGAGGCACTTTTCCTGATGTTTAAAAGCATGGGGTTCGGCAAGCAAAAACCTGCCCTTATCTGTCATTGACATCAGTATTTCAGTACTAAAACTAAAGATGCATTTAAATTGTCAACCATACTCTCAACGTTATATTGTGAAGCCTTACGTTTCAGGTATTTGAATAATCTATTAGTTTTTAAAATCTTCAACCAATGTCTTACATAAAACCTAAGGATATCTTGTTACATCTCACCAGCCCCTTGGAGCAAACGTATCTTTATTGGTGTTAGTGCACATTGTAGAGTCTCTCTATAACAGAGCCGTAAGGCTCAAATGGGAATGGGAATGTAAATAAGCCATTATGGCAGTAGCTGAAGGACAAATGCTTGATCTCATTTCCAAGACTGGGACAAGTGTCCCAACTTTACCCAGATTTACTGTAAATGTCAACGTACCCATTTAAAACAGGCTACATAACTGTTAACATATACTGCATATAAATGTCTTGTAAGAGCTTCTAAATGTCAAAATCAAGTGTCTCATAATCATTCAGCTCATAAGCTGCTTATTGGACTTTCCAATTCCACCACTCACACAGTACTTCACAGTGCAAGATGGCAGAGGAAAGTCTCATTATTAGCCTGCATTATGCAGACCTTCACATCTATCCTTTAACTTCATGATGTTGATGTGACTGCTGTATATTACCAAGACACAATGAGAGTGTTTTTAACAATGTATGGATGTATGGCAATAACAACAAGCTCTTAAATGCAATAATTAGGGATAATTTCTGGCCCTTAAATCCCAATAAGGGATTATGGGCTGCCAGACGTTTACTCAAATGTCATGACTGACCTCCATTATGAACCAAGTTACTAAAACACTGCATAGAAAGTGTTGCATACAAATGTAAAGGAAAACTCAACGTAAACCTTAAATGTAAGCAATTTATGAAAAAAAACAGAGGATGACATTTCTTGCGTAAAATCTGCTCCAACTTTTAAAATGCGAGTTAAAATACAAATTTAATACAATGTTTTACAGGTTTTCTTTGTTTTGGTTGTTTCATCTTTGTCATTATTTTTGTCTGGCAAAGTGTTTTGATGACCAAAAGAAAACTGCTGGAGATTTTGGATGTGAAATTCTCTGCATCCTCTTTCAGTCTTGCACTGTTAATGATCTCTTTCTGCAAAACATCAAGTTTAGGGGAAGAAGGCATGCAGAGAAAAAGGAAAAAAAATAGATGTGGCAATACAATAAATTTGAATGCAGTTAGTGCAAAGTAAGTTTTCATATTTTTTTGTTTCATTCAATAAACTGAATACTTCTAGCACCAGTCAAATGTATCAGCCATCACCATGCTGAAAAGTAAATGGGGCCACCTGTGATTTTCCCATTTTATTTTTTTGTAAACCTCCACTCTCAGCTAAAGTTGATCTCATGCCATTGCATGCAGTCACGGATAAATACACCTACTGTAAATTCTTTCCACAAGTGGCCTTGGAGCACTTTATCTCATCTTGTCACATTCTGTATTTGTCACAAAAGACTGAATGGGAGAGATAGACAACTGTAGCTCAGGAAAACATCACACCACTGGTCACAATCACTAAGCCACAAATGAACTAATAACTACTTCTATATCATGTACCATCTCAAGTAAAGAAAAGCATCATGCTGAGTTGCTACTAGGAATGCACCATTACCATGATTAACCCCTAACCCTAACCCCTTCAAGCAAAGTAGAGTGTAATCCTATTCAACTGACAAATATAGCTACTGAGGTTTTATTGGGTTTTGGGTTGCATGAATATATACATGTTATGTATTGTCTATATCTGTATGTTTCTGTGTTGTGCTGGCTGTGAAAACAAATCTCCCTCTGGGACAATACATCTAAATCTTACTTGGAATGTAGCATTACTACTTCAGAGCACATTTATACAGCATATATATGACATGACATGCACAGATAAAGTGATCCAAGATGGATTCAAGCACTAGAACTACAGCCAAGTTGCATTTCTAGTAAGCTGTATTCTTGGTAAAATCCAGTGGGAAAAAATAGTTTCTGATGTGTTAAATGTTTGTCATCTTTTTAAAGAAAGCACCAGACACCAAACCACTAGCAAGGCTTGTTCATGTGATGAGCATTTTCCACCCAATTAAGGTTTAAAACATTATAGGGACATAATAGGAGGTCATCTGATTGGACCTCATACTGCAGCAAACGCAATTGCAAACTAGTGTGTATAACTTATTTGTGTTTAGCCTATTTCATTTTTAATGAGCTCTGACTGTGGACCAAGAACAGCAAATAAAAAGAAAAATTGCAGTATAGGGTTTAGTTTCCCTGCAGGAAAAATGTTCACCACTTTGGGTAACAAAACAATCCAGACTCATTAAAAAAACAGGTAAATTATAGATATATAAATATACAATACAATGCTGGATAAAGCAAAACCTCCCTTTCAGGGGCAGTGAGTTTTGCAACCTAGCAGGTCGAGATGAATACAGAATTGCAAAAGGAAACTAAAGTCTTTCTTCTGACTACTGTTCCTGACTAAATCCATCCTGGCAATACTTTCCAAAAGTGCAAGCAATACAAAAGAGAATTGTGATGTCAGCCAGAAAAGTTAGAATAGGAGAACCTTTTATGTGAAACTGAGGGAGATAAGGAGCTGTACCACACTCCTGACTACCTCTGTGCCCAAACAGATCCATAAAACAGACTTAAACCGAACCACAAGAGTGTTGCCACTAGGCAGTCCTGCTCACCACAGAAACCTACACGGGCACCAGAGCTTTAGTGAACAACAGACACAATCTTCTCGCTGACCTCCACACACATCCAGACACGCATTATGCAAAGGGAGACAGAAAAAGAGAAACAAGAGTGTTGCCAAAGAGAACAAAACCCAGAGAGAGTCGAGGCAGAGAGTCACAGATTAAATATTTAAACATGTATCGTTACATACCCCCCAAAATAAACGCCCTAGTTATGTGGCCCATTTATGAATTGTGTTTCATTTTTTTTTTAAAAAGAGCGTTTCATGTGGCCTGCCTCTGTCCATGGTGCTAAAAAGCGCGCTACCTTCAGCAGATCCACCGTGGAGACGTTTCACGCACCAACACAGGGCTGATTTTATGGTTTGTGTGTCTTAATTGTATTTATTATGGTGGACACGAGCTTGAATTCCACAACAGAAGCGCGTGACTAAAATGAACAGCGCTTTGACAAATCCTACTTGCACTCTGATGTGAACAAAAAATCCCCCCGCTGAAAATCAATGACACGCGTTAGTGCGTATTGGAGAGAGAGAGAGAGAGAGAGAGAGAGAGGGAGGGAGGGAGGAGGCGGTGTCTGGTGACAGAGGAGGAACAGAAAGCTCCCGGTCAGTTAGTCCTCGCAGCTCCCTTTTACCATCAATCCTACAAGCAGTCGGGTGCCACCGGAGTGCCCGGGGCTGTGGACTTATTTTCCCCCGGGAATCGGAATTGGACACCAACAAACTATCCCAGGTAGGTGAAGCGCAGATGCTGGTCGTTGGCGGGGCTTTTATCAAAGAAACATAAACTGCAAATGAAAGTCAGTAGTAGCCCGTGTGTCGACTTTCATGGAGCGTAGGATGGAGGGGAGAAGCAGCTGAAAGCCGAGACAAAGCTCCGTGGGGGCGGCAATTGTGTTGACGCCGCTAATTGCTTTTTAAATTGACTGAGGGGACGCTCGTGAGCTAATTGTTTCGCTGTGCCCCATCTGCCCCGGTGACAACTCTCCAACGTTTATAATCCGATTAGATGAAGGATCAGCAATTTGATCAAATGAGCACTCTACACCGCGTGCAACCATAGAGTGCTGCTGTTTAAATTCCACTGTGACATTCTAAACCCTTAATGCGTCACAATATGAGAGTTCTGTGTTCTGTAAAGTGCAGTGTCTCACTTCATTCCGTTCTTCTAACACTTTGCTGCATCCTCCTCTCCTCTGTATCTGTTATCTGAATCCGTCTTATATCCCTCTGCTTTCTTTTTTGTTTGTTTTGTTTCTCTCTCTCTGTGTCTTTGCTTTCAGGGAGAAGATGCTCTTCTTTCTGCTACCTGTCGTGGCTCTCTTGCTGAGCGGAGAAACGGCGGTCTCCGGTAACAATAACGACAAATGGCTGAGCACCGTGGCTCAGTACAACAAGGACAGATCCTGGAACAGATTCAGAGATGTGAGTTGCACGGAGAGACACAACATCTAGCCAAAGGGGGTATCGTAATTAGCTCCAGTGTGTGTAGGTGTGTCTGTGTGTGTGTGTGTGTGTGTGCGCGTATGTGTGAGAGAGGGGGGTGGGTGGAGGGGTGAGCGCACTACGCCCTTGATACACTCTGTGAGTACTTGAGCACTTGCCAGCAGGCATAATCCACCTTGTAGAGACTCAGCAGGTTCAAACCCTGGTTGAAAGAGAGGCAGACTTAAAGACAGAGAGCATTAGACTTCTGCACATGACAATGTTCAAGCAGCCATACCGTAACAATTGGCTTTTATAACTGATAATTGATCATCTATGTCAGGATCAGAATCAGGAGAAGTGAGTCTCTGATTAGTCCAGTGGCATTTCATGACAACATACAGAACAACCTCTGCAGCAATGGTTTATGTCTGGTATTTCTGCCTTTCCCGTTTACCTGACAGTACATTTATTTTCATAATTTCTCTGTGAAAGAACATACATGCGTAGTCTATAGTCTACACAGGAGCTAGTGCACCTATAGGTAAATCCATTGGAGAATCATCAAGGCGTATTTCTTCAGGGATGTCAGGCATATTATTTTTTTCAGAAGTAGCCATGTTAGCTCTGCAGGCCAGTTGACTCGCATACTGATCCATACATCTGTGTATAAACCACCATGATTGTCTGAGATTTGGGGAAGTTTAAGACTTCTGCGAAATGCTCTAAAGAACGGTCTTAAGCTTTGACTTAAGAGGGACCTAGTGAATACAGTACTGTATGTGCTTCATATAAAGATGCTGAAAGTCACTTTGAATTCTGAAGTGTTAACTGCAGTGACACCAACATGTAGGTCTAATTATTGTAAAATAAGAACTAAAGCACAGAATCAGCCAGTTGCTGGGCAGCCACACTTTATTTTCTAGTGGAGATCCCAACGTTTTTAAAGATACCACACATATCAGGCTGAATTTTGAGGAAATGTGTATAAAATGATGCACAAGACATCTAGAATATTTTCATTTGACGGAATAAACATGCAGTCTTTCACTCAGTGTAAACATTATATAGCTTCAGTGAAGAGCTTGGAGAGAATACATGCGCAGCTGTGCGATTTCAGCAGCCTCACAGCTGCTTCAGGGAAAATTAAAGGGGTTGGTTGTATTTATACCGAATCCAACATAATGAACATAATGACTTGTGCTGTGCTGTGTTGGTATTGGGATGGACTCTTTTATCACCTCAGTGTGATTGTACATTTCCATAAGATGCTTTTGTTGTGATATGACCTCCAACTGGGGTAGGATACCTCTCGAGCTGTCTTAACACTTGGGCATGTTTTTGCATGCCATTTGTTCTTCGAAGAATTAGGAGAAGCTTGTGTTCTTCTCCAAATATTTTGACCTCCAAAATCTGACTCTAAGCCCTGGCTCTGGCCTCTGCTCACATACTCTCCAGTCTGACCAGTTGTCATCAGGCTGATGGTGACAGTAACCACTGGCAGTTTGATACCGTACTCTTAACATTATGATGTCCTTCGCTGCCTGATGCCTACATGTTCTCCAGAGATTTCAATAGACTGTGGGCTAACATTGGCCTTATTAGAGCTGGCCTTTCCCATACATTACTGGAGCAGTGATGTGAGAGCTAGTATTAGTCATGTCTGTATACGCTCAGCCAGGGCTCTACTACCTGCAGTGTGTGTGTGTGTGTGTGTGTGAGCGTGCTGCCCACTGTTTATGTCTCTCTGTGGTCTCCTGTGCAAATGAAACTCATTAACTGGAAACTGTCAGTGGAGGGTGGAGGACAGGAGCGGAGGGGAGGGAGGGAAAGGAGGCGAGAAGAGGAGCAATGGATAGGGGGAAAGGCTGTGACATTTTTGTTTAATATTTCAAGCAGTACTACAAACCAAATGCAGGAGCTGCTGCTGTTTTTATGTGTGTGTTCGTGTGTGGGTGTATTTTCTGCCCCAGCGCAGCATGGGGAAACCCGCTGGTCGTAATTTGTCTCCTGCAACATTGGCTGTCTTTTGTCCCACTGTGTCTTCTTTCCTCCTCCATTCTTTCTTAGTCATTTCTCTCCTCCCCTCTCTGGTACCAAACCCTTTAACAACAGATCTTAGATAATGGGAAATGTGGTTCTGTATGAATCAAAACAACCATTCTTGCAACCGTCTAAATTTGATGATTGATGAAAGCCTGATCTTAAGGAACTCTAGTTGTGATCATGATGTGCTCAATGGCCCCTGTACACTGTTTTGGCTGTCCCAGATGAAAGTGAATGAAAAATTTGTGGTGAAATCACTGGTTGTCGATCATAAATGGTGGTCTTACATCGTACTGTGTGACGCGTCCATGACGGCTTATTTAGAGCTTTGTTGACCAAAAACAGGCTGGGAACCTTAGTAAAAATATGTATATAAATATGAACAATATCAGCCAAATATCTCAGAAAGTCTTTGTGTGTGTCAAGTGAAAGACTGTTTTCCAGGTGACGTTTATCTCTATTTACTATGAAAATGTCATAATTGGCCACCAGACTTTAATCTTTTATTATCCTTTATATCCTGAACATGTGAAGCACAGTAGCTGCTTATACCAATCTTTCATGCCTCCCTGCCACTCAGTCAATCTCACCACCCACTCCTCTCAATTCTCATCGAGTCATGAACTCCACATTTTTCTCCCATGCTTCTCTCTTTGTCTCATTTTCTTCCTCTGTCTCTTTAGCAGCGGATGACCCTGTGCCTCCTCAACCATAGCCCTCTGTATCTGCCCCTCCCTCTCCCCTCACCCATGACTCTTCCTCTCTGCCGTTCTCCTCTGCCTGCCATGTTTCACTCTGCATCCCTGATGAGCCACTTGCTCCCTCCTGCATAATGTATGAGCGTCCATTTATTGGCAGGGGAGCTGGTGCAATAGTTTAACAGTCAAAGTTCAGGTGGCTTATCTTAAACATAAGGAAAATAGGATTTGATTTATTCTTTTACCTAGTCATATTCCTAATAACTGGACTGCAATGTGTTGGAAAACAGAGACAGGTTTATTCTAGTCTACAACTATTGAGGAAGGACAAGCAGTAAAAATGTCCCTCATTACCATCACATTTCATCAGTTCAAAAACATTTTTTCTTCAATCAAACTTGCTTGTATATTTGATGCAGACATGAATTCCAGCTGGTTTGTAGAAACAAAAGGACACATTTGTGGATTAAATGACACACCTAATTGGCTTCAGACTGACGTTTGTGAACAGGCTTGCTGGCTGAGCTAGTCTTATTCTTCATACACCCACCACCATTGTGCACCTGTCTGGATCTGGTCTAAAACCAAACCTTGGTTGAGTTGTCTTGTGGAAAAGTGTCTTATTTTATTTTTCTAGCACAGTGCCTTTGTTTCCACTATGCTATATGGATGGTTTGGAGCTTGGTCTGCTTGTTAGAGGATATCTGAATGTTTTTGACCAGTTAAATAGTTTCTTAATCCTTAAATTAGCTAACCACCTTTGTTGCTCTTTTGCCAAATCCCTTGTTGTTGTAATTTAGGCAACAACAGTTTTTCAATTTTCTTTAGGTCACAATCACCACTTTAATTTACACAAGCTTTTATGCAAATATGCACACATTTGTATGCAGCATTGAGTTCGACTGTGTTTCTGTTTCAGGCAGGGCCAACTTTGTTGTAAGCCTGCAACTGCCTCATGTTGCAGGATACATCAAAGTATTCTGGTCAGGACAAAAGAGAATATGAGGGGTCCAGCTGGAACAGTGGTAGAAGCAGCATCAGCAAAATAGAATAGAAGATCTTGATTATCAATCCATATCTGGTAACATCAGCATGCAGGGTTGAAGTCATGGTGCATAACTGTGTAAATACAGTGATTTCCACACTGTCGCTTTATAGTGCTGCTATTGCATTTGTTCCATAGGTGGCAGACATTCTCCTCAGACAGATTTAGAGTCAATATATTTGTAAATTCAGTGAATATGAGGACAAAGTGTTCTTATAGTAATAGCCACAATTTTAGCTGATAATTATAGTCCTTCACTATTTCTAAATTATGTGTCTAATTACTTCACCTTGTTCAGCTTATGTGTCTAAACCGCTGACCTCAATCTTATGTGGTCGCTCAGTGAAATTAGGAAATACTGAAAACTGTTACGCTCTCCCCCCTTGTGTTCTTCTCCCTCCTTCTCTCTCTCTCTTTCTCAGGTGCTCCTGATCAGGGAATTAAGTGAGGTTTAAGGGAGGTTGGGGGAGGAGATCTGGGTAGCAGCCTTCTGACCATTTGGTGTTTTGTTTCTTTGGTTCCTTGTTTTGTTTCTTTCTTTTGAGGATGGAGGTCTGGCAATCTAGTTTTCGTGGCTTTGTTTGTTAGTATAGTTTATGCACTGTTTTGATAGGTTAGGGAGGGCAAGCTCTGGGTCCGACGACCTGTTATGTGGCTGGCCCAGACTTCCTCCATCCTTTTTTATGTTTGGCCAGGCCTCCAGACTCCCATAGTTTTGGTTAATGTGCAGTATAATTTGGTTTATTAATAAAATCTTTTTTTGTTTAAACAAACCAATCCTCGGGAATGGCGTCTTCTGTATATGTTGCTGGCTGCATGGTTGAGCCAAATGTTTGAGTTCTGGTGGTGGCCGTAACAAAACTATTGTAGAGTTTATTGAAAGTCAACGTCATAAGATTGGAGACCAATTTCAATATATTATTTAACACTGGATAACAACAGTTTGAAAAGCTCCTGGTATAATTGCTTTTTATACAGTGAGTGGAGTCTATCAGCTAATACATACAGTATTATGGTCTGTGGATTGCTGAGCTGGCTGGTTCTGTTACTCTGGCCTGAGCAAGCCTATTATTGGTGGATTTATGTTGTGCAAGGAAATTATTGGGTAGTTTGTATTGAGGTAAATGTAAAGTAAGTGTTAGTGTCAGCGACTCAGTGTATAACATGAGTATAAGTTTGATCTATGTTGAGAATGTGTGTAGAGACCTGACCATCAGGACTGCTGGAGATGTCATGAGTCTGATAAAATATCTGAGATCTGTGTGGTGTGTAGACACTGATCCACACACTTACTTGTCTCATCTCATCTTGTCTCATCTTGTGCTTGAGTATTGAACCTCGTACTTTTTTGGTAAAGACCAAAATGTGTCTGTTGAACTGAAAGCACCGAAAGTTAGTGTTGAATGCCTGGTCAGATTCATAGACAGTTTATTTATTCTTCAATCAGATATTTACTGATTTGAATCTTAATTTTAGTGTTTTTTTAAATGTCTTAATTTTTGTAGAAAGGTACCAAAAAAGGTATAGTTTTGGCATCATTACCGAACTTGGTATCATATTGTACTAGTATCAAACAGTTCCCAGTTGTCTTATATTGTCTCCTGTCCTCTCTCCTCTCCTCTCCTCTCCTCTTGTCAGAATCCCTGTCTGCAAACAGTAACAGTCATTGCCATTTAAGCAGCTTCAACTTTTATCCTCAAGACGAAGAAAAGTTGTTTTCACTCTTCTGAGCATGTTGTTTGTTTCTCTTAAAAGACGATTTTCTTTTCCCTGTCCTCTTTCCCTTTCTTTTCTCTCTTTTCCTACTGAAATCCTTTCTTCCACCCTGCTTTAATGCTGTCAGGTTTACAGAAAAGCACTAAATCTCACTTGTGAGGGACTTTGGGTGCGTGCTGCTTATTTCCTTATGTATTTGTGTAAATCCATGCCGTCTCCAGACTGTCTATTCATTAGCTGGTGGGCCCGGTGGCAGGTTGAAAATCTTGGCATGTTACGAACCACTGTGTGTGTGTGTGTTTGTGTGGTTGCATTATGACTATATGTGTTGGAGCGTGCGGACTGTCTCACTCATGGTGAGAATTAAATGTTGTCATCTTTTATCATTAGTATTCCCTTTTCCAAGATGACAGTCTCTCCAGGGCTGCCAGTCACAGACCCACGCCGTCTCTCTTTATCAAAACAAGAGGCCTGTGTGTGCATGTGTGTGTGTGTGTTTGCATGTGTGTGTACAGCAATTTTTGAGTAACAATGTGTTTTTCTGCAATTGGAAGTAGCTACAGTGATACTATTATTTTCATTTCAAACCTGGTCGGTGTGGTAGCTTGTATTACATGTTTTCCCCTTTTGCGTTTATGGAGGAAAGGGTTTTGCTGAGCCTGCACGTTCTTTTCCAGCCCCACTCTTCCACATTCACACCTGGGAGCTTCCCACTGCATCCAAATTAACTGGCCGTCTTCTGTTATATATCTATGTTTGCTCCCTGGTGTGTATGCGTGTATCCTGATTGGCTGGTTATACAGCTGAGGGGGAGGGGCGGGGTGCGGTTTAGAGAAGCAGCTTAGACAAGACGAACCCTGGAGTCACCTTCACCTTCTCTCTCTCTCTCTCTCACACACGCACACACACATAAACCCTCTGAGTGAATACTCCCCAGCAGACATACAGTATTTCCGTCAATTAAGCGAAGACTTGGCTGAACACCTGTCATTCTTTTCTTATCTCTCCCCTGCTCTGTCCTCCATTTCTCTTTCTCCCTTTAAGCTGCCTCTATACCTTCTCTTCTTAACATTTATCATCTCCACTCTCTCCTGGCTCTTCCCTCTCTCGTTTTGTACTCGACTAATTCCTGATGAAACAGTGCCCTTCAAAATAAACCTCCTCTTTCTCACGCTTTTTGCTCCTTTCATCACTTTTCTCTCCTTCTGTATGCATATTTCTCACTCTGAGCTATTGATTTCAAATAAGGAAATGCTGATTCTACTCTCTGCACCGAATGATTGTGTTTGTGTGTGTGTGTGTGTGTGTGTGTGGAGAGGGACAAGTATTGCACAGTTCCAGCTGCATGTGCATTTTTCTGTGTCATGTAGTACCGCTTTAAACTGACTGGTGGAAAATGTTCACGTATCTCTCTAAATGCTGTCTCTGCAAGTGTATGAATGCCCACACAAACACACACACACACAGCTTCCCATCCACCCTGAGGCTCTTGTAGAGATCGATCAGTAAATTTACAGGGCCTGGTAACCCCTGATTGGAGCCTTGATATAATCAATAAGAGTGTGAAAAGACAGGAAGACACACATAAACACACATATGCAGGCACACACACAAACACGTTGGAGGACTATTCGGTCACAGGCTAGGCAAAGGTCACTGTCCCCTATGACCAGGATAAATGGTTTTGAGTGTGTGGTGCGTGTGGGTCTGTGTGCGTGTGCACGTGTGTGTTGGAGGGTAGAACAGAGAGAGATAGACAAAGCAGGGGAGCTAAAGGATTGCCAGTGTAATTTTGGCTGACGATAAGAAAGAGGAAATGGAAAAAAAAAAAAAAAAGAGTGGTAGGAGTGCTGGTAGGAGAAGAGAGGAAGAGGAGGAGCTTTAATGTGAAGCCCATCAACACTGTGGGCAGAACAGATGGACAGATGGAGGATGGAAGGATGGGAGAAAAGTGGAATCCATCATCAATACCATGTGTGTGTGTGTGTGTGTGTATGTTCCAGTCAGCTTTGTCATTGCAGCCCCTCCAAACTTCCTTCTCTCTCTGTGGGAATTGTCTTTTGGTCTAGTTGACGCTGATATGAAGCTCTCCTGATAAGCTGTTGATTCTTTTGAAGAGATGCTGTCTGATTTTCTGGTTTTGTCTAAAGATTTACCAAGAAAGAGAAACTACCCTCAGACCACTGGAAAAAAAAAACGGATGTACTGCACCACTTGTTCTGTATTTGGATCTCTTACTTTGAGCAATATTCTGAGAGATGAGATTTTATAAATTTGTCTACCATCAGAGATTTTACCACACGGTTTATACTGAGATAGTTACCGCTTTAATATCTCTGAACGTATTAGATCATTGCAGACAATGTTTCATATCAATAAATACATTTTTTCAGAACCACCACCATGAGGTTTACATTTTAGTTGTTTTTTTTTAAATGTCTTGACAATTTTTTGATACATTGTAATGAAATTTGATACAGACATTCATGTGCCCCTTCAGCTTCATGCTTTGATTGATTGTATGTGTCTGCCTCTGCTTGTTTCCTGTAATCACAGTAGTTGTTATAGCTGATGCAGATGATCTTACAAACAGCATTCAAATTACATATCGCTCCTTTGAATTAATTATTTGACTACATATTGTGTTTTGGGGGCAGTCTAATCAATTATGTAATGCAGCAGATTTTATTTACAAGTGGGACGTCTTGCTCACATTTGAAAGTAGCCTTCCCAACCCTGAGTGTCACAGTGTGAAATAAATCATGGGCAGTCTGTTTCTCTTTTTCACACCTCCCCAGTCCTCTTTTCGGTCTGTGTCGGCATCTCTCCTCTCCCTCCCTCTTTTTCTCTCACTCTGATGTTTATGGTCTCTAAAACCATGTCAGATTGAATTGGTCATTATCTCATTTTCCCCCTGAGGCCAGGGATACAGTTACTGTTTGTGTGTGTGCGAGTGTGTGTTGGTTTGAGATATGTCTTGTCTGCTTCAATAATTCAGGAGGTTTCTGCTACTGCTCATGTGATGCTCCTGGGAGAGAGAGGGAGAGAGAGAGGAGGGGAGGGAGAGATTGACACAAACATGTGGCAGAGCTGTTCCTTGTAGGTTTTAGTGCCTTTCCATATTCCTTACTGCATCATTTGTAGTTCTCTGCAGCTAAGTAACTCCCTGCTGCACTGTTGTTTATGACAGACAAACTCTTGGGAATTGTAGGTAATGGCAACGATCAGTTGAGCCCCAAGGGGTTGAATAAAAACTGTGTGTAAAGTCACGGACTTTTTGTATGTGTGTGTGGACAGTAAAACCAATAGCCCTCTGGAAACTAAGTGAAACTGAAGTTAGTGTACCAGTAAACAATTTTCCTATGAAAGAAGAGCTGTTTGTATTAGGATTCCTCATGGCCTAGTGGTCTAAGACTCATATCATGTTAGTAAAACAACCTTGGTTCAATTCCAGCTGCTGCATGCCATCCCTTTCTCTCTCTGTCTCCCCATATCTTGTTGATTTCTCCCATCAGCTCTCCAAAAATAACAAGACTAAGAATCTCCAGCAATGCTAGCAGCTTTGTGAGGCTGTACTTGGGCATAGTGGCACTTTGCGCTAAATGCTAAACAGCTTAGTTTACCGTGTTAGCATGCCAACACTTGCTAATTAGCATTAAACATGAACTATAGCTGAGGCTGATGGGAATGTCATTAGTTTTGCAAGCATTTGGTCATAGTGATTAAAAATTATCCTGAGGAGGACATGAATGACTGTACCAAATGTCATGCTGATCCATCCTATAGTTGTCAAGAAATGTCACTAAAAGCCATAAATGTCAGGGGATGCCCAAAGTCAGTGGGATTCATCCTCTGGGGACCATGAACGTCTATACAAAATGTTGTACCAAATTTCATGTCAGTCCATCCAATAGTTGTTCAGATATTTCAGTGGTTGACCGACTGACTGACATTCAGACTGTCCGACATTGCCATCCATAGTGTTGTACCCCTAGCATGGCTAACAACAAAATGCCAAAAGGAGACATAAAAATGATCTGAATTACATAAAATTTTCTCTCGTGTAATGCATGTCCTCTTAGTGCGTTAAGGTAGAAATGAATATTTAAAAGTCCTCCAGCTGTAATCCAGGCATTACACTTCAGCACCATAGCACCATAGTCAGCACCATGTTGTTGCTGTCCACTCCTGATGGAGAAGAATCCAGTTTATTGATGGTTTTCTATGCTGGTGTGTTTCTGCTGTTAGAGTGGGGTGAGTGAGTCATTTCAGCTCTGTGTTGAGGGTCAGAAATGAAAAGTTCAAGTGGATAAAACAGTACTGAACACAGTGTTATACTTTAACCCCTCAGAAAGATGGACTGCTGCTGATGAGTGTGATGGTGGTGGTATTGGAGTTAGCTTTAGTCCATCACTGCCAACTTCACACCCATTTTTGCTGGTACTACACAACCGCTCTCCAGTCAGATGCCACAGTGTTGTCAGAGTAACAGCTGGCTGGACGTCCTGTTTCAGGCTGACTTTCAAACCCAGAGAGACACGAGTAACCAGATTTAAGCCAGATGGTGTTTTCATCCCTTGTATCCTATTTAAACTTTTTCATTTTGAACACATAGATACGTGTTTGAAGGAGAAACTCTAATTTAAAAGTCATTTGGGTATTTTTAAGTTTTAATAGTATTTTGTATTTCTACTGCAAATGTAGTTACAGAGGAGTAGTTATAGAGGACAGCGTACCCGGCTGGATAAAATGTAACAAAGTTGAGTATAAAGTCAAATCTTCGGGGGTTCAGAATCTGATAAGGTGTTTTATTCAGGGTCATTATCCAGCCAAAAGACATACACCTGGAGGATAGCAAGGGATTGTTTTACACATAAATGAGATACAAATTCATAAACACGACAAACAGTATACGGTCGAATAAAAGATGACCTGAATTATATGAAAACATATAATACAACTTATTATTCACAGATACTCCTACAAGGATTTATGTCACTGTCTGTTTGCACATGAAGCACCTTTCAACAAAGCTTGCTATTCATTTAAATGAAACTGAAACACCACTGTTACTAATTGGACAAAAATATATTCTGCTACAAGAGGATCAGTCTATTTTTCTCTTCTGATTCTGATCAGAGGGATGTTGACTTATGAATGTCACACACTCTATTCCTCTATACGTTTGTGTAGGTTTCTTGATGCAAAAAAAAGAGATTTTATTATGTTAAAACACCAAACACTGAATGGTCATTAAGTCATAAAGACTTGAAGCTAAGTAATTAAATTCTGCAGGGCTATTGATTTGTCTGTGAAACTGTGAACAGTATCTTGCCACCTCAATCTCCATGTGCTTTCTTCCAAAACAAATTTGAAATAACAGCACATATTCAAATTATATTCATAGGTAATGTTTCAGCAGAAAGATGCTTATTCAAACTTCAAACTTATAGGCTGTCCTTGGTCACCATGGCCACTGCAGTCATGTATAACAATCAATATTACTTGTTATGTACAGTAGACTAGTTAATGTTAAAATGTCCATAACTTTAATCATCTTACACATCAAAATCCATACAGACAGAATTCACCTGATCCCTCCACCAGCCTCAATATGTGTGGTAGAGCAATACGTAGGCAACGATTGTAGACTGACTTACTAGACTTAGGCTGTATTGTCTGATGACTGGAACCCCCTCCCACTTAATAACAACCAGAGCGATGGACTCAGATCCCTCATCTTCTTGACTCCCCCACCCCTCTCCTCTCCCTCTCTCCATCTCGCATTCCTGTACGGATGTGGTGATACAGGCACGTTCAATCTGTTGACAACGGCAGTCCCAGTGATCAAGCAGTGGGCGGGGGAAAGACATGGGAAGAATAGTGAAGCCAAATGGCCAGTCATGTCTTCAGCATGAATAAAGGGAGATTAATAATACGAATGTCACACTTCAAGGCTGGCAGAGAGAGAGAGAGACAGAATGAGATGGGTGTGGGTGTGAAAATGAATATATTTATGCTTATGCATGTTGGAGGATGACACAAGTATTGTTTGACAGTTTTAATTAAGCTCAGCTGAGTCAGCCTCTGAGCTGCAGCTTCAATCTAATTTTAATGAGCCACACACCCAGCAGTCCACATGGAATAAGGTCTGTCTCTTTAAACCTCCCCTCTTCTCTCTGTCTGTCTTTGGTTTGTTAGTGTGTGTGTGTGTGTGTGTGTGTGTGTGTGTGTGTGTGTGTACACTTCTAACCTTGAAAGCACCAGCCTTTGGCATGTTCCCAGTGACTTTCTTATGGATTTTGAGTTGGATAATAAGGTGAGCTGGGATACTGCTGATCAATACTGGGAGCTTCTTTTATCTGGTACTGACAGATAACACTGGTTCATTCCTGCCAATACTGGCAAACATAGCTTCACTTTGAATGGCGCCATTTTAACTGGTGCTATTATGGGATTCATTTATCCAGAACTTCATTTGAACTGTAGTAAATGTGACTGATATATTCACAGGCAGATATCATCTGCCAATATTTGCTTATCACAGATATCACGTAACCAGCATATGTTGGAGTTTTTCAAGTCTTTTGTGATATGCATACGTTAAAAGATGACCATTAAAGGCTCTGAAAACCTATTTTCTCATTCACCTTCTTGCTGTGAGTGATAGAGTCCTACATGAACACAACAAGTTTTAGTTATTTCATATGAGAGATTTCTGTATTCGGGGTTTTGTCTGTGCTCTCCTTACTGGTTTGAATTGGCAGGAGGTCATTTGGAAAAAGGTGATTCATGGTGATTTATTTCTATGCACCAATCACTGTTTGTTCGTAGCAACATTTGAATCAATATCTGACGTCAGTTGGTGGGTGGTTTGCTTATGTTTCCAGGTCACTGTCAATCAAATTTGATCAAACCACACCCACACAGTCCTGACGAAGAATATTAACTGATTTTCAGTGTAACTTAAATATTATTATTATTATTATTATTATTATTATATAATAATACATACATACGATTTGGAACAAGTGTTCAGGGGCTTTAAGCAGCTACAATAAATATTTTTATATTAACAATGGATCACATGACTACTTGTATGTAAAAGAGATCGCTTGTAGTGAGCTACGGAGACTTATTGCAGACTGCATATCCCCTCAGCACTATACGGAGCTTCTTAGCGTCTTTCACCTCATAGTTTTCGTTTTTTGGCTCACAACTTTACTGTTTTGGTTCACTCTCACCGCCTTCATCAGTGTCGTTTTCGACCACAGCAGGCAGTTGATTTCAGTAAAAAAGCTGAAAAAGTGTACACTACCTGACCAGCACCAAAGAGCAGACAGCAACTAGCTGGTGAACATAGCAGATCATTTAACTGTTAAAGAGGAGATAGTGAAAACTAATAATAGAGCTCAAAGAGAGTAAATATTGGATATTCGCCAGGCGGACAGAAACACGACTCCAAATTAATGGTAATGTTGTATGGGTTGTCTGTATCTGCTGGATGTGTAAAAAAGCAACTGTTTTCTAACAAGTTCTCTATATCAACTTAAAAGGTGTTAATACTGTATGTCTGTGTTGTGCTTGCAGCTTGTTTCTGCTGAGTTATTGTAACTTTGAGTGATCCCTTCGTAGCATAACTCCAATGGAAGAGGTAGGGAACAAAATCCATAGATTACACCAACCAATGACTCTTTACATATACATAATGTATGGGGGTGTGAGTTTTGTTTTAATGCACTCTTGCACAAATCTGAACCCATCCTTTAATGTTATTTAAAGTGATTAAGTTTAATATTTATTCATTCTTTATTATCACTTAATTTCCAGTTAAGTTGGTCAGAATTAGCTGTTATCCTGCATTTACTGTTACTGTCGACTTTGATCATAAAGTTAATTGTTAAAGTGTCAAATTTGAGGCATCCTTGCCAAATGTTCTTGTTTATGTTTTGTGATTATGCTAAAAGCAAATGTTGGCCAATATATCTTTTACTCTTACATATAGGTACTGGACGTGGTTCCAAAAATCCAATATTAATTGGGCTTTAATTTGAACACAAGTAATTAAGGGTACACACGCACACACACACACACACCCACACACACACACAACCATACTGCATTAATAAACTTAATACACAATATAAATAGGTTGACATTTCATATACGTTAAGTGGTCCATTTAATGATCTTCAATTGATTGCATTTTAAGTAATCAACAACACTGTAAACTACTTGCATTCACAGTGATATTAATCCACTCTGGTGCGCGCACACACACACACACACACACACACACACACACACATGCTCAAATGAAAATGCTCACGACCCCTTACTTGTATGTGTTACTTTTATTACTGCAACTTTTCATGGTGAAAGCTCTGACATTTAGATGGAAACAGCCAATACCAACCCACTCTGACTTTCTCCGCCTGGCTTCTCAGAAAGCGAGAGTGCGTGAGAGTTTTTTGCGGCTGACTGGGTAATGGCTGATTGTCATGTTAACACTCTTATACAGAGACCAAGAAACTTTCACCTGGTCAAACCCAGCCAATCTCATATTTGGCATTGACTAAAGCTGGATTTATAGTCTATGGTCTATGCTAAGGGTTAATGGGAGCGTCAGATTTCCCCCCTTGATAGCACCACAGCAGCACTAGATAAATGTATACGCGATCGGGTTGTACCATGCTTAAATTATATTCCCCACAGTAAGGGTATTTACGACAAGTCCTCCAAATTAAACAACAAAATATGTTGTTTGTGCATGCCCTCTAGAACAACGCGTAGAAGCATTTTCTGATCCAAAACTTACAAATCACTGTAGAAAATAAATTAGTGTTATGATGTGACAACACTATAGTTCAGGTTTGGTCAGGTTTAGGCACAACAACGACTTGGCTAGGTTTAGGGAAACGTTGTTTGGGTTCAAATTACCGCTTTATTAAGATTAGGGGACCTTTGTAGTCATGGTTACAATAATAAACACAGGTTAAGATTAGGGAACAATCAGGGTCATGCCTGATGTTGACTGTCGGTTGGAAACAGGAAACAAATGTGTTAAGGTCTTGTTGACTCAACGATCCTTCCTGTTGTCCACCCTAAGCGGACTGACACCTGACTTCCTTCTCTCCCGTTGTAATTACTACGGCTCAAATGTCAGTATCTTAACTGACTGCACTGTGTGTGCATGAGTGTGTGTGTGTTTGTGTGTGCCTTATTCACATTTCCTACACTTGCTCCCCTATCTTGGTTTAACAAGGACACTCAGCAAGGGAGTGAGAAAGGGTCAGAATTTCCAGACTGTGATATTCCTGACTCAGATTTTAAGGCCGGCCTAGTTTCATACTTTTGCAGCGAAGGTCAAAGTAAAAGTCAACATTTTGTGAAGGTGTGGGTGCAGTATACATATGTGCTTGTGTGTGTGGATTATACTTTTCCCTGACAGCTTGATCACAGCTCTCATGAAACATGGTGTGTTACGTGTGTATGTGTGTGCATTTAAAAATTTGATGTTATGACGATAAAAGCAAAGAAATGTTTAATATCTTTGTACCAGATGGTGATTTGATGGAAAAACAGATTTTAGTACTTCTCTGTAGCCATGTGGTGATTTTGTGAGCATTTGCTTGTGCACAAAACATGGCCCTGTGGGTTTGCGTGTGTGTGTGTTAAGTGTGTGTGCTAGACAAACAGCTTACAAAATGACATCCTGCTAACATATTATTTTGCTGTTTTCCTTTCATGTCTTACCTGATCCTTTTATTTTCGCTGATGGTACAACAGGTAAGTCTGTATTTTCTATGTTTATTGTGTGGTTTAGTGTATTTGAAGGACTAACAAAGAGACAAATGGTTGCTAAGCTCTAATCATGAAGTCTTCCAAAAACAATATCTCTCTGATAGCTGTCAAACAGTAAAATGCAGCACAAAATGTAGTGCTTGCATTTTAATGAGCCTGTTTGTGTGTGTGCGCGGTGTTGTGCATGTTTTCTGGTTGGTGTGTAATTGTGACTGCAGGGATTCGTGCCGAGTTACACACACAAACACATCCACACCTAACACACACACACACACACACACAGAGAGATCTGTGCCGCTGGCAAGATGGTTTGTCGCCTTTGAGCGTGTAAGTGTGTCTGTATGTGTCTTAGCGGGTACAGCCTTGGTTTCTACAGTATTGGCCTCCAGGCTTGAGTGTGGCAGCGGAGATTTGTAGCTCTGTGCTTGGCTCTCCCCCGAGTCTCCACACTCACAGTGCAGTTTGATTTCACTACAGACAGTAAAACCTCTGTGGCCTCTAGTTTGACTGCTGCTAAATGCCGCAATCGGCCGATGACACTACTGCGTTGTTTTGACTTAAGTGATGATGATCTCCCGCTACCACTGCACTGGGTGTGTTATGAATATCCCACTAACCACCTGCCAACTGGCAAACAGAACTCTTCAGCATTATTTGGAGAACCTCTGGACACAACACACGGACTGAAAAGCCAGCAGGATATACTAGTATACTAATCAAACATTCCTTATAATATTATACTGATACATTAACTTGCTAGCTACAGTGTAAAGTATGTTACCATATTGTTAAATAAAAGAATTAGGTAAAGTCGAATATAGTGAGGGAAATGAATACACCACTACATTTCAATAATACATTGGAACTTGAAGTTGGAAATTACATAAAATAATTAAAAATATGATAAAGTCACTGAACCCTTGCCAGTTAAGTTCTTAGTCCTTATAGGGTTTTGAACATGGCGTGAAATGATAAACTTTGGGATTTGAATTCATTTATGTTTTTATGTTTCAGTACTTATGACCATTTCCCACCAGCACTTATGTTTGCCTCTGAAACACAATCTGAACCAGCAGGCTGTAAAGTTTATTTATCAAGAGGAGCCTCTTTATTTTGCCTCTGTAAAAACTTCATCTTTATATCCTGGATGGATGCTATCCAAATAATATAAAGTCGCTATCAAGGCTATGGGTTACTCGTGGCGCATAAAATTATGCTTTTCATGCAGTCTTGCTGTATAATAGTACGCAAATCCTATCCTAAGTATAGGATAAGTATAATCCTAAGTATAATAAGCTATAACACATTCCCGGCTTAATTATTCTTTTTACCAGATAAACTTGGTAAATGAGCCACTTTAGAAGCAATCTGAGGAAGGCTGTAGGTGGTAGAGTAGTTTGGC
Source organism: Maccullochella peelii (assembly GCA_002120245.1). NCBI lineage: Eukaryota > Metazoa > Chordata > Actinopteri > Centrarchiformes > Percichthyidae > Maccullochella > Maccullochella peelii. Next base: position 256,151 of record LKNJ01000228.1, on the reverse strand, counting down.
CAATGATAGTTAGATTTGTGGTTTGTGGTTCCTCTTATCCACACGTCAAAGCATCATTGTGTTAAGGGGAAGCAGAGAGAGGACCCAAGCACAGACAGATGCGGAGGCAGACAGGAGTGGTACACAAGTTTATTCAAGCTTCCTCGCAGGTATGGGCGGACAGGCAAACGAGCAGGTTGACTGGCAACAGGTACTGGCGGGTTCTAGACACAGAAGCACAAACAAGATATCCAAAACCGGAACACAAACCAAGCATAAGGCAGGAGTACACACGGTACACACAAGACTGAACACACACAATGAACCAACAAAGAACAAAGGAAAAGGACCGGTATAAATAAGAGGCTAATGAGGGAATCAGGGGCAGGTATGTAATGGGGGAACAGGTGTAGACAATCAAGGACAGAGACACAAGGGCAGGAACACACTGGAAACAAGAGACCAGACTTAAAAAAAAACAAAAAAAAACAGGAACCACACAAGGTAACAGAACGTAACACATTGAGTAAGACACTGAACCCCAATCTCCACCCAATTTGATTAAGTTGCTTTGGACAAAGGTGCAACAAAAGTAAATGCAATGTAAATAGCTGTAAATGATACAATAAGGAGTTTTCTTTCTTTTAAGACAATATATGACTCAGTGTTTCAGTGTCTGATTATGCTGTTTGCTCAGGAAAATATGATTTGTTTACTTAACTACTTTGGAATAATACTATGTTTAGCTTTGAGAAAGGTTCATGATACAGTATTAATACAAACAAACCCATGCACCTCATTATCATCAGCTTCTACTTTTCAGTACCTTAACTTTATAAATACCTCTGCTTTACATCAGTACTGCTACTGCTGCTAGAGGCCAGTGACGTTTGATACAACCCCTTTTATAGCTCATGTATATTTACTAAGGTTTGATGGTGTCTTTTAAACCTGAAACAAATATATCATGGCTCATGCTCTGTTTATGGTGCTCATACGATATTGTGTTAATAGCAGCACATCAAACAGGAATAACCCTATATATAGTAGCTGTATGTATATGTATCCCTAATAATGTACAGCATAGAATGAGTATCTCCAACACAAATGGAGAGACAGTGAAATATTGTAGTGGCCATATACTGTACTTTAAAGTGTGCAGAGGAGTGGGAGATATGGAAGTGAAGGAAATAGAAGAACATAGCGGAAGAGGAAGGGAGGACAAGAAGCAAACAGAAGAGTATGAGTTTTGAAAGTGACAGCTCCATTACTGCTATCATCCATTAATAACCAGCCAGGTCATTAGTGTGAGAAATGAATCCAGGCGTTCGCAGAGACAAACAAACACAATGCTAATCTCTGTTCTCAAACAGAGTGTCAACAGCCTGACACAAATGAGGGGAATAGAAAGTGAGCGGAGAGGTCAGAGTGGAGAGAAAATAAGGAAGGAGACGGAGAAGATGGTGCAGGAAGAGAGATTGCGACAGACAAATGAAAAGCTAACGTGGGGATACTGATCTAGAAGATATCAAAACAGGGTAAGAGGGGAGACGCATAAAAGAGGGAGAAAGAAGGGAATTGGGTGTAATTTCTGGGATTTCTTTAAGTTTGGACAATGACAGCTCCATTATTTCCAACATCTGTGAAGAGCGGGCTAAGTCAATAGTGCTAGAAATGAGTCCTGCTACACAGAGGCAAACAAACACAGCGCTGATCTCGAGCCTCAAACAGAATGCCAATCATCAGCCATGTGTGCTTGTGATGAATGGTAATTAAAGTGTGAGAGGGGCAGAAAGAGAAAGAAGTGGTCTGCCTTACGTCTCCTTGCTGCATCGTTACCACACGGGAGTGCACAAGTCACACTTCAGGAAGAAAAGCCTGTTTCCCTTTCTCTTGTCCACCCTCTCTTTCTACTTCTTAGCCTTTCACTCTCTTTCACACCTTTTTATGTCAACCTGTCACTCACCTTTTCTCTCTCTATATATATATATATATATTCCCTTTTTATATATAATTTCTCTATTATCAGCCCTAACAGTGCCTTACACACTTACCACAGGTCCTTCCTTCTCTGTGAAAAAAAGGAGAATCACACAATAGCACTTGATAGCTTTGAAGTACAATAACAGATTTCCTGTTGGGGGGGTGCATGGACAAAACCTACAAATACGTCTGTCTATGCCTGCAGGCAAGCTATTTATTGTATGTGTGTAAATGCCAGTAGATGACTAGGATAGGATTTAACTACAGAGGTGAAATATAAAGAAATAAATACAACAATATAACAGAAAAGCAGAATGGAACATAAAAAATCACGTAAACATAGAAGCAACCAATAATTTCAACACATGTAAGTCAAGTGTACTTGTGGGAATTTATATTATACATCTTGTTTGGGCTTACTGCTTGTTTTATTTGCCCAAAAAATACAATTTCTAATATGTGTGCACAGAATCCTTTTAATTTCCTGCCATGATGCAAAATGCAGCAGCACAATAGTTAGAGTGTTGATTTGACTAAAAGACCCAAGATGAATGTGGTTTGCTGATAGCTGCAGAGTAATTAGAGTTTCTAATTTGAAGATTTCAATGCAGCAGGGAGTGTTTAGTTCTTCTGAAACCCAGAGTCATAAAATGCTCTTTGACTTCATCCCTGACATTATCAATGGTTGACAGAATATGTTGGCAAACAAATTAAAACATGACTGAACATTTGCGCCTTAGACTATGTAGATTATGTTGTATAATCAGTTTTAGCTTTAATCAGTTTAGCACCTAAAAGTGTTACACACTCACACTCAGATTACTTCTCTCTCCGTGATTATGTCTTGAAGCAGCAAACTGGTAATAAACTTGCAGCTGTGATGTTACGTCTAAAGCCCAGTTCAGACCAAAGATTCGCGACGAGACGAAACCGTTTTAGAATGTTGGAAGTTGCTGCAGTGTGATCTGGCCCGTCTCAGCTCGACTCAAGCCAGTTGAAGGTGTCGCCTGCGACTCAGCTTGTCAAATCACCAGCAGCTGGTTTTAGTACATAAGGTACGTCACCTGTCATCTCGACCCGCTCGTTTTTTTAATGTTTTCGCCTAGAAACACTAGAAATGCAACTGTAGCAAGTAACTTACTATCACTATCCTCATCCATATTTTAAGACGCTACAAATTATATCTAGCTGCAAAAAACACCTGAAAAGCCGGCAGTTACAACGGAAGTACAAAGAGTTGTTGCTATGGAAACGATACTCCGTCTCGTCAAGTTACTTTGGTGTAAACTGGCCGGTTTCAGAACGTTGCAGATCCGGCGCATTGCAAGTAGTTGCAAGTTTCAACTCGTCTCGTCGCAAATCTTTGGTCTGAACTGCCCTTTACTGAATACACACTTATATACACGCACACACACTTTCACATATGCTTAGAACAGCTGTCTTGATCTGTTCGATTCTGCTTTGTGGTGCAGAGTCTGTATTGGATTTGTGTTCGGAGGCAGCCTGCAGACTTGTTACTGCGTTGTCATCACATGCGCGCACGCACACACACACGCACACACACAAAGGTGTGACCAATTAATTTTTCCAATTTTGTTGGCCAGAGGCAGAAGTGCAGCCCTGGCACCGCATTATTAGTAGGAGGAATACAGTATCAGAAGGTGGAGTCGGGGCGAGCTTCAATATAACGACCAATCACATCAGTTCCTCTCATCACCTTTAATTGGAGCAGACAGTTTGAGCCAGGAGGAGAGTCCAGGTCAGGCTCTCATCAGAAAAACTTCTCTGGGAACAGTGAGAGTACAATAACTAACATAATACATAACAGTAACTTGTCTTTCATTATTAGTCTGTAGTTTTTGTTTAATTAAATAATAAACAAATAGGATTTGCTTTTGGTTAGTCATATCTTGGTCCTTTTACCAATACCAATACCAATCCTGCAAATACAGATCTCCCCATAATATTTCAGTTTACATGACAGAAAATATATTTTTTTTATCTAGAGGGTATACAGTAGTGTTTGGAGTTGTATTAACAGTATATATTTTCTGACATCTCTGATGGAGATCAGGATGTATCCACAGGATGCGTTCTATGCTTCAAATGATTTCGCACTTAAATCTTGGGTCTGCATGGAAGAGCTCACCGGTCTGTTTTGCAGAAACGCACACAAGGTCTTGTACCTATTTTGTTAGATCCTTGTGCTGTGTAAATTAATTATCAAGGTGCACATGCTGTTTGACCCGTATGTACTCAAATCACCAACTGCAGTTGGAAAAGCGCCTTGCTGCTGTATAAAGGCAACAGTATTTAATCAGCTGAAAGAAAAGAACTGAGAACGAAGAGATGAGGATAACATTATTTGTAAGAATCTGCCATTAATCTAACACAGTGAAGGCATCAACTGCATTAAAAATGGCATTTGATACACATTTTCATGTGCTGAACTGGATGAAAAATGTGAAAGTGACAAAGCTCATATCACATACATTAAAGAGCTTCATTTTGTAAAGGTCCGTGTATGCGGCCACACCAATTAAGCTGCTCTTTGTGCTTGCGTATACGATAAGAGGTGGTGTCAGCGAGCTGAAACACAACCGAAATGTCATGCTAAAGGGAGAACTGAAATTTCACTTTGCCGCCTGATTTGCATAAACACAACCTCCATCCACCTCAGTGCAAAATGGTTCATTTGAAGCCATGATTTTACCAAACAGGCACAAGCACAAACGAACAGATTAGCGGTATAGCAGTAAAAGTATGTTACTCTCCAGCCCCAGTCTGGAGCTGTTCCTCTTTGACTGTATCCAAGAACTGCTTCTTTCTGCCGTATTTTTTTATTATGCAGAATATTTGTTAGAAAGGTGTTGTGATCATTCTCCATGTAGGACCTCTCTGTCATCTGTATGTTTGCCTGCTTGGCTTGCTGTGATGATTCCAGATTGGTCTGTGTGTCATTGCCTGAGCCTGAAGTCCTGATGAAAAAATGATTTAATCATGCTATAGCACTGGAGCATGTGTGTGTGTGTGTGTGTGTGTGTGTGTGTGTGTGTGTGTGTGTGTGTGTGTGTGTAATATCCTTAGCTGTCCTTCATTTTCAAATGAAATGGATATTGCTTCAATCCTAAATTTAAAAAAATGAAAATGGTTGGATGGAAAATGGGGGGAAAAATCCCTACTGTGAATAAAAGAACCTTGAAATTACAGTATTACAGAGCAGATTCCCCATTCAGCCCCTACAGGCATTGTTCCTGAGCTATTTCATTGGTGGCACCATTTTTTAACTTTGCCTTGATCTCTGACCTTGTGTGACACTTGTCGTGAGCCTCACTTTGATTTGTTACTGTTCATCTTTCGCTGTGTTCTTTGACAAGGCACACTACAGCAGTGAAACACATCCTTCCTAGCAGATCTGAGAAGAGGGAAAACATTCAGCTAGTTATAGTTGTAGTGTTTTATTTTCTAGATGTGATGAGTGAAATGTCAGTTTGGTCATTTTTGTTTTTGTTTTGTCCATTTAATTGTGTTTTCTTACTGTCACGCCAGTAATACTGGTAAAAATGATTTGTTGTTAGGTCTCAGCCTTACAGGCCACAACATACACTAAATGCCCTTGTTTGCTAACAAACTGAACCTCAATGAGCTCGACTAGCTTTCCACAGTCGCTCCACTTGTTCCCTGCAGCACCACTCGCACTTGACCAATCACGTGACTGTGAATCACAATCGCACTGTGACATTACTGTAACACAGTGCCTACACAGCCTGCGCAGTGGAAGCAGCACGTTAGCAGAGCAGCAGCAGCTTCAGTGCACCGTCAGTGTCTATACAGGATGTGTTCAGGCACAGTGTTGAGTGTAGGTCACCCCAGCGTTTTGGCAGGACTCATAGCCCAACACACAATCACTGTAGACAAGTGTAAAAATACATTTCGGGTCACGTGTATAGCACGAATAAAACGCCAGCAGTTATGCGGCCTGTGTGGACAACTGTACTGATTAACATAGAAGCGTATTGCCTCTTCCGTCAGACGTCCGTGAGGCGGCCAACTGAAAAACGTCTCGAAAACGAAATGTCTCCCGTGAAGACAAGCTTTAAGTTGCAATGGGTTGAGCTCTCTTACTTATCGTAGCAAAGTACTAAAGCACATTGATGGAAAGAAACACACTTTAGATACTGTAAAGTCAGTTGCACCAGATACACAGAGTAAGACGCATTACTCCATTACATGAAAGGGTGTTTCATCAGCGGTGTTAAAATTAACACCTGACAAATATGTAATCATGACCATGGGCACCTGCAAGTGGTCCTCTTCTGTTTGTCAGTAACAATAAAAATGTACTTGTCTTGGCAACCATTCTTGGCCACAGTTACAAAATAAAGGTGTCTGATGTCTGGAATAATTCCAGGCTTATTATTAGAGTTACTAAGTGCAATTAATTGGAATTTATGAGAGCTTTTGCTGCACTCCAATATAGGAAGGCAAAGTTCAGAATGGCAATTATACCAGTGCTTCAAATCAGTTCTCAATATCATACTGTACATGTCTGTCCTCTTTGTTCTGCTCTTGAGGCCTGAACATTACAGCATCCATGATGATGAACTGAAGTTCTCATATAGTATAAAAGGGAAGTAAAGGCATTTGTTTTAATAGGCTGTGTGGTCAGTCGTGCTTTAAGAGTGGATTGTCCTTGATACAGTATTCTACTTAAAGCCTGATATAATTGAGGTATTAAAGTGAGTAGTTTCAGTTGCTTTATAAATATGATACTTTGCTGGATATATGTTGGGATGTAGGGGGGCTCAAATCTGTATTTGAAACAGGCCTCAAAACAGGAAAAGTCGCCCATGAGTACATGTCGTCGTCAGCCTGCAGCCATATGGAGCTTAATGTGTTGTCATCCAGAGAGATAAAACAGAGCTCATTGACTTATCTACACTTTTATAAAGTGCACTCCAGAGAAATGATGCGCTCCTTTTCATCCCTACACAAAACTTTCTCACAATACACATTTGGATTTTGGCAAACATTTTCAGATGGTTTTTTTAGCACTGTGTTATTGCATAATTCAGTATCTACAATTTGTAAAGACAAATAGCTGCCACCGTGTGCCCTTTAACCTCTGTTGTCAAAGTTTTCTGTTCTCTTGCAGGATCTGATCCTGAATTTCTCCAGCTAGATAGTGTATTTTGTTGGGCTTCACATTTGCACCCTGGGTTACAAATTTGTTGAGACTAAAGAAGGAGCAGGCTGCAACGTTCACTTATCGTGGTTGAAGTGAAGGTTTTGGCAGTCCAGCTAGAGGGGAGTTACAGTACTCAACATTCGACATGATAAGAGCTTGGAGATGTTGTGTAACACCAAACCAAGGCACTTGGCAGTCTGGCCAGGACTCACTGTCATGTTGTCAGCGGTGATGGAAAGGATGGAAAGAAGATAAGATTCACATGGGAAAAGAGCAGCTCAGTTTTGGCAGTCCACGTCGAGCTTCAGGTAGTGGGAAGCCGTCCAGCTCGACTCAAAATGTCACCTAGGTGAGCAGAAATTCCACCTCATGAGCCAGTGTCATCAGCACAAATTCAGAATTGACTTTTATATGGTATTTTGCTCACATATCTTCATAAGCCTGGAAATAATTGATTATCAATTACTTCTTTAAGTAATACAGCAACAAAGGAAAACAATTGTCTTTCAGCTCCTCAAATTTGAATATTTTCTCAGTCTTCCTTAACTGAGTTTTTTTTTCATCTCTCCCTTATTCTGTCTTCTCTGAAACCTTTCAGTCATAACAATTTCCAACATTGTCTCTCAATATTGCCACATTCTCTGCCCCGCACGTTCACACACTCGTGCTCAGATGCACAGTTACAAACACAGCAGCAAACATGCAGTCTCACAGGCACACAAAATGTAAAAGAGGCTCGCTCGCTGCTGTCACATTTGTAAGTCTTGAAATCGAGAAACAAATAAAAAACCCTCCATCTTTAAAATGGAGATAAATATCTTCACATCCATTTCAATTACTTTTCCACTCTACCATCAGCATTTTGATTAGCGTCCCTGTCAGCTTTAGGATTATGATGCCGATTATGGTGATCATAACTGTTGTGATGATGACTGTGTTTGTGATTACTCTGCTTATTGACTGTGGCCGTGTCACAGACGCAATCTTTCATCCGCTCAACTCATTCGGTGTTGAATGTGCAATCTGGAGGAGAGGAGGAGGAGCTTTCTCCGGTCCAGACCTGTTCCAGATGGAGACGATACTGCGTCTCTATGGGAGACGTCAAACAAAAGTGGAGGGTTTTTGAAAACAAGATTTCAATTTTGTGGGTGGATAGATATGGAGGAGTTGAAATTTGGCATAAAATGTCATTTTAAAATGAATATAAAATCAGCAAGATATAACCTAAAACTCTCAGATGTGTGGGAGTGTGCGGCAAGTTTAACTTTGACTTTTGTCAAAATTAGACATCCCATCACGATTACAGAAATAAAATTAAAGAATTGATGAAAATAAATGAAAAATCATACTGCATAAGAAAAAGAGAGTTGCAAGAGCAGCAGAATCGCAATACTATACTCTTTCACACACTTTTAACAATATCACCGACTGTTGAATTTCCAGAACAGGTATCACTGGTGCCTGTTGAGCCAGAGTAAACAACATGTGGCCGAGGGCATTATTGATTTTTTTCTTTTCTGCTCAGAAAGTTTATTATATTAATTTAGCTTCAATGAAAACTCAGTTTGTATTACTCTCATTTACAGTATATTTGAACATTCAAAGCCCCACACCCACCATGTGCATATCTCTCTTTCAATGTGGGAACAGGCTTTTCTTGTAAAATAGTTGTTAATTTGGTATTTTTTTAAATAACTTTAAATTGTGTACACTTTAAAGCGAGACTACAGTATGTAACTTTTTGCTAAACAGTGGCAACTGTAGCCACAAGAGACAATAGCGGGATAATCTTAAAGGTAAAAGATAGCATAATAGTAGCACAACAGCGCTGCACAACAGTTTGCTAAAAATTAGCTAACATTAGCCACCATAAGCTACTGGGCATACCAGACCAAGTAAGGCTGTAGCAGCAAAACCCGAGTGTATTGAATTAAGCAAGAGTGGATTTTATTGCTTATGAATTTAACATTTCATTTGAAAGAGAAAGAATGTTACCTCTTTCAAAAGTAACATGGTCTTGCTTTAATTTGTGTCCATACAGGTTTTAATCTTACACTGTACATTTACCATCATGCTTATTGCTCACAGCAGAGGCTGGGGTTCAAAAATGGAGAAAGACAAAGATGAGTGATGACAGAAAGGAGAGAGAGAAAACATCTCCTACAGAAAATGTTCCTCTTGTTTCACACATGATGCTTTGCGAATTGGGTGTGAATTGGTCATGAGCTTTAAGTGCACTCCTGCAAGAAAAGGGTTTAAACCCCACACATACACACATTCACATACAAACAAAGACATAGAGCTTAAGACCTATAATCACAACAATAATTTGTGGGGGAAAAGAAGAGCATGGTAGAGAAAAAACAAAGAGAAAAAAAATCAGCTTGTGAATGTCGCCTCTGCATGCAGCTCAGATCTAATTTAACAGTTATTAGGAAGAGATGGAAGAAAAGATAACATGATAAATACTGTAGATGCAGTTGGATTTTTTGTTGTCAGCTGGCTTACCAGAAAGGAAAAGGAAATCACTAGTAAATGGAAAAAATGTCAACAACTAGCAGGAGAAATGCGTCCCCAGTCTTTTTATTTATTTATTTATTTTATTTTATTTTTTATTTTTTTATTGGTGAATAGCATAATATGTTCCAAATGAAAATGATGAAAAACAGACAGACTATATGTCATCATGCATTCTTTGTGGATCTTAATTGATAGAGAGTCTGCAGACTTACATGTACTGTGTAGGCCCCAGTACGTTTCAGTCTTTGTACTGAATATCAGCTGCCTGTCTAAGTGAATGAAGTAGATCTTGTTGGTTATTCACAGCAGCTCTCTAAACCTCACACTCCTGACTGTGAGAGTTCCAACCAAAACACGTCTGCATTTACTGCCGGGTTTCTGGAAATGTTTTTAAGCTCTTCCGTCACCCTGACTGAATTACTGTATCAACAGCATGACAGGAAGAGTGTGTGAGGGGCATGGGAGTTCTTTACAGGGATCTCAATCCAGAGAGATTGTGTATAAAAGCTTCAAGCACAGATGACTCTAAAAATCCAGTGAGTGCTCCTCAGAGGAGTCACTGTTGTTTAAAGTGAGGGGATTGCTTCAAGCCTCAGAATCTACTCAGTATCTTTAGCATCAGCCTAATGTTTTCAGTGTCAGTCTAATTATACTGATCTCGTAATTACACAGCCAGAAAGGCTTTTCATAGAAGATTAAGGCTGACTTGACTGATATAAGCGCGTATAAAGTGGCAAATAAGCCACTGAACTCTGTAGCTACCGAACGTAGAAATACAAGGGTTTCCAGCAAGCAGCTGGAGAGACTCAAGTTGATGGTGCATGTAAAAGCACCTCCTTGGCAGCGTGGCTGAAAGACGAGTGACTAGACTGACATTGTGGTTCAGAACTGAGAGCAGAGAGAGCATTAAGAGCTTATACTTACCCCAGTGCGTTCACTTTCGCTGTTTCAGAGCACGTGATAAATTTACAACAATTCACATTGCAAATGACTCAAGAATTCCAACATGGACTTTCAGATCAGAGCACATGGTTTGGCGATTAAACTACCAGCTGGAGAAAGTGTAAAAGCAACTGCTGTGTTTGGAATGTAGCTATGACATCACAGTTAGACAACATTCTAGAATCCAACAGTGCAGTCACAAAGAATCAGAACAGAACATATTGTGTTAGTTCCACATTCCAACACACTGGACTTGAAATAAACCGTGACTATGAGTTTGCTAAGTGCTGACTCACAGCTTTAACTTCAGTAACCCTCCTTTACTAGGAAAGGCTGACAAAGAAACCACATTACAATAGGGTTAATATATAGATAGCCTGTCATCGTTTAGAAGGAACCAATCGCGTGTGGCTGCGTCCAGCCAAGGAACCTATCATTACACCGGTCAGTCAGGCTTCACTTTGCACAATAACATGCACACATCTGTCACATAGTCTGTATGAGCTCAAGACAGGTTTTGTAAAAACAATCAAATAGTTGAGGATTTCTTTACGTATTGTGATGTCATGAGAGGTGTCATAGAGGCGAGACACATTCCCTCCAGGTGGATGCAACAAGGACTACAAACCATCATGGCATCCGTTAAAAGACTAAAAAACCATAGTCAGCAGGGCAGCCAGGATAATGGTTGCTGCCCAGCTGAACCATATAAGCTGATTGCCCTAGTGAGGGAGCAAAGAGGGAAGTGAAGCAGTGTTTTTTGTGAAGAGAAGACAATGACAGAGGTGTACGGAGAGGAACAGAGTTTTAGTTATGTCATCAATAATACAGCAGACTATGCTTTTGATTTAATACCTGTTTTTGTTTTGTTTACCTTCTGTCTGCAACAATTAAGTTCACCTGTTATGAGAAGACTGAATTTAAGTTGGAAAACAACACTTTACTGTCTTAATTTCCTGCACCCACACCTCAGAGAAAAGATCCCGACCTCTCAAGACATCACAGTATCTTCAGTCTTCTCTTCTGCAGGTTCACAGAGGATAACAAGTAACTAGAAATGTATTAATATCCATGCTCCTTGAATCTTGGTAAATTCTGCATTAGTCAGAACAAATATGTTTTGCAAATCAGTTTGTTTTGCAAATTCATTTGTTTCCATTCATTAAATCATTAACAGTTTCTCAACCAGTTGATTGTACTGACTCATGCAGGTTGGGGCCCAAAAACACAACCCAGAGACCAAGCAGATAAATATAAAAGTTTGTCATTAATCGATGTCACAAAAGAGGCGGGAGTCAGGAAACTAGGCAGGCAAACAAAGAAAGGCAAAATTAACCAGGCAAGGGGCAGGCAAAAAAGCCAAAGGTACAGACAGAAGATTAAGCTGATGGGTAACAGGCAAGCAGATGAAGTGGCTGAACCATTTAGTAAGGAACACATAAGACAATCTGACAGGGAAGAGGTGACTAAGGGCCAGTATATATACTGCATGGGTAATGAGGGAAGTAGGAACAGGTGAGCAGGTGGGTGGGGCAATCAGGTGATGGAGAATGGCAGGAACAGGGGTTACTGCAGGTCGGGAGGGAGTGGCAGGGTCTGGTCTGGAGTTAGTATGCAGGTAAATAAACAGGCTGGGAGAGAAAAAATGGCAAGAATCAGGCTGATATTGTGACATTAATTGTACATTTTGAAGAGCTATCTAAGATTTCATTTTATAACCTGAGACCATTGAATATTTACAAAAATCAAACGCTGTATAGATTTTTCCAAGTTGGTTAGATACATCAAAAGATCATCAGCAAATAAATTAAGTTTATTTTGATGTTTACTTACAATATACTGACACCTGTAACGTTTCAATCTTGTCTGATTCTCTCTGCAAGCGGTTCTATTGCTAGAGCAAAAAGGAGCGTGGAAAGTGGAAAACCAAAAAACATAGGACTTTCTTAATGTGTTCTGACTGCGCTATACATCATCACAAATGGGTGAACAAAAGAATTGGGTTTGTATATGATTAGGAACTGTTGCAAATCCTCGTCTCACCTCAAAGGGTAAAATAAGGCTTCCATCGACCAATGAAAACAGTGGGAGGGCACTTCTCCCAGGAGGGCTCATTAAATTTGATTTTGTTTTTGTTAACTAAAAAGAAAAAAATACCTTTTTCTATGCAATTTCAGACATGACTCAGATTGAAGTAATAGTAATAGGACCCCTCTATACAATTATTCAGAGGAGGTTGTCCTGTAGAGGTTCTGATAGAAAATAATAATTGTACTAGATCATTGTATCACCCCTGCAGAGTGAAAGCACATCCTTCAGCCAATCAGTGTAGAGATCACCCGCTTGGAAGGGCCAATACCCATGTGGGCTTGTTAGGGACCAGGTGTTGTTTGTTTGTCGAGAGGCGAGAGAGAGCTGAGATAATAACAGGTTAGACTGATAGAGGCGATGAGGAAAACACAGCAATTTTGTGTGTGTGTGTGTGTGTGTGTGTGTGTGTGTGTGTGTGTGTGTGTGTGTGTGTGTGTGGTTCTGTCTCTCTATCTCCTTTCTGTGTCTGAAGAAGGTAATGCGTGTGGTTTTGTGTTGCTCTGGTCCAATGTTCAGTCAATGGTTCAGTGACAGTAGGAGAAGAGACCGAAGGAAACATTGGTCTGGAAGGACTCCCATCTTCTCCCAACATTGGTAGGACTAGGTATTGTTTGAGATTTGGCACAGATATACCAAAATAATACTTTTTTAATAACTAGAGAAAGATAAACACGTTTTCCTATAAAACCCTCTTTTGCAATTAAACAAAGAAAGTACTCAAATGTTCAATGGCAGCTTTTGGCACTTGACTGCCTTCAGTACTTGGTGCTATGGAGACATTTTGGTCTGTACCCAAAAAAGTATTGAGGTTTAATACACCAGCCCTATCCACTGCCTTATTAATGGATGTGGGGGTGCTGTTGCATTACAGTACAGGTGTGCTTGCATCGCTTTTGTTGATCAAATGTCACTCTTGAAATGGGGTTTGGGGCTGTGGTGATCCAGAAGAGACTGACCCTCTGGAAACAGATCTGACAGGATAAACGGCTCGGACTGGAAAAGGTCAAACACCACCTGGGTTCATGTGTCCTACTGATCCTAAAAGAGCACTGTTTCTCCATTTGCTTTGTTCCCTCTCCTTAATGATCTACTGGACCACAATGTTGACTGGGACACACCTGGTTTTCACTGTCAGACACTTACCTTTCTAGTTTTTAATCATTGCTATAATAGGGCTAATTTGTCCTAATATGGAAAAATCTACTTTTTCTCCTCACAGCACCAAAGCAGGTCAAATCAAACAATCCTATGTAAGGGATTGCATTGCAGCAATTCCTAGAAAGTCAGTAATTAAGATTAATTAGTCACGACTTTTCTATTATGTTTTTAATGTTTTGCTAACAAGGAAATGATGATTACTTAATTTTCATCAATTAATTGTCAATAATAATGTGTGTTTTCATCATCATTAAGGTCGTTTTGATAAATCACTTGCATATTGGACTGTATCTTGACTGTTATGAATTATAAATGATGGCTGTAATTAATTCGTTTAGAATGTGCTATTTGCTAACATAAACAACTGATGATTTGTAAAACATGAATATCCGTTATGTTTTGAAAGTCATGTCAAAACGTGTCAGTAAATATAAATCACACCAGTATAATGTATAAAAAAACACTCCAAACTAAACTCTACTTTCACACATGTTGTAATGTAAGAAAACACCATGGAATTGAGCCTTTAACAGTGTTGACTATTCATCTTGAAGTATGAAAAGGATCTAGTACATTGTGTAGGCTATAGTTTTGACGGAGTATGCTTATTTAGATAAAGACGTCTCTCAGCTGTAGCTAACCTGAAGTTGCAGTTCTCTGCTAAAGCATCTTAAATCAGCCACTACATCTCTCTCGTTTATACTCTTCTCTTTTCTTCCTTCTCTGTGGTTTTTATCCTGCCTTCACCTTTCCAATTTATTCTCCTCCTTATTTTCCTTCATCAGCACCTTTCCCACTTTTCCCTTTGTTTCCCTCACTGACTCTGTTCCTGAGTAAGCCTTTTAAACTCCCATGAGACTGTGTGAAATTAGCTCCTGGCTGCTGTGGGTGGTAGAGCTGTGTGTGTGTGTGTGTGTGTGGCGAGCAGTCTTGGTACGCTTTACTACTAACTTTGATCAGATGTAATGCAGGCTGCTCTTTCCCTGTTGTGTGTATAAGACAGTGGGTGTAACAGTGAAGGAGAACAATATTTGTCCAGAGTGCTGTCCTGCTTAAAATCCTCTTTCCTGCCCTCAAGCGGCAGCAGTGCTGTGTTTGTCTAAAAATACCCGCATTTATTTGTCCATCTGTGTGTGTGTGTGTGTGAGTGTGTGTGTGAGTGCGGGATCTGTTGTTATGGCCAGGCTGTCTTACTGTGGGTCAGATCTTGACTTTAGCCCAATGCAGTGTTGTTTCCTTGTACAAGATGCACCCTTAGGTGATAAATATGGAAATCAGGGAAAGTTTACAGTATTCTTTCACATATATAGTTTTGATACTCCTTTCATAAACACACAAAAACCTTTTTATTTTTTTTGCCTAGCAGTTCTATTGTGCCTGGCATGAAATATACAGTACCTGCTGATTATCCTTGAAGAGATAAAAATAAGATACTAATTGAGGATTTGCAGTATAAAGGGGTCAAAATATGCTTCAAACTAAATTATCAGCAGCTTTGGAAAGTCTATCCTCGCACATCTTTTATGACATCACAATTGGGGGGCTGTATCTGACAATTTTTTTAACTTTCTGAAACCAACAATCCACTCACGTCCACAGCAATTTGTGTTCACAAGGTGTGTGGAGGTGTGCAGGATTTGAACTTGAGGATTTTTCTCTTTTTTTCCCCCCATTCTTTATATAATTACTTCTGTGCCATGTTCGTATGCAGAAATGATTGCAACATGCCTTTGGGGAAATATTATACCCATTGGAATGATTATTGCATCTTGACAGCTATGTTGATTAATTGTTAAAGTCAAGCTTTAAGCAAAAATGCCAAACATATGATGGTTCCAGAATCTCCAGTGTGAGGATTTGCTGCTTTTTGATGTCTTACATTATAGTAAATGTGATATATTTGCAGACATCACCTTGGGCTCTGGGAAATTATGAATAATTCACAGGTAGAAAAAAATTTGATTAATTGAGAAAATATTCAGCAGATTAATCAGAAAATAATTGTTAGTTGCAACACTACTGCAGCACAAGTACTTTCCATATACAGTGTGTGGTGCTGTGGTGTTAGTGCATTTGTTAGGTGAGATCTGATCTCATTAGGATTTTTAGATTCAACATGAACATCAACATTTTTGTTTCAATGCAAGCAGTTATCATGTAGTGATTTTGCCTCCTTTGAATATCACTGTTGAAAAGCACACCAAAAATCCTGCTGTTAAGAATTCACAGACCTCCAAGGTCCTCTACAAATTTTGTTGACAACTTCACTGAGCTGCTTTCTGTTATCTCGACAGATTTTGACTATCTTGTCATAACTGGTGATTTTAACATTCACACTGATAATCCCAAAGACAAAACTGCCAGGGACTGCTGTGGTCTATTTGAAACTTTTGATCTGTTGCAACATGTAAAAGGGCCCACACACAACCAATGACACACACTGGATTTAGTTATTAGTAGGGGTGTTGATATTTCGAGCACTGTTGTTAGGGACATAGGCCTCTCTGACCATTTCTGTGTTTTCTTTGATGTGTCGGTTTCTCCTGATACCCAAACCAGATCACTTTCTGTCAAAAAAAGGGTATATAAACGAGCGTACTAGTTGTCATTTTAAGGAAGCTATATCCATGAAAATAACATCAGACTCTGTTGATTCACTCTTTGATCATTTTGACTGTAAAACCCTTAAAGTTATTGATGCAATTGCACCTGAAAGGGTTAAAACCATCTCTGGCAAGCAGAAAGCACCGTGGACAAACACGTGACGAGAGAATGCAGGAAAGCGCAAATGGAGAAAAAGTAATCTTCAGATTGATGACATCTTTAAAAAGAGACTTCGTATTTACAATTCAGAAATAAAGAAGGCTAGACAAGCCTTTTTCCTCTAACATCCTCAACAAGAATATCAACAATTCTCGTGCCTTGTTCACCACTGTTGATAAGCTAACTAATCCCCCAAAAGAACTAGCCCCCGATTTCATGTCGCTTAATAAGTTAGCATCTTTTTTCAGTATAAAAATCAAAAATATCAGCGTGGCCATAAATTCCTCCATGTCAAACAATGGAACCAGACCATTACTGAAACCGCACAGAAACAATTTGGCCAGATTGTCAGCATTCAGCGCCATCAATACTAAAACTCTGGAGGATGTAGTGAACCATCTTAATTCATCCACCTGCTGTTTTGACACCCTGCCAACCACCTTTTTTAAAAATGTTTTCAGCTGCTTGGAAATGAATGTGCTGAAAATTGTGAATGGCTCACTCCTATCAGGCATCTTTCCAAATCACTGAAAACTGCAGTTGTTAAGCCCCTTCTAAAGAAAGGTGACCTGGATCCTTCAATTTTGAATAATTACAGACCGATCTCTAATCTTCCTTTTATTGGAAATATTATTGAGAAAGCTGTTTTTATTCAACTCAATAGCTTTTTAAATGTAAACGGCCTTTTGGACAATTTTCAATCTGGTTTCAGGCAACATCACAGCACTGAAATCGCACTGATAAAGGTGTTAAATGATATTCGTCTGAATACTGACTCAGGTAAAACTGCTGCTTGATTTGAGTCCAGGCTTTGATACTTTGGACCATGAAATACTTCTAAACAGACTGGAAAAGTGGGTGGGATTATCTGGCACAGTCCTCAGTTGGTTCAGATCATATCTCGAAGACAGAGGCTATGTTGTTGCCATTGGTGATCATAAATCTGAGCGGATCACCATGACATGTGGAGTCCCTCAGGGTTCGATTCTTGGGCCATTATTATTCAACCTTTACATGCTCCCTCTAGGTCAAATCATACATGACAATAGCATTGCTTATCACAGCTATGCAGATGACACTCAGATTTACTTAGCACTTTCACCAAGTGACTATGGTCCCCTAGACGCACTCTATCAATGCTTAGAGCAAGTAAATAATTGGATGCAATTAAATGTCCTTCAATTAAATAAAGACAAGACAGAGATCACTGTATTTGGCAACAAGAAGGCAAGATTGAAAGTTATTGCTCAGCTTGATTCCAGAGCTATAAAGACAAAAACCCAAGTTAGAAATCTTGGTGTTTTAATAGACTCAGATCTGAGCTTCAGCAGCCACATCAAAGCAACAACTAAATCAGCATTTTATCATCTCAAACAAACAGCAAGGCTTAGAGGTCTCATGTCCAGACAAGACTTAGAGAAACTCATGCATGCCTTCATTTCCAGCAGAGTGGACTATTGTAATGGCCTCTTGTCTGGTCTTGCCGTCAACTTCAGCTCATTCAGAACGCTGCTGCCAGAGTTCTAACGAGAACCAAGATAACTGAGCACATTACTTCCGTCCTTAAATCCTTACACTGGCTTCCTGTTACTTATAGAATAGATTTCTATATAGAAGTGCTGCTGCTAGTTTATAAATCGCTCAATAATCTTGGGCCAAAATACATCTCTGATCTCCTTGAAGAATATAAACCCAGTAGGGCACTTTAGGAAGCAGTCAACTGGTTGTACCTCAAGTCAGAACCAAACAAGGTGAAGCTTCTTTCAGCTACTATGCTGCACACAGATGGAACCAACTTCCTGAAGATCTCAAATGCGCCCCAACTTTAGCAACGTTCAAAACGAAATTAAAAACTCTGCTGTTCTCCTGTGCATTTGCATGACTGGTTTCTTTAATGCACTTTTATTTCCTTTGTTGCATTGTCAACATATTTTTACTGCACTGTAACTGTATTTTATTTCACTTTATTTTAATTTATGTATCTCATTTCATTTCATTTTAAAATTTTATTTTTTCTTAATTGATTTTATTCTTATTGTTTTGAATGTCCTAATGTTTTTCTTTGCCCATGTAAAGCACTCTGAATTGCCTCTATGTTTGAAATGTGCTATATAAATAAAGCTGCCTTGCCTTGCCTACTGTAAATATAGCTTGGGTGACCTCCAGAAAAACCCTCACGGTGAAACAAACAACACCATTGTTTCTCCATAACAAAGTGAAAAACCGACAAATGTTTTTTTCCCGTTCACATACGGCGAACATAAAAACACTTTGTGGAAAGTTTAGTGTGAGAGCTTGTCTGGGGCCTGGTGTGGATGTTCTGTCTGCATTCATTTGACTTGCATTTAGTTTGACAAAGCCTTAGAGACAGGTATCAGCACAAACACACACACACACACACACACACACAGTAAGACGTGAGCTTCTTCCCACAGGCCTCCTTTGAACTTTCTGCTGGCATTTACTCTGTGAACAGACAAGAACACAAGACAACAAGAAGAAAGACAGAAAGTGTCAAAGCAAAAAGAAGGAAACGGAGAAAGAGTTGGGATAAAGGGAAGTGAGGAGAAGCTGAGTGCAGGACTGCTCTGACTGGTTCGGGAAAGCTCTAACATGCAGAGGGAGGAAGAAACTCTGTAAAGGGAAACTGAGGTGGAGGAAAGGGAGGAGGAGGAGAGCAAAGTAATGCATTTGGAGTAAAGAAAGGACATTTATCTCTCCTCCGGAGCTCTTCCCTTGTTTCCCCAGAGGAACAGTCAGATAAGAGAGCTCGTGTATGATTGGCTTTACACGTGGCCCATCGCCACGGCTACACTATCACCGTGGGATACGAACAGGAGCTGAGGGATTCCGTCAGATAGGATGGTATTAAAAAAAAGATAGGATCGTTTTATATAGGAAGTTGGCTGAATGAATTTAAATCAGTGTATTTGAATTTGGTGTGTGAACTTGGAACAAGAACTGTCCAAATACATTTCTGTAAAACTTCTATCACACTCCTTTTGCACAAGTTCCTCCACTTTTCTTAGATTTTCACAGTGACACCCAAAACATCTCTGTTTAGGGGTAGCAACTCTCCTGCAGAGGGACACACTGAGAAAGAAAAAAATTGTGTGTGTGTGTGTGTGTGTATATATATATATATATATATATATCTCATAGCCATATGAATATATTATGTCTGTTGTGAATTTTGCCTCCTTTTCATTTGTTGTGCTTTACTCATTTGCGTTTTCATTTATCTCCTTTCTGGAGCCTTCACACAACTTATCAATGCAAATATATGGATTCAATTACAGCCAATGTTTTAATCAGCCTGGGTTCCCTCTAATGCAACAAACCAAAGATCTAGCCACCAATTAGAAAGCAAAGAGAGAAAGAGATGTTCAGATGCATTTTCCGTCTCTGTGATTTCAGTTTCTTTTCAAATATCACTTTCTGTACCACTTCCACATAGATTATCCAGCTTTGGTTATTTAGATGTAGAATAACACACACAGAACAAGGCAGAATCAGGTGGGCTATTAACTGTTTATAATTTTTTGCTAAACAGTGACAATGTAGCAACACCTGTCAGCTAAAGGAAACTGAAATGTTCAGAGCTGTTTTGTATTTTTCCAGGAGCAGGGGAAAGAGACAGCTACGGCTTTGTTTTTTGCACCAAGGAGGTTATGGAAGCATGGCAGCCACAGGAAAGCACTGTGTGAGAGCTGAGACTGTTAGCAGCGAGCAGCAGCAGAGTCTATTCATCATCATCTATCTCATGGTTGCACACTCGCTGGTGGAGCTCACCTCACAGATAAGAAAATCAAGGACCCATACTCGCAGTACACTAGTTTGACAGACCTGTAGTCAAGTAGACAAAAAGACAAGAAACAGCATTTCCTATGATGTTTCTTTCCTCAGCCAATCAAATAGCCAGAGGCAGCAGACCTATAGCCTTGTCAAGCTAATCTAGTGACATGGTTTCTTATCTATTATTTATTACACTGTGTCCACCAGCCTGTGTCTCCCACAGCCTTAGATCTAGGTTGACCTCAACACGCCTGTGAGCTGCTGTAAGGCTTTCACAGTGAAGAATCGCTGATCTGACAGCCAAAAGTGATGTGGGAACAGTCACAAATATGAGACTTAGCTAGGTGTGTGGAGAAAATGTCGGAATCACAAGCAAAATGTTTCAGACTTTGAATTTCTTCCTTGTCAGTTTCCTTCTGCCTCTGCCTTGATCTTGTTCTCCTCAGTTCTTTCTCTGTCACTGTGTTTAACTGGAACTTGTGGCTGAGATTTTCTTCTGTCTGTTTCCCTTTATCCGTGTCACTTACTGAATCGGTCACTGTTTCAGGCAGTCAGTCAGTTGCTGAGTATTCGCTAACTCAGTGATGGGGGCATACCAAAATCCACGTTTCTTACTGCAGATATGGGTTCTTCTTGACAAAACCTTTAAGTACTGGCACACACAGTACCTGACACAAGTAAACATGATAGTAATTATAATAACATTTTAGCTAGTGCTGAAAATGAGTCATTTATCAGGCAAAATGTCAAACATTTGTTGGTTCCAGTTTCTTAAATGTGAGAATATGCTGCTTTTCTCAGTTATATATATCCTTGTAAATGACAGACACTTTATATCTTTGTGTTTTCAACATCTGGTCAGACAAAACAAGCAAACTGAAGACATCACTGGGCAGAAAATTGTGTCATTTTTCACCATTTTTGGACAATTTAAAGACTAAACGATTATAACAGAAAAACTCATTTACAGATTAATCAATAATGAAAATAATTGTTATTTGCAGCCCAGAATTTTGCCTTTCTTCACCATCAGAGATTAAATATACTCTTCCATATGTGCAAAAGACAATTTAATTTCATGTATTATTATATCAGATTTCAAGTAATTATGCCTCCGCCTACTGCACATTTTTGACAAGGGTGAATAGGGAGGAGTAAAGGCATCATATACTCCAATCAAAGTGCTTTGGATTCTTGATCAGTGTCCAAAACCCCCTCCTCTCACATCTTTCCGGTGTCGAATTTGGGGGGGCTGCGTTCGGCAATTTCTATAACTTTCCAAAACTGACAGTCCTACATTCACACTCACTTGATGCAGCCAGGTGTTTCGAGGTGACAAAGTAAGCACAAACGTTTCTCTCAAGCACTCTGTTTTCATGTGTGCAAACAAGCGCAACACTACTAATGCCTTCCAGGAGAGACTGTCTGAAAATGTGTGCACTTGTCCCCATATTTAAATGATTATCGTGTCTCGCCCCTCTCTCTGATGGCATACTTTTACCATAACACCTTACTATACCTTAAAGTGTAGCTGTTCGGAGCATCTAAAAAAACTCTTTTGCCTTCCGATGAGGTCGAACAATATGTTGTACAGACTAGTTCTGTTGGAGCACACCCCAGTTGTGTCTCCAGATGGCTGTGAAATCTTTTAGGCATCAAATAGGATTTCATTGTTGACTTATGAATCCATAAATGTACAAATTGGGTTGCGCTCCAACATGGGCAGGAGAGTGACATTTTTAAAAGCTAGATATCATTACAAGCTTTTTTCTACTCATTATCCTCTTCTTTCCTTCATTAGCTGCCTACTATGCACATACTATTGTGCGATACATTTTTTTAAAATTAATTGAGATAACAGATTTTGATTAAAAAAAACAAAAAAAAAAAACTTTAGGTCAAAGGGATTTTGTTGTCAGAAATTCAGTGAGTCACATACTGCAGCTCGCACAGTACTATTCCATGCTTTAAGACTGCCTTTTCTGCACTGGATAAATTCATTTGATTTTTTGTATAATTTCAAAAATCACATGACATTTAGATGTAAGTATAACAAATGCCCTGACAACCAGTCCAAAGCGTCTTTCATCTACACAGACTCTCTTTCTCTCTGCAGCAAGTTTCCCAAGTCATTTCTGCTCCTTCTGTGTTTCTCACTCTGTTTCTTCTGCTTGAAACCCTTTTTCCTCTCACCAGGAATGTGCAAAGATAGCTGTTTCTCAGAGCTCCATCATCAGTCTCCTCGTTTGTCATTCCCCTTTTTTTTGTTTCTTCAAACTCTAGTTGTCTTCCTAGTTCCCCCTCTCTACTCACTTCACTTTTTTGTTAAACTAACTCCATCTCTCCTCTTTCCACCACTCCTCCTCTCTTGTAATCGATTGAATTTCATGTTCAATATCCTGAAACTGAGAGGAAGTAGGAGAAAAGGGAAAGGAAACCAGTTTGGAGAGGGTACTGGAAAGTAGAAAGAAATTGTGTGTGAAGATGGAAAGATATTCTGAATAACAGACTGCTCAGTGAAGGTTTTTCCCTCATTAATGTGAAAAGAAAAAGACAGAATGAAGAGGAAGCACAATTTTGATGTTCGGCTTTGAGCCACATTGTTCAGATGAGGGATGTTTTCACCAGTGAAATAAAAAAAGAGGAGTAGAGGAGAGAGGAAGAGAGTTGATGAATGAGGGAGGCTGTAAAAATAGAAAGCCGAGTGGAGAAGGGGGGAAGTAAGCAGAAAGAAAAGAAGTCATTTGTCTCAGTTTAGAGAAGCTGGATTGGCTGTGAATATGAATGTTGTCATTGGTTAGCCAGATCCTCACAGTCAGGAAGGAATTTACTGTTGTAATATGATGGACGTTTTTAGCCTACTTGTGTGTGTGTGTGTGTGTGTGTGTGTGTGTGTGTGTGTGTGTGTGTGTGTGTGTGTGTGTGTGTGTGTGAGAGAGCAGGCGAGAAAGTTTGAGTACACTCCAACAAACTATTCATTTGAGTTTGTGCAGCTATCCTCGCCCACTCTGTCTATGCATCCTTGTCATTTTAGTCCTCTATCTCTCTTTTGTTCCTGGAGGACATTCCTTCATTCCCCTCGTTTCTTCTCTTCCCTCTTGCTCTTAAAATCCTCAGTCTATGCTTCTCTTCCCTTTGCATGACTGTTTATCTCCATTCTCTTGCTCAGTCTGTTCTCCTGGAAGGCATAGCATCTCACTAAACCAACGCAGTAACGCTGTCAACGCAAATTATTTTACTTTTTACCATTTTTGCCAAGAAATCTGAGATCCTGTATAACAGGTTACATTACATGTTGAGAATGTAGTCATCAAATGTTATTGAAATAAAGGTTATAAACCAAAAATACTCCAGTTTGAATAAACGGTTTGTGATGGTTGTGCGCTGCTGATCTCTGGGTACACTCCTCGCCAAAGTTTCACTTTTACAGTTTTGTGTTTGTTTCAGATTCTGGTTACAACTCAAAAATAATGGATTGCAAGTTTGTTGATTCATAATCATAAACTAGCAAGTAATACCGGCTGTGTAGAGTTACACAGCAGTTTCACAACCAGACTGAAGGTCGGACAAAAACCATAGTGTTATTTTTGTGTCATAACCAGTTTCATACTGAATAACTTTCACATTCACACAGACTACCATCTGTTGGAGGGGATGCCTGTAAAACATCTCTGCTTTCACTGTTGGTGTAAACGTGTTCAGTTTGACTCTGCCACCGAGGTAATGGCGGCGCTGACGGATTAGTTTATACTCATCTTGTTCAGCCACTTAAGACATTGCTGTGAGTTTGAGTGCTGCTCATAACATTAACAGCATGTAACGCCCCCAAAGTCACTTAGCATACTACTGATCCAAGTAATTTGTCTCTATAAAATTGTTAATAATAAGTTTGCATAAGTCAGTATCTTCTCTCAGAGGTTCGTGTGACATCCTTTTAAAAAAAAAAAAAAATCACAATTTATCTTGCTCTATATGAAACGTGACAGTCCTACGTTCTGAGACTATTTTAAAGTTTGTGATATTTTCTTAATTGTATGTACATGCCGGCTTGGTTGACTTCACACAGTGCACAATTTTTTGTTTCACAAATCAGACATTTCTTTTCCTACTAATGAGGACAACGTTTCTAATGAGAACAGGCTCATCAAACGTACTATTTTTGAACAATTGAACAATTTGTTTTCTGAACGAGAGCGTGTTTCCACTTCAATATTGATGTTGAAACAAAACTGTATCCACTGGTCCTACTCAGCATTCCTCACTTATGGAGAGGCCTAACAGTAATTGGATGCGGTGTGTCTCTAAAATCCACTCTCTGCTCTGTTCTGCTATCTGCTCACAAAGCTCATATATCAGCTTCACAGGATGCTGATCAGATCCCAGACCTGTGCTTGTCTATAAGGAGGATGTAGCCTAAGGAGGGGGGCAGAGACTTGGTGGAGAGGAAGGCTCGAGAGGAGGAGGAGAGGGGAATGAATTAGAGACTATGGGGAAAAAGATGAGGGAGGGGAAGGAATTCAGCAAGGATCCAGACCCATGAATAAAATGCATAAAGTACACAGTAAATTTTTAATGCTGTTTAGTTTCCACTGAGAGGCCAGATTTGCATCCTCATCCCCTGATTATGACATCTTCAGTCAGCACTCCGGGCATGGCTTTGCCTATTTTAATGGTAATGCGAGTATTTGTGCAAACTTGTGAGTATAAGCGCATCCACACACACACACGTTCAGTGAAGGTTACTTCTGCTGAGAGAAGCTAATCGGGCTGAAGCCATCCCCACTTTGGTTCCTCTCTGAATCAATTCTGCTCCTTCTCTACCTTTTCCTGTCACAGACTTCCTCAGGGATCTGCTATCAAATGAGATCTCAGGCCCATCACTTTAAACTCGACAGAGAAAAAAAAATAAGCTGACCTGCCTGGAGACCCAGGAGACAGAATGACTGTGAAGAGATCATGACAGAAATGAAAGACTTTTTGACACTGTCCTCACAAGTAAAACCAAAACACTGGTTCGTTTATCATAGGGCTTTACTAAGAGGTACTGCACACTTAAACATATTTTTTTGAGCTGTAAACTAAATCATATGACTGTACTGTGATGAAACGCAGCAATGCTGGTGTTAATATTGACATTTATCAGATTTATAAAAATCGACATTTCATGGGTTGAAAATGGCTTAATACGCCATCTACTGTTTCAAATCAGCCCTGAACCTTTAAAGGCCAATGCTGACATAGAGTTGACCAGTTGAGACTTATATATGCCATGAAATTTATATTAAAAAAAAGCATGTTAACGCCCTCTAATCAGTGTCAGTCTCCCCCGTGTGCTTTGCCCCACACACTACGTAGCCACGCCTCCTACAGTTAAAGTTCCCTCACTCGTTGCAATTAAATATGCTGGGAGAGATGGTTCTAGCTGAATTTGAGAGTGTACTTACACTTTAGCAACCCATGTTTACATTTTTTTGACTAGTGATCTCTTGCTGCTGTGCAAATAATGAGTAAGTTTACATGCACACTAGTATCCCTGTTTTGAGTTTTGATCATTTGGGACATGTCGTTTTTGTTGAACAAAGGGGAACCAGTTATTTCATCTCCTTATATACACGATTATGAAATGATCCAGCTTTCTCATTGTCTGTGTAACTGCAGGTTTGGCTTTTATTCATTCATATCCAGCAAATGTTTCATTTCTGTGCCGACTTAACAGATGAGGATGAACCCAGTTTGGTTTTTGGCTGCCTGGATTCTGCTGCATTTACTACTTTAGCTGGATTTAGCTTCTCCATCTGATCATCAGTAACAGAAGATGAGAGCAACAATAAAATGTATCCTTTGCATTACCATTAGGGACGCACCAAGCCAACTTTTTCTCTACAGATACTTCCAAAACCTTAGCTCTGGGTAGCTCCGGATCCGATACCCATTCTCTCTTTTTTTTCCCCATTTTGAAAATTTGTAAACGTCACTGCATGTTATTACTTTTATATAAGTTAACATAAGGCCAAGGATCGCTGTGGCACTAAAAACGGAGTTGGTGGCTCGCCATGATTGACTGAATGTACAGTAACTCATAGCATAAACAACATGAACAACGACATTAACAAAGAAACTAGATCACTCACGTCTGCCGGACACCCGATTGGATCAGTGGATTCCTAATTACCACTGTCCAACTTTTACTTTTATATCCCCTTGTGCACCATCATTACATCATTTCAGTCAGACAACTCACATTTGAAATGTTTATTATAGCAGCAGAACATAGTTTGGCATCTAGGCTCCAACCTCATCACTCCCAGCAGATATGTTTACAATGAGATATTGGGGAGGGATGAGCAAATATCTTAAACCCCCCAGCCGGAGCCCGCAGGTGGATGCTGAGGTGGTGGTGGGGCTGAAAGAACAAGCGGCAATACTGATGCAGGGCAGCAGTGGCATTGACAGGCAGAGGGAGATATGGGAAATTTTGCAGTTTAAATAGACTGCCAAATTGGGAGGTTGTGGAGAGTGAGGTATGCAGACAGCAGAGGCTCAAAGCGGGTTCGAAGGTTTTAATGAAAATTTACTTGATTTACAGGCAGGCAGGCAGGCAGGCAGGCAGAGCAACAGATAAGTCCCAATGTAGGCACGGGAAAACAGGAACATAAACCATGAGACACGGAAGCACTGAACACAAGACACATAACAATGAACCAACAAAGACTAAAGAAACAAGACTAGTATAAATACTGACAGACTAACGAGGAAACCAGGAGCAGGTGAGCACAGGGAGAACAGGTGAAGACAATCAACCAGAAAACAGACTACAAAATAAAACAGGAAAAGACAAACCACAGAAAACTGACAAAGACCTACAGAACCTTGACATGTATAACTCAAGTTGACTGCCTGAACTAGCTCGGAGGCGTCGCTCCATTTATCAACACATTTTCAGTTTTTTTGACTTAAAAACTTCAGTTAAGGAAGCAGCTGCTCACATGGAGAATAATCAGAAGCCTGGATAAGTTGTTTACATGCCACAGTATCCTGGTTTCTATCAAAGTACTCCAGCTAGCATATTCAGGTTTCTGGGACTTGGATATGATGTTTACATGTGCTAACACATAAATGAATGTCCTCCTCAGAAAAACAAGAGCTTTAGTCATTTACTTATAAAACAACTCATGTTAATGTTGGGTAGCAAAACAGAAAGTACTACGTTTGATTGCAGAAATTGGATTTCTGACTGAAAGTCTGACTTTGACACTAGAAACTGTGGTTCACAATGAGCACAACACAGCCAAGTAAGCATATTACCAAGTGTACCGTATAGGCCGATTTATAGTTTTCACCAAGTTGTTTTTGCTCTTTTCCTACTACATTTCCTCTTTGACATGTCTGCCCCTTTTCTTCCTGTGGGGAAAGACTGTCTGAACACTGCAGCCTAGTTTAACTTGATCGTCTAGTTGATAAACAGAAACGTCTAATGGAGCTACTCACTGCGACATGAAGGCGTTTGAACACAGACATGCAGTCAATTAACCATAATTAAAATGGAGGCACTGCTAAATAAACTGCATCATGTAAAGTCTTATAATAAAGGAATCCCATTTTCACTGACAGCTGTTGTGCTACATTTTAAACAGATTTTAATTAAACCCTAAGACAGACTTAATTAAACCGTTCAAATTTTTGCTTGCCAACAAGCTCCTGCAGAGTATTTGCAACTTTAAATGGACACAGTTGAAAGACTTTCTTCACTGGGTAACTCTGCAGAAAATTCCAGCACCACCTCCAACAAAGACGATATGATTATAACGACACACTTTTATCTCCTTGTAATCACTTTAAAGGATTTGAATGACACTGGGGCAGTGTCGCAGTGAGCTAAACAGCCAGTTAATGCTTCTGAGATGAGCGCACTAAAATATTAATGGGTGTCCT
Organism: Maccullochella peelii; assembly: GCA_002120245.1. NCBI lineage: Eukaryota > Metazoa > Chordata > Actinopteri > Centrarchiformes > Percichthyidae > Maccullochella > Maccullochella peelii. The sequence goes on along the minus strand of LKNJ01000228.1, from coordinate 227,800 downwards.
AGGCAAGGAAAGGTCATCCCTGAGACTTATATTGAATAATAAGAGGGCTGGTAGCAACCGCTGTGAACCTTAAGTAACACCAGCTAGTAAAAAACAGTGCAAGTACATCTCAGGCAACAGCACAGCTGCAGTCCTCTGCTGGACACAGTAAATGCTGTTATCTGATGATAACAGATGAAACACTTTCTCTTGTACACACAACATGTTTGTAGCTGCAGGTCAAAAGGAACTCAGCAGAAAACAACGACACGTCGCCAGTTGCCCAGATGGTACAGAAATCAACAAGACAACGAGTTCATTTATTCCACAGGATCTGATATTGCCACACACAGAGACTTATTCACTGTTAACCTGATTCTAGAGAGGCCCTCAGATGCTGTAATCCATCATGGTCAGTTGGTTACCTAAAGTGGGTGTTGTAAACAGGTAGAGAAAAGGTAAAACACTCTGGGTTAAGATAGAGTGGGAAGCTCTATGTCTTGACTAGTATCTCCCCAGCTAGCTTTCTCTTCATATATCATTCCTGCCTAGCGGTCTGTCTCTCTGTGACAATTTCACATGCTGTTTCCACAGAAATCCTAAATGTCTATGGCATATTCAGTTTTTATATGGTTAAACAGATGCCAAAAAGTCAGATTCTTGTCGCAACTCAATTTTGAAATGTGTGTTTTGGTTTTGTAAGGGCAGAACATACAACACCCTCAATTCTAGACCGTCATTCAGATAAGGAAAACCTCCACCTCTCCTTTCCTCTCCTCTCAACTACATTTTAGCACAATAAAAAGGCACCCAATTCATGTACCCTTTGTATTTTTGCACAAATGCCCTGCCTCTCCCTCTGTCTTTCTCCCCTCTCTCTTTTTCCTGTATGCTGCGCCTCAACTCTAAGCCTGTACAATTTGCCCTCGATGTGTTTCAAATTACATGCCACATCAAATAAGGCTGTCTCATAAGGCTGCCTGCGCGAGTGCAAGTGTGTGTATGTGTGAGTCCTTTGGTATTCTACCACCTTCAGAATCAGATTCCTATTAAATGAATCTCTGGAGTTGAGCTCAGTATTCAGAATGAGTAACACAGGGCTGCAATAGATCTGATAGACATAGTATACTGTGCCATTATCACTGACCTTTCTTTCTTTCTTTCTCTCCTCTCTCCCCTCTATTCCTCTGCCTCTCTCCTCTGCAATCATTTAAAGGAAGCGGAGGTAAGTAAATCCATTGTGTTTGTAATTTGATAATACTATTTTGAAACATACTGCAGTAGCCTACCTTCCTGGAAGCCCCAGACATTGTAGTGTTTGTCTGGCACTTGCTTTAAGGCGTTGCTGCAGAGCTGGAGAGGTGTTGCTGATTTAAATGCACAGCAGGTTGGGTGGCTGGTCAGCCATAATGTGGTATAGTATTGCATATTAATATGTTGTTGTAGTGGTTTGATGGGTTTCATACTCTCAAGCAAATGTTGCAGTTTCTCTCACAGTACATCAAGTTTCTTAAGAATTATGAGTCAATGCTTTCGGTAATATTACAGTAACTTCTGGGAAGGCAAGCAAAAATTCAATCTAAAGGATGAAAACAATCTCAAGAGAAAAAGGCTGCTGCACGTTGAATTGATGCTCCGAAAGAGACAATTTAATGAGTAAAATTACAGCGTTTTGACATTCTGCATCAGTTACAGTCCCCACCTAGGATTCATACCTGGGTTGAATCAGGTGAAGTCTATATATGTCCCTTCTTGGTTTATGTTGATTATTACCTCATGAAGATGTTGAAACGTTGTAAGTTTACTTATTAAATCGTCTCTTTAGAAGTAACAATTCAGTGTGTGCAGTGTGTGGCATTGTTTTTACCATTTTGCCTACTCACCTGATATCCTGTACACTACCTTGAAGCATACAAATGATAAAAAACATTCCCTGATCAGAGCAGCAGCTCTAATATGTAATGACCTGTTAGGGCCTTAAATACTGTATACATTAATGGATGTGTTGATTTTTTTTCTGTAGCCTCAACTATTATCATTTTTTCTGTAGCTGACAATGGAGAGTTCATACTGTAAGGCAATCGAGAGAATATAAGAGAGAGAGTGTTTAAAGCATGAGGCATCATTGTCGCTGTATAAGCTTAGAATAAAATTGTCTCACATGGTCGGTTAGAACTTTGCAGAAATTACTTTTGCCACAGGACCATCCGACTTTACACTTTCACAGCCATAAAGGATGATTTCATAATAGAGACAGAGCAGGAGAGATGGACATAAAATAAGAGAAAAAAGAAGCGAAGACATGAGTGAAGTAAGGACCTAAGGGAGAAGCTAATTAGGTTTCATCTCCTCATTTCAAACTTTTGTGTTGGCTCAAATGTCAGCAGTTGTCATTTATAGAACAAGGACTGGATGAGTGGGTCAACTGTCCATTTTCTGTGGACTGTTTCCTATCACTGCTTAATTTAGCCTCCCCCCTCCCTCCCTCTTTCACCCCCTCCCTCCCCCTCTCTTTTATTCAATAATACAGGATGTAGAGATCCTGCTTTCAAACCCAGCAGGTTTTCTCTGCCTCGTTCACATAGTGTCACTGACACAGGCTCACTCCCTGCTGACACACATATGGCTCACTCCAGGCACGACTTTAGATGCAGACACCACCACTGTGTGTGTGTGTGTGTGTGTGTGTGTGTGTGTGTGTGTGTGTGTGTGTGTGTGTGTGTGTGTGTGTATGGGCGGGTATAGCTCACGTTGTAAAGAAAACACTTCAGACTACTTTCAGTGCAAATCTAATTTGGTAACACTTTACTTTAACTCCCTATATTTAAATTTTATAAGCACTGTATAAACATTTCATAAATGGTTTCCGATCACACTATAATGTGGTTGTAGGCAGATATAAGTGTTACATATATAAGGGCACCCATATGGGGATGCTGGTGTATAAACAGATAATGAATGACAAATGTAAAACAGTGACGTAATAATCTAAAATATGCCTTCATAGGAGAAGTTTTAATTGTTGACAAATACTGCACATTAATAAACTACATTATATTGTGTTATAAACCATTTATAGTGCCTTTAAATGCTTAATGGGAGGACTTATATAAACAAGCAAATCTGTCGCAAACAGAGCGCACAGTGAAGGTTCAGGCAGGATTATACAGTTATTTACACCCCACAGATCAGCTGATGATCAGCTGATCTTCCTGAGCATCAACCTGTTCACATAACGGAGTGGTCTATTGAAATGTACAACTGCTTTTGCTGATATTGCTTTTGCTCATATGTGTGATATGCATGTAACACTAACCAATGTTTAAGCCGTGGCTCTTTTCATAATGGGGCTTTTAATTGTCCTGCAGAATAGGAGATGTCTTGCTGGGCTGGGAATCACGCTCTGAATGGAGCCATTGAATCAAAGTGTATTTGACTTAACAAATCCAAACCTCTTCTCAACTCAGCTTAGCTGAGACAAGCCAATTATTTTCTGTGTTAATATTTTCAGTTGATGAGGCTTTCTCCACGACTGTAGACTATACTGTGTCTCAACAATAAGAACAATGTGCGCTTCTTCAGATATGATTTTGGGAACATCCCAACAACTAAAATGTAATGCTACACTATCTCTCTCCTCAAAATCCTTTTTCCCCTCCTGTCATTTTTTCTGATAACAACAACAACAACAACAACAACACTTCTTTCTGAACTGTTTTCCAGGGCAGAAGTCCATTTTGACCTTGACATTAAATGTTTTTGTCCCAGTTAAACCCATTTTTTACTTGAGCTTGTAACTTTCTTTACTCCCCAGTGTGTCTCCTGCAGGTTTCTCTTCTGTATGTTTGTGTCCTATTTTTAAACGTCCAAACAAGCTTCTACATCTCAATGTATTTTCCTTTTCTACTGCAAACATTAATTTTTACAAAACACAAGTATGAACGAAAAAAAGGAGAGAAGCATGAGGGCAGGATTTCTCAGTAGTTTGGTTTAGTATTTGGACTGTTCTCTCTGTGGTCTACAAAATAATTCAATGATATTCTCGGCATGTAGTTATTTTTTCATAACCCAGTTTCTTGTGTGTTTCCACTCAGGATGATTATTTCAAAAGCTGGGCTCCTGCCAAGTCTCTAGACCAAGGTGAGTCCTGCTATGTGTGTGTGTGTGTGTGTGTGTGTGTGTGTGTGTGTGTGTGTGTGTGTGTGTGTGTGTGTGTGTGCGTGTGTGATTCTAATGTTTATATTAATTCATACTGTATAGGGGGATAACATACTTCAACACTTTTTGAGTACTGACCAAAATGCGTCTATAGCAGCAGGTTTGGAAACCTGTCAAGTATTGAAAGTTGGCACTGAATGAAATCAATGTTTTATGTGATCCTGATCTAAATCAGGAAATCAGACAAAACGGCTTATGTATCACAACAGTCTAAATAACAATATGAAACACTGACCTCTCGTGTTTCATATTTTGTTGAGTTACAAAAGGGATTTACAGAAAAGAAAATCCTCAAACTAACGTACTAAAAGAAGTATTATTGTGACAAAATGCACATGTGGTGCATCCGTAGAAATCTTCATTTAGTCTCTTTAGACTTTTTAACCTTCCTGTAATGCACATATTCTCAATTAAGTCAGGAGTCATTTTCTTTAGCTAGAAAAAAATAATTGTGATTTTAAAAAGCAAGTTAATGTAGATGGCGGCACGATGCTGCTCAGTTTTTGTTTACTTATTTTATGTTTACTTCACATGAATCTTCCTTCAGGCTCAGTCTTTTAATGGTACCATTTATATCACCTAAATTAGAAGGACTCCAAATGAACTAATTGTGCTGTTCAGTTAGCTGTTGCCAAAAATCCAATCATCTCTTTAAACATGTGTGTGTGTGTGTGTGTGTGTGTGTGTGTGTCTTTTTTCAAGGCCAAATGCTGCTACTTTTCTCTGTTACTCTGTTATGTACTGCTTATGGACTTACTATGGCAACAATGCCAAGTCCACTTTATCAATCACACTCAAGTGTGTAATGCTCTCAGACCCCCAGTAACTCTTGACTAAACTCAATTATTACAAACGCTCGCTTACTCTCACTCACACTCTCAGTCCCATTGTCTCACACACACGCACACACATACACACACACAGTTTGGGGGGGACGATTGGACTGCAGCTCTCTGAACAGCACAATCTTTCTACTTTAAATCTTTCTACCATCGAGTATGTTCTGTTCTGTGCTGGCTTGGTTTTGCATATCTAGCACAGTAACTGTAACTCTTCAGGGAAAGGCTTGCTGAGCAGGTTTATCTGGGCCAGCTCCTCGTGGATAGTGAGTCTAATGAGAACAGCCTCGCCTCGGTGCATCAAATTCTAGACTTACTCTCTAGTTTCTCAGAGAGAACTAAATACAAAAAGTAAACAGAGCTTCATTCTCCTAACCAGGGACTAAATACAGTCGATGTTATGGAGGAATCCCCTGTGCCAAAATCCAGAAGTAGCACATGCACAGAAGTCTGATTTAGATGCTAAAACAATGATGTATACTATAGTCCTTATTTTACTAATGTTTCAGTCAATCAGACCAAAGACCAAACAGAAAGTGCTTCATTGTTGATGTCATTGACAATTACAGAGAATAAGAAAAGACAGAGAAGAGAGAGGGAAAGGACACTCACTGCCCTGGCTTACTGTGTGGTTACACAAACACACACATACACACACACTCAAACAAGAAGTCACCCTTCACTTTCCAGTTTTATGCTCCTCTGTGCTGATGTCTTGTCCTTAAAGGACAACAGTTTATTACAGTTTATTTACTTGGGATTTATTTTTTGTAACTCTGGCCATCCATTCTATGGGTTAAGAGAACATTGTACTCACCAAAAATAGTTTATAGCTGTTACAAATGGCCACGCTTGAAGGCGGGGTGAAATAAAGTATGAAAACATCATAGTGTTGCACTCATGAAAACATGAAAAGTAACAGAAATAGTTGTGTAAAGAATAAAAAAAGAGAGCCTGAGATAGAAAATCAAACCCTGCTTACTTTCTCAAACAGCTGGCTGATCCCTGTGTGAAGTGGGTGTGAATGTCGTATTGCATATTAATTTGGAGGAGCTGTTTAAGTTTTACTAACCTGGTGGTTTGTTTTCAACCTGCAAGCTCATCTTACCTGTCTCATTTTTGTTGCCACGTTGGACCTATTTTTAGCAAGATTTCGGTAATGACTTTGGTCATTACATTGTTACAGTAACCAATGAAACTGATGGCCAGAGCTACGAAAATAAAAGACATGATGCAGTTAACCATAGTTAATAGAAAAAGGTTCTTCCTGAAAGCCCTTTCCTTCTCTAAAATTTCTTCAGGCACTTACACTGCCCACATCACACAGTACTCTCCATGCATGTGAGTCACTGCAACATTTTGGCAGACATAGTGAAGTGACTTTGTCCTCTTGAGAATGTGACATCTGTGCACTTCTCTAGAGAGACATTGAGTGTAGTTGAAGTATAGAGCACCTTTGTGCCAGTTAGATTCTTTATGGGAGTGCATGAAGACATTTATCTCAATCCTTCTTTTTGCCTTGCCTGTTCTGCTGCAGCAATGCACTTCAGCCGCAATATGACTGCTGCAGAGCCTCTAACATCACTATGCACAATGCAGTTACTCCTACACAAACAGCACACCTGGGAGTAACGGACAGAAAAACAATTACACAGCGAATAAATACTGGGAATCAATCAGACAATCTGGTCTGCTTTGGGAACATTTATGGTTTCCATGTGTCTGAATTGCTTCTATTGGGTCCCATTTTCACCCAGCTGGTACTGCAGGCATCTCACTCATAACTGTTACATCACCTTTTGACTCTAGCCAGTGTCACCATGACAGGCGTCAGATATGAGTCATCCAGTGTGGGACATGACATGGGAAATGCCTGAATCCCTTCCCTAAACAAAGCTACAATACTGACTTGTTGTTTTGATGTCTTTCTGTGTTATACCAAAGAAATGAGCAGCCAAGGAGACACTGTTCTATCTAAAGTGCACATATTAGTCTTTTGATGGATGAGAGTCTGTGAAGATTGTAGATAAGAGGTAATAAAAAACAGAGTGAATTTCAGGAAATTGTGCAATAAAGTGTGCATACAGCTCTCATAAAATCTGATGTTTGTGGTCAGATTACAAAAATAATACAGCACTTGGTTGAGGGTCAATATAGCCAAAAGTATAGCGACATCAGTCTCCACCTCCTGATCTCAGTTTGACTAATGAATCACTAGATGCCCTTGGAGACTAATCAGCAGCAGGAAAGTTGATGGGGGGGGACAATCCATTCCCCTGATGAATCACTTGTCGATTAATGCTGACCTCCGCAGCATCTAACAAATGAAATCAGTGAGATCACAAATGACTTGTTGGTGATACTGAACAGCAAGCGATCAAATCCACCAGTGGTAAATCTGTTTTCCAGACGTCTTGTGGCTTAATGAGGTCCAGCAGTTGATTTGTAGCTTATTGTGGAGCTGCGGTAAACATGTATTTGAATCCAAACTAGTCCCACTGAATTTGAGAAAACTTCAGAATCAGCTGCCGTCTGTAAGGCCAGTTGGCTGCTTTGCCTCACTGAAATGCGCATATGTTCCAGTTCATCAGTATACTGACATTATCCACATGTCAGGATTGTGCTGTTGATTTAGTTTTGCATGTAGTCCTGGTTTCTGTGTGACTCTGTTTTCCTGTATCTGTTTGGCGACAGGAGGCCAAACAAAATTTTCTTGCAACAGAATCCAATGGTTTTCTGTCTTTTATTTACAGCTAGTACAATTTTCCCAGCATGTGTTTTGCTAGTATAAATGGCTTTCCTGAGACTAGACAGTGTTTAACAACATTTCAATCAGGAGAGACTTCAGTATGAGTGAACAAATATTTAGTGACATGTGCATAATAAAGTTGAGAAATGTGTGAAGAGTCTTTGGCGATTAGACCCCATTGTGATGTCATCATATTTTAAGGGGGATAGAGAAGCCGTGAGCAGTATAGCATACTCCCCCGACGGAGTCTAGAGAATGGTGGTGGTGGTGGTGGTGGTGAAAGGATGCTGAAGATCTGGATGTGATGAGGAGTGGACTTCTGATGAGCTCGACCCGGGCACTGAATGTGGTGAACTAGCGAGAGGAGAACAGATTTAAAGTTTGCAGCAGTAATGTGATTGGCTGATGGAAATCGTGGCAAAATATGGTTGGATAAGTGAGAGAGAAAACGCCCATAATCAGCTGATTGAGAGAAGCAGAGAGAGAGAGAGAGATGTGAATGAACGAGGCATAAAGATAGTCTTCCTGACTGAACTTCCGCTGACCTTCATTAAAGGCTTATTTTACACTGGGCTTCTGCATGTTACTATGTGTTATGTGTAATTTAATCCAATGGAAATTCTGTAATTTGCATTTGACAGTAGTTTTGATAATTGCCTTGGGATGATGAAGCCTGTTTTGTTTTTAGGTTGGAAAAAGACTATAATTTGGCATATTTGGTCTTAAATTTATGAACATTGTTGCTCTCTAAGAAGCTCCCCCACCAGATATGCTGCTGTAGAAGCTGTTCATATGATAAAGGTGATACTGTAAGTGCATTTTAAATACCAACGGAGCAGGATGTAGACCAATAACTGTCTGACTCAAACAGTCACAATGCTTTATAATGGTCTGTTAATGCTTGAAAATAGTATAGTATGGGTAGAATGGCTTTCACGTCAACATATGTGGATACATTTTGTTTTGTTAACATTTATGGTATAATCAAGTTCCCTTTGTTGTCTCCATATGTCATTGTTTATATAATGTGGATGGCAGCAAAATGGGAACACATTTTGAGCATAAAATAACTTCACATCCAAATTTTCTAGAATACTTAACATCCTGTGGAGGTGAAGTTTTGTGTCAGTTTTCGCTAGCAGGCAACTGACTAAACCAACAGAATCTTATATAAAGTGCTGCTTCCTGCAAAATATATTCATGCAGCAATACAGTGTTCCCTGCAACCCTGCTTTATGTGTGTCCCCCTCACTGCTGCAGTCACTTTTGTCTCTCCCTCCCTTCTGCCTTTTCTTTAAACATTACCATCTTAAATTCTCTCATCAGTTTCACTTGTTCTTCTTCATACGCCTGTGTTTCTGTTCATTGTTTCTCCAGAGTTTTCTATTGCTTTTGACGCATTGAGTTCATCAGATGGAAATTGTATAATGATGAACAACGGCAGACTGAATCAACACACTACGGTGACATAAACACAGATGCACACACCAAAAGCCTGTGAGAATTTGTTGTTAGTCGTTTTCATACATATTTGATTAATATCTTAAGATGTTTTGTTATTATTATCACATTCCCCCAGTGTAATTGTAGTCTTGTCTCTTCTCTCTTTTCTTTCATCAGCTTATTTTGCCCTGCAGGAAATCTTTAGTAGAAAGACTCACCAACATACTTTTTTTTCACTGTTTTTATGTGCATTGTCGTTTTGCGCATTTGTTTTTTATGCTTGGTTGAGGTGGAAAAGTTGGTTTATCGATACAGGGAAACGGAAACAGACTTGATCAAATCTAAATCATGACGTACATGAAGCATGTGACTTAAACGTCCACTGAAACTTCCACTGGACAAAACAGCAGCAGGTGAAAACATCAGATCTGTGTGGAGCGATAAGGAGACTGTAACGCTCCTCAAATGAATACATGAAACAAACATAAATGCCATATTTCCATCATGTTTTCTACATTGTTTTTGTTTGTTTGACTGGCACTCTCTTAGTTACATCATCTTTTTGCGGCTTCTTCTTCTGCAATGGTTTAATGGCACCGACTGAAGAACTGGCGCCACCAGCTGTTTATCTCAGTGCACCAACTCCTAATATTCGCATAATGGTAGAGGATGGAAACGAAATGAAAATCTATTCGCATTGTCTTTTTCCAATTTTCTCGAAATTCAGTCAAAGTTTGTGCTATATTTGGATGGAAACCTATCTTATGTTGCCTTTAGTCACATTTCTAGCTAGCCAGATCTCTGTGGCTCAGATGGGAAGTTTTGTGTGTAATAGATATTTCATTAAAGTATTTTGCACTTTTGGCTGGATTAAGAAAATACTTTTTTGAAGGCAGGATTATTAATGAATAATATAGTCTAATTATGAATAGAGTAATTAAAGTATTTCAGTAATAATACTACAGCACTGTGTGGTTTAGTTTGCCTGTACTTCATTTTGGCTGTTCATTAAACTTCTTGAAACAGAACTCTCCGGTGAAAGGAGAAATGCAAATAATAAGTTGTATTTCAAATGTTGTTTCTTTGGTCAAGATGCACAGAGCATGAGATTAAAGGGAAAACAGTGATTAAATTAAACAGGGTTTTAGAAATTACACGTTACACTTAAATGTCACAACCCCTCTTGTCTCCATCATGCATGAGGACAGATCCTTCGCAATGCCACATGAACTTGTTTCCATGGTGACAGCTCATTGAACTGTCTATTTGCCAGTCGTAATGGTTAACCTGTTAGGCCTCTGTACATTCCCGTTCAGCTCGCTGTCATTGGCTATTGCAGGTTTCTGCTCAATATATCAAACATGTTTGATATTTAGGAAATCTGGGAGACTCCGATCCAGTCGGTAACATTAAGATTAAGTCTGTAAACCCCTACACTACAGGATCATTTGGGCAGATAACCCGAACAATTGCGGGGGCGTTCCCCCGCAATTGTTGGGATGGGTGACTCGGACCCATAATCTGCCCAATTATCCTCTAGTGTGGCGCCTGCATAAGGAGGTAGGTGTGTGTGGGTGACACTGGCCTGTGTCCCAGACAGCCCAGCTCGCCCTGTGGGTGTGACAGACATCTGCTGTACTCAGATCAGGGCTTCATATGTTCATGGTGCGCCAACACACTGCACAAAGCTGACCCAAGACCAATGAGTGACAAGTTATGTCATGTGGAAAAGGGTATGTTTTCCCAAAGTCCACTAGCTTCTGTAACACAATGCAATGTCTCATACAGCCTAGCTATAGCTATGATCTCTGCTTTCTAAAAACTTATGAACTATCCATTGCCCCTTGACTCGCCCATGGACTCGCCTCTTTTGTCAAACCATGACTTGTAAACCATGCTGATCTAGGGTTTATGGGCAATGGTGTTTGTTAAAGGCCGCTAAAAAGAGAAATATTCGATAAACAACAATATAAGATCCTTTTTTGTTATTTTTTAATTAATAAGATTATGTTCCAAGGTAGGATTTTTTGTTATTTGTGTTATTACAAATGTCAATGGGATAAGGTGATGTCACTAAAACTACAGAAAATTTTGATTGTGAGATCTAGCTGAAAGCACATGAAAAAGCTAGTGAGAGGTAAAAGGACCTTGTGTTCTTGGATCTACTACTTTCCAAGTTGAGCATTATAAAGAGAGTAATATATAAGTGAATTGCTTCTCCTCAGTTTTTTTACATTTCAGTAAACTGCTGATGGAAAACCTGCACTAGAGAACCTGTTTTGATATTTATTTTAAGCTATTAAAATTAGTTTCATTGTTGAGGCAAAATCCAGTATGTTGGGATATTTGTCCATCACAACCAGGCGGAAGAATATGCGCACACACACCCACGTAAGCCTTTTTTGTTCATACAATACACACACTGAGTCCATAAACGCTCAGGAACACACACACACACACACACACACACACACACACACACACACACACACACTTTGGTTGTTGCTTTCGCTCTCCACCCACCTGTGACTGACTGCAGCAATCTGGAGTAAGAGCAACTGCCTTGTAGTCATTAAAATATCAGCCATGTCCTGACATTTTCTTTTACTTTTTCCATTTACAAGGAGGCAGAAACACCTGCTGTCAAACAATCTCATACACTCGCTCACACAAGCTGAAGTCTATTCTTGACTATATAGCCACACTTTCTGTCATTTACATGAATTTAAAAACAGTTTTTACTTCTTTAACTGAGCTGTGATACGAGAGAACCTACTGCTTCTCTAGCCATGTAAACACACTTACAGCTGTACACCATGTCACAACTATGTGTCCTCCAGGTCAGCTCAACCTTCTTCCAGAGCCAAACTCTGAATTTTATTACTGGTTTTCTACATCTGCATTATTTTCTGCTTGGTCCCATTTCTAATGGTTGGTGATTTTCCCTGAAAAGGCCTTTAAGCCCGAGCAGAGAGACAGAGAGACGAGCAGGAAGAAAGAGTCTTTGGCAGCAGATAACAGTTGTACTGTCAGAAAGACCAATGTTAGAATCAGTAGTCTGGCTGTTTCATTCTGGGTTCTTGTGTATGGGCATGCCCAACAGATTTGTGAAGCTGTGATTGCAATGCATTATCCAGAGAGCGGAGTCAAAGGGAGGATTACAAATGGCAGCCTGTGCCCCATTATCACAGCCAGTCCAGGCAAGCACAGGAGAGTCAAACTGGCACCGAGACACAACCAGAGGACACAATACAGACAAAGACAGAGAGAAGACAATACAAGTTAAGTTCACAATTTTAATTTTCAGGTGTTTACTACTCCTGTCCGTTTGCCTAATTAGATTACATAGTGAATAAGTGGTTGCTATGGGAACCGTTTGGCAGCATAAACAGAATTCATTTGTGATGCATTCTGGTTTGGCACAAACAAAGCCTCGAAAATCTGGAGCTTCCAAATTGCCAATCAGCCTGATTAGACGTGACATTGTGTTTTCCCAGCAGAGTGATCGTCGTTGTTATATATTTCATCAGCTATTTCTCCAACTCACTAAGCCTCTGTCTCACTCTCAAGATGTGCTGTCTGTCTGCTCCCATTTCTCATCGGTCCATCTTTAATCTCCCCTAACTCTGTCACTGCTTCTTAATACATTCTCATATAACCATCTTTGATCTGCGCCTCGAGGAGCTAAAAGAATCTGAAAGAGAGAAACTGATAAGAAAAGAGACAGATAGGACAACAAACAACAGCGAGCACCTCAGGTCTGTGTATTAAATGGAGTGTGAGCTGGAGCAAGAACAAATATCTCATTTCAGTGTAATGTGCTAAGGGCTTGTAGCTCGCTCTCCAGGCGTTCTTTAAACATTGTTTACCGCTCTGATTTTAATGGCTTGTTGGCCACATCATAAAAAGTGACTCAATATCCATGACCCTCCGCTCAGCTCTTATCTCGCTCTTTCAGAGGGGTGAGCGCTCGCAGTTTTGAGTCTTAACACATAAATGGGACTATCAGCTGAAACGCACACGTACATGCTACAGTGATTTCAGGAGTATGCAGTAAATTAACCAGTCACAGACACACATACACTGAAGGTAATCATTGACACCTGGAGCCTGCTGAGACGCAGAGGAAGGAAATACACACAGTCACACCAAGGGTATTGTGAATTTAATCAACAGATGAAGCCAATCATATCTGCAAAGCAGTTACATTTCTGTTTAGGATGTAAAAGAAGAAATGGCATGGAAGAAGAGGCACTGAGGAACTAGTGGCCAAGAGAAATGGTGATTAAGAAAGGGTAAATGTTTGCAGACGGCGCCACAGTGAGTAGAGTGAATTGCTACCGCCCTACACTTCCAGCTTAGGGCGGCAGAGCCAAAACCAACAACAAACTCAAAGCAAAGTGAAGCTGTGAATCAATGGACTGCACTGTTTGGACAGTGCTGAACAGGCTGTTTTCAAGGGAAGATACAAACAACAGTAGATCACATAGAGGGAAGGCTGAATGTGTGTGTGTGTTTTGATTCTACCCTTTGTGCCACATAGCCAATAGAGCCTCCAGTGATCACCGTAAATTAGGATAAATAAACTTGCGAGGATGTGAGCAGACAGCCATTGCTAGCGATCATAGCAGGAGCCGTCAGGCTAAATGCCAGCATGTGAAAGTGACAGTGGCATCAGAGAGTCTCGAGGGAGTGAGGCAGAGGGACATACAAAGATCTACAGACATGAGGCCTACAGAGAGCACTTGAGAGAGATTAAAGTCAACCAATAATCAGGATAAGAGGGGTCTGGCAAAGGGGAGAGAAAGGAAAGAGTGGAAAAATAATGAATAGAGGACATTTTGACAAAAAACAAAGTTGGACTAACTTTTTGGCCTCCACACACACACAGTCTTATTTTTTCCTGGTCATTATATACAGCCCATGGTCAGTCCTCGCTCAAAAGCCTTGCTTGCTAATAAATACAGGAGATGGATGAGTTCAGGAGTTAATCGTGGTGTTAATGTCACAGCCTACAGACAGACATGACAAACTTCGTGTACCCCAGTGTTTGGCTGCTCTGCTCCCTCCCTGCGGCTCTGCCACCGCTGGCCTGCTTCCATATGGGATGTTGTTCTGCAGTGTGTGTGTAAGACAGAGGATGGATTAGTGTTTTTGTATCTAGATGGATAGGTGCATTACTTTGCTTTCCCTTGGCTGAGTCTACTTGTTTTTGTGGTCGGTAATGATGCTGCGATGAGTATTCCTTTCAGACGCGAAAAAATTAATGTTTGTGTCACTTTGCAGCACCACGGAGTCTGGCTTGGGATTTCAGAATGTGTTTCAGGAAATTAAAAGCATTATATCAAAACATACTTGTTTTGAATCGTGAAGTTAGGGAGCTGAAAGCAGATGTTATAATCTATTTATTGAATATTTAAAAGAGTAGTTCAACATTTTAGGAGATGCTTATTTGCTTACTTTCCAAGATGAGAAAATTGATAGAACTCACATGTCTGTGCATTAAGTACTGAGCTGGAGCCGGTAGATGATTAGCTTAGCTTAGCATAATACAAAGAGCAGGGTTTAAACAGCTTGCCTGGCTGTCTACAAAGTTCAAAAATAAACCAGCAGCTCTAAAGCTTAGTAATTAAGATGAGCAGAGATGTTACGTTTTTACTGTAGTATTTGTCTACGGATTAAACAAAAGACATGTAAAGTGTTAATTAGAGAGCTTTGAATGTGCTGGGAGGCGTGTTTTGGAACTTTGGACAGAGCCAGGCTAGCTGTTTCCCCTTCCTTCCAGTATTTATTCTAAGCTAGGCTAATTGACTCCTGGCTCCAGCTTCATTAATGCAACAATGCATTAAGTGGCATTGATCTTCTCTTCTAACGCAAATAAGCATCTTTAATGTTTTTTTATGTTTAGCATGCATGAACTGTTCTAATTATTCCGTTTTGTTTTTCTCTTTTTCAGAGCGAGAGGCCGAACCTGGCAGATACGGAGACGCAGGAACTAAAGCTCACTCTAGCTCAGTCAAGAAGACAGTACAGGATGGTGAGTTTCGGGCAACATAATTTTCATCAGGATGGGTTTTTTTAGTGACTGCAGAAATAGCTTCAGCCAACATGTGGCCAAAAGTTGTTTGCCTGCTATAACTGTCCTCTTCTTGCTGTTCTCTAATAGCTCTAATATATCGTCTGTGTTGTTGGGCTATAAAGATCTCAGTGCTGATCTATTCATCCACAGTCAGATCATTCCAGATTACCAGGTTTAATGGGAAATAAATGCTCTGATAGCCAGTCATTGGTGTTCCAGAACAGATTGTAGCATTGCTTTACATTGAGTTTAAATTGTTCTGCTCTGCTGTCTCAGCTACAGATCCCATAAAACAGTGGGTATAGTACAGCAGTGCTTAGCAGAATTAGTTCTCCACCCTGTCTCAGGTTGTGTGTAGAGATGTCAGTGTGGAAGAGAGAGATAACCAAGCTCACAGCTCGCTGTCTGAGCCAAATAGAGCATGGCTAATGCACACAGGATGATCAAAGCTAGCCCCTTTAGTAACATGGAGCTATTTCCAGGGTTAGCTTCAGCACTAACATGGTGTGTTAGTGTGTGCTAACATGAAAACTGTAATTGGAGATTTAGCAACTGGGCAGTGATATACTGGAGTAAAGATTTCCCTCTCCAGAACACAGTTTGAATACTTGTCAGTTCTGGTGTTTGCAGCTTACCAGAGTTTAATGTGATAACGTGGGTGTAGTGGGCTGAAATCCTCTGTAATATTGTTTGTTTGAGATTACAAAAGGTAACATCAAATACATTTAAACCGCTTCTTCTCTGTAACCAAAGAGACAATGGATTTAATTGAATTCTGCAGTATATGGAAAATGTTATCATTTACTTTTGGTTAGTTTTTGATGTCTAGATGCTTTTATTTTTGCATCACATTTTTATATCTGCAGCACAGCATATATTTAGTTGTTTTTCAGCCTTTAGCTTGATTTATTGAAAAGGCAGAGACATAAAAAAATGTAATCATCATCTGAAAAATAATTTTATAACTATGCATGATTAATCAATGTTTCAAATGTATAAGGAAGAAGTGTGGGAACTATAATGATATGGAGGACTTCCGTATTTACTTCTTAGCTAAAGCAGTTCCTTGCCTGCTTTTTAATTTGATAATACTGTAAAAAGAGGAATTCATAATTTTCACAGAAATAATTAATTAAAAAATGTTGAGTTATAGTGATTCATAAATAGCCAAATAAAACAATTGGCCAGTAGGTAATGTAAAATGTATTAATTAATCCCTTCACCATGTACTCTGTATGTACTTGAGAAAAACACAAGGTTAATATACAGTACCTTGTGACTTAACAAGGCTCTCATGTCCACTCACCTGAAGTTGTTGGCAGGGCACACCCATAAAACTTTAAAGATGGCAGAACTGAGTTATTTATTTCAAGAGTATGCACATCTGGTGCACAAACAAGTTAAAGTGCCAATGAGCATTCTCGATATACTACATGGCAGATACGTTTTGCCACAACAAGGCTCCAGAGTGCTAAATTATTACAGAGTTGGCAAATGGAAAATTAAATGGGGAACCAATTGGTAAATCAAATACAATTTGAAATGTGACTGATGCACGCATTGTGTTCTGTTCGTTAGGTAATTACAAAACCAATTACACATGTTTTGATCTAATTCAGTGGGAGATAAGCTGCATGGTAACATACAGTAATCCACAGTATCAAAGCCAAGATAAATCTACAAAAAGAGTCGCAGCCATATTGTGCCGCTGTGAGATTCAGCCTGAATAAATAGCGTTGCTTTCTCAGTACATCTTCATATACTTGAGTCAGTTCAAATGCAGATGTTGGGGTCTGTGGTGAAGGTTTGGCTATTTTTAGTTATTTACAGTTTTTCTTGTTTTTGATGCCATCCTGATTAGCTCTGAGGAAACCTGTGTCAGTTAAAACACTGCAGAGCTACATCTCTTTCAGTTTTGAGGGAATGTTGCGCTCTCGTAGAAAGCTGCAATTCAAAGATTTAAATTAACAAATGCTTTTGATTGGCAGTGCCTTTGTTCCTAGAAACAGTGAACATGTCAGGCAGTGAGTTGTGAAAGCCAGAAATCTCAGTAGCTCATGTAGGAATGTGAGTCACTGGTGTTGACCTCTCATGTACTATATGGGCAAACAAATGTTCCCTTTAAATGGAGCATCATGTCACTCTCCATTCTTCCCTAGTCTACTCTGTGGTGTGAGTCACTGTGTGGTGTAGTAGTCTTGCTGGGGGTATAATGTGCTCAGTTCAGCACACAGGCTTTGTCTTTTAGAAAAGGTGTGAAGAAAGAGGAGATTGAAAAGGGTTTGTAAAACTTGGATAAAGTGAATAGAGTCTGGTCTTTCTCCTATTTGTCACTTTACTACATGTTTTAGGTGAAAGGATAATCTAATGGACACACAGAGCTTTGGTATGTCATATTGTATGTTTGTATGTGAATATGAGTGGATAATAACAGCAGAGGAGAGTAGATGGAAATAGAAGAGATACAGAGCTCTGATCCACTCTTACTCATTCACGTTCACACACACAGACACATGCACACACACACCCTTCAGCTTCAGATTAATGAATGCCTCAGTCTAGGACAGTGCAAAAACATTTAATTATCACTGACACTGAAGGTGAGGCCGGATCTGTCATCCACCTGTGCGTGTGTGTGTGTGTGTGTGTGTGTGTGTGTGTGTGAGGACAGAGGGAAAAGAGGAAGAGATCACAGTGTATCAGACTGTAGGGTCAAGCGTTTGGTCTTTCATTGTGACCTCTCCTGAAATTTAAGGTCAAACTGGCACAAACTCCTTGTCTGGCAGCAATACATGCTCAGTTAAGAGCCTAAGAGCCTAGGAGATATTTTTTTAAAGCAGAAGAAAACAGACTACTTGACATTGTACAAGTGTAAAAAATAAATCTTGAGTAAAAAAAATAAAACCTTCCCTTCCTGCACAGCTGCGAACCATTAACTTCTAACCCTGCCATGATCAAGTAGCCAAAAATACAGTAGCTTTACTCGGTTTAACTCTAATACATACTACACATTGTAGTGACCTCAAGATATGTACTTATAAATGTGTTGGTTTTTGTAGTTTTTTTAGTCATGTTAGCGCTGTGGCTCTAGGGATGACAATGTTGGTCTGTCAGACTTTGGTCCAAACTGAAATATCTCATCTGGATAGGTTGGTACAACATTTTGTATAGACGTTCATGGTCCCCAGAGAATGAATCCTATTTACTTGATCCCCCGATTTTTCCTCTGAGCTGAGAGCTGAACACACAGACACACTCCTGCACACACGGTCGGTGCATCCATTGTTAGCTAGCTTACAGCTAACATCTTTACAGTTGGCACATTTGGTCTTTGTCACAGTCCAGCATATCTGCACGAATGATACAAGATAAGCTTCGCTTTCTGTGTGAACACACCTCTAGTCTTGTTAAAATATGGACTCTTAAAGTTATCAATACACACAGTGAAATGTGCCAAAAGTTTGGTTAGCATTCCTATGGAAGCCCAGTATTAATGTTCAATTTCAAGCAGCCCACCAGATAACATGTTTTGAAATGAAACCCTTCGTATACCACCTACACTGACCTGTTAGCCACAATGAAGACCTTACAACCTGGTTTAACTGGCTGTTATGAGGCGCTCGTTTCGGCTGACTTCCAGTTCTTTCTTTGTGAGGGTGCATGCATTGTGTGTGTTTCAGTGTGTGCGTGTTCCCTCCAACCAAACCAATTACATGCATATTCTATTTTATTTCTGCTCTCTCTGTTCTCCATGATGATGATTAATTGTAAATACACTTCAAGCAGAACAGGTTATGTATAACTTTATTTAGACTGTGACAATTAGCAACTTCCACCTGGAATTAATGTCCTCTTGTTTGCACATGTTGTCCTTAAATGCATCTTTGCTCCTTTGCTTTGAAGCTGTCTTCAAAGACTATTTTATTTTTTGCTTCCATAGCGTTTCTCTAAAAATGCTTTGCTGCCAGCAACAGCTTCCCAAAACATCCTCTTCAGGGCTTTTCACAATAAAGTGTGAGTGTGCATGTTCTGTTTTGTGTATAATGGTTGTGTGGCAGTGATGAATATTCAGTTTCTAAGCGACAGTCAATAGCCTCTCTCTCTCCAGATATTTTTCTCCCGTAAGCCACTGTGGTTTCTTCTCTGACATTCAAACTGAAACAGCCTGTTTATCTTCTCCATTCCTCAGTTACATTCACAAGAATATGATTTGCCCATGTTTTCAATAATTAATTTTATGGATGGTGAATCCGTTCTATCACTGCGTCCTCCCTCAGGCCCTCTCTGTGCTTTCATCCCTCCATCATTCCTCTCTGTCATCCCTCGCTCCAGTGCCTCTCATAGGCCAAACAGTCAGACCCTGAGGAACGTTCACAAAGCAGAGCGAGAAGGAGATTTTATCTCCTCCTGATTTATTTGTCTTTCTGTTCTCTCTCTCTCCACCTCTTGTTTTTCTCTGTAGACCCCCAGGTAAAAGAGGAGAAACACCTTTTTAATTAAAGCCTGAAAGTGATGCTCATTTTCTAATAACAGTCGAGAATTTGTCCTTTGGGAATTGTTGTTGAAGCTCTTGTTTATTTAATTTCAAACTTGTTTATTTGCTATTAGGAACAGTATCTGGGGAGAGCAAACAATGGAGAGCAATGGAGCACGGTGTCGATAAAGGAGCACACACACCCATGCACGCAGATTACAAATACACCCCGTTGACCCATGTCTGGCTCAGCAGCAATTAATTTGAGGTCACCCTCTACTCTCTGACAGGGCTTGTTGGCGATGTGGCCTCTTCTATTGGACTCTGACTATCTTTATTATCCAATCACTGCACTCCATTCTGGCCTCCATCCAGTATTAGAGGACACAGGAAGAGTATTTTATCTCACCCTTTTCTTCTCTAGGCACTTTTCCCTGTCTCTTAAGGAACATTAAGGGTAAAAAAGAGGGATAAAAATTCTTGAGGAGACAAAAAGTGGATGAGTAGGGCAATTTACTGTCAACTTTAATTGTAATAACATTTTACAGCTTCAAGTATAATGTGCTTTTCTGCCAGGAATCCACTTGGAGGGGTTGCAGCAATTAAATGACTGGAAGATATGTTGGATCATCCAGAAACTTTTTAAAGAAGGTTTTTTTTTGCACACTCTAGACAATAAACTGTCATATTTGCAGCTTGCCTTAATGAATAATAGTGCAATGAGACAGCAACACTCACACACTAATGCAGTTAACAGTGATTCAGTTACTGTAGACTGATTCTGCATTTTCCCTGTGAAGGCATGGATCAAGGATGGGTCTTTTCATTTTCTTATGCCAACAGTATGTTTCTTTCTCTCCTCTGGCTGGCTGTGTTTGCCCTGTGGCTCCCTGTGGGCTCTGAGCTGAGGGCTAGGAGGGAGGGAGAGAGGTGATGGAAGTCAATATATGAACCGACTTCATCCACAGTTGGGGAAATGGACGCACATTGTGTACAAGAGAGCAGTGTAACTGTGGTAACAGCGAGGGCAGAATGGTGGTAGGTTTATTGTAACACCAAAGGAACAAGGCTGTGATTGCTGAGACGACGGTATGGCAGTGAGGAGAGCTGCTGACTTGAAAGACATTTATTAAAATCACAGCATAGATTAAAAAAGGCAAATGCTTCTGAAACAAATTGAAAAAACTTAACCTATCATAGCATTCACATATCCCTTATTATAAATACATTATTAAAAAAAATGTATGTCTCTGCCATAATCTTGTACATTACATATACAGAGAGAGCTTATGGATCCCTTATAGATAATATATACGCACATATACTGTATATGGACATAATTTTCACATGAGCTTGATGAAGATGACTTTGATCTTGATGCAGCACAACTTTTGATTTCAGCAGGGAATATATTTTCTTTTATGTACTTGCTGTGCTCGCTGAGCATGAGCTACCAACCAAGGAGTATATTGATCCCCCTCCCCCAGTATATAAAAGCAGACCTGACCAGATGGTTGCTGGGTTGATGCTGGGTTTGCGGCAACAGCAGAGCTTTCAAAGTATGCAGCAACACAGCAGCAAGATGTACAGCCACAAGGTGTCCATGTCAACAGATTTTGAAAGTCAGATTGTAAAAGTCTACAACTTGGCACTGTACAAGGTATTTGGGTCCTAAAAGATAGCTGTCAAATGTTCACAACTTTACTTTTCTGGTGTTAATGTACAATTTTAATTGTGATTACTGTGATTAAACTGGTGATTACAGCTGTAGATATTGCACATTAATATATTACTGTATTTAAAGAGAATCTATAGGAGCACGTCACTTTTACATCAATGCATTTAGAAATCAATTCATTTAAACTGTGAATTGTATCCACAAATAGAGCATAGCTTTAGCACTGAAGCTGCGCTTACACTAGCTGATTGGCATCACCTGATTCATTCATGTTACACCAGCTGCTTGGCTACCAGCTGCCTAGTAACATCCAATCACATTCATGCACTCACTATCACTCTGTCAGCGCCATTAACACTGCTTGCTGCCACAGCTCCCTTCACCACCCCAACCTCCTCCTAATGGTCCCTTTACACTGCACAGATGACAGCCGTGAGAGAAACATGATGAAATCATTGGTCGTCAATCAAAAACGGTGGTGCTAGATCACACTGTGAGACCACCAGTCCACCAGCAGCCAATTTAGAGCTTTTGCAACCAAAGACCAAATGCTGCATCTAAATTCTGACAGTGCCAAAAATTTAGGACCAAAATCCCAAAATGTGACATGCCTCTCCTTGCATAAGTTACACGTCTAATAATGTTAGATGGATCTAATATTTGCTGCTCAGATTCTTCAACAGCTTCATTTAAGAGCATTTTCCACCAAATCTAACTATATTATATTTGCTATAAATGGTCTGACTGAAATACACATTCATTTAGAGAGTTTACACCACAAAATAGTGTTTTTATCAAAACAAATGTTTGCAGCAAACATTTGCTGATTTTAAAGAAGTGTAAACTTGAATTCGAACTGAGAACATTTGGGATCATTTGTTAATCATCTGCTGTTGTCTTCTGCCCTTGCTACCAGCCACAGCTCTGCCAACTCTTCCATCTGTCTCACCCCTACAGACTAGTAACCCAGCACCCAGGGGTCATCAGTCAACCTTACATATGGCGAAGGACAATGGCTAGACAAATTAGAAATGGTGTCTGTGTGCAGAACTGTTGCTCTTGCTCACAAACTGTAACATTATAGAGAATATACACATGACTTGCTTCTCTATGTTTTTTCCTCCCTTATCAGCTACCAAGCACTGCATCTTCACAGTTTCTCCATTAAGCAGTGTCTGATGAAGAAAAATATTTATTTCATGCACACATACACACACACACACACACACACACACACACACACACACACACAGGCACAAATCCTTTACACTTGTTCATTTGGCAACATCTTATCAGCAGCAGACAACCTTGTTCATTTACATAAATCAATAACATTTTCAAGGTAAAAATGTGGTTTAGAGTGTGAAAAGGAGTTTTACATGGCACTTTGGAATGAATGGATATGCAATAAGGCATGTCAGGTTATATTGCTCATGCATATTGACTTATTCACACACACATGGATGAGAATAAAGTCACACTTAAGATTAGAAAGAAGAGAGGGGAATAAAAGGAGATGAGAGACTCGTATTGAGGAAAGTGAAAGAGAGGTGGCAAAGAGTGTGCTGCAGTGCTCCTGCATTACAATTGATTGGCTGGTTTAACCGCCAATGCTGCTCACTCAAGCTTTAAATAGATGGATAAAACTCTCTTTTACCCTACACTCTTCTATTCACATCTCTTCCCTGCCTCCTCCTCCCCCTCTTTATCTTGTCATTTTCTCCTCTCCTCTCCTCTCCTCTCCTCCTATATATAGCCTACCATAAATATTCAAATCGCATCAGCTGAAAACAATTTCACATTCAGAGCATCAATGTCTCTCCAAATTAACTTTTTTACTGTTTATGTGAAAGTTTTATCTGCGTAATCATCTACATGTGATGCTTTGTGTATTAGTGTGTGTAGGTGCATAAACTGACTTGCTCATTTGTATGTGTGTGTCTTATTTCCAATTTGTCTGGGAGTGGAGGTCACGCACTAATCCTAAATTGTCCTCCAATCCTCTGTTAACCAGATACGAGCCTCCTTTTTCCCCAATCCTGCCTTCTCCCCCCACCTCCTCTCTCCCTTCATCTCTCATTTCCTCGCGGTGATAAAGTCATTTTGCAGCGACGTGAAATAAGATGGGTTTCCTCCAGCGCTGATAGATGGAGGTGAGGACAGGCCCAAATAAGCATGCGATAGAAACACACAGCAGAGCAGACAGCTATCAGGAGGAAAGGTTGACATCTCTCTGCATTCTGGGGAATATGAGAGGGCACGCAGGCTTGTTAATGTGTTTTTGTATCTGTGTGTGTGTTTTACAGATTGTAAGGAAACAAGTGTGCTTGCTGCTCAGTTATGACAGATGTGTGCAGTGTACTATGAATCTCTTCCCTTGAGATTATCAATGCTTTGCCATCTTTATTGTGTGTGTTCGTTCTTACACCTCAAAGATAAAGAAAGCTCTCACATATTCTTTGGCAGCTCCAGATATGTTCAGAGTTACGTATGTTAAGCGCTGATATGTGTAGGTGTTCATTCATTCTTATAGATGGTTGTTGAGATTAAAGCGTTTCTGCGAGCGGAGACAAAAAAAAACGCCCTCGTGTTTGACTCTCTGGCTGATTTAACGCTGATAAACCAGCATGTACACAGCAGCGCAGTGTGTGATCGGGTCAGAAACTAGTTGATGTAGCAGCAGACACCAACTGTGGCTCAAACACAACCCATTAGGCTCCTAATGGAGACAAGGCCACTCTTGTTTTATGATGTTAGCAGCCACATGCTAATGACTTGTACATAACGCTTTGATCTATGCTCTCTGTACTCAGTCTTAATTAACTTGGGATTTTAAATAATTTTTAGTTTGTTCACCATGGTGACTGCACGCGGCCTTTGTATGTGGTTTAATACCCACTTTGTCTTTGATCTCGTTTTATTAGCTTTGTCTTTTTTGTTGCTTTTGTTCATTATAAGGGATTTTACACTTTTGGTACAGTCTTTGTGATTGACAGGGTCACCATGACCATCCAGTCCACTACCTGATGATGGTGGCATGTCTCTGACTTCATTTAATAAAGGTAACCATTATTGTGCTTCATTAGCTGGGCTAATGCTACCTTCGATTACACCAAAGAATCAACTCATCATGGATCCCAAACTGCAGATGAATCCAGCCGCTCATGCTCACCTCAGCTCCATTTAGATCTGTTGACCCTTTTGAGGGTCCATAATCAGAAACTAAACTCCTGAGATGAATCCCCCACAATGAGTCTCCTCCTCCCCGGCCTTCAATAAATTCATCCCTGACCAGCCTAAATGGACGAATTCCTTCTCCATGTTCATCCCCTAACCTCATATCCATTCATCCATCCTCAACATCCAGTACTTCCTCATTTCATTAAACCTTTAAACTCACATTGTTGTGGCGTGGTCCTTACTAGTGAAAAAAGGTCTTGTCTCTCTTTTACACTGACACTGTCCTTTTCACCTCCTCCACCTCCTGTTTTTTTCTTTTTTCTTCTGTCTGTCAAATGAAAGTGGGTTTGTGCAGTTAGCCTAGTGTGAAATGACACAATGTTCAGAGTCAATGAGCTGCTTTGAGCTTTTGTCACCCTTGGCGATAATGTCACTCTGGAGATTGATTTGGAAGAAGATGAGGTCGACGCTCAGAGAGAATAGTCCTCATTAAGCAGCTCACACCGACGTTTACTTCATACCTTTTACCATTCTTCTTCTCTGTCCTTTTCTCCAACTCATTATTTTTCTGCTTGCTTCAGTTAGTAGAACGTAAGAATCTGCCAGCTGGAGAACCAAAAGAACAGCTTGATGTTTTGCTGCATCAACTTTCAACTTCAGCACTACATTGTGCTGATTCTCCTGCTCTGCATGTTTCCACTAACTTATTTTTGCCATAGCTCAGAGATTAAGTTTATCCCTGATCTCTCCCCGTAGGTCCAGATGCCACCAAGGATCCCTGTCTGAAGGTGCGCTGCCCTCCTCACAAGGTGTGCGTCAGCCATGACTTCCAGACAGCCATCTGCACCAATCACAAGCAGCCAACTCACAGGTAAGAACCAGTAATGTGACATTTTATAAACCCCCGGCTCAGCAAATAGAGCGGGCCGTCCACTAACCACAGGGTTAACGATTTACTTGTCCTCGGCCAAGACACTGAAATAAATTGCTCCTGATGGTCGGGCCAACACTTATAGCTTGCTGCCATCAGTGTGTGTGTGTGTGTGTGTGTGTGTGTGTGTGTGTGTGTGTGTGTGAATGGGTGAATGAAAGGTAAATTGTACAGTGTTCTGGATAAAAGTGCTATATAAATGCAGCCATTTACCATTTTACTTCCTTGTTGTTTGGGGTCCCATTGCTGTATGTGTAAAATTGCAAAATCAATAATTTTTCTACCTTATATTTAACCGGTATTTTTTCTATTCTACTGACCTTATTAAAATCCAATAGGTAGAAAAGTATTGAAGCCGTAACTCTTCTCTTTGACAGAAACTGTGCTTGCACAATTGATGAAGGTGACAAAATACAGAAATATACTATAAAGCATTGTTATTACTCCAAATAAGGAAAAATTTGGTGTTGTATATGTTATATGGGTTATGCATGAAGAAATATATATATTGCTTTTGTTTGCCAAAAAGTCATTCATAAACAAAGAAAGGAACAGTGTGTTATCCTACATTTTGACATTACAGGTTAGACAAATTACACCCAGCAGAAGCATGCAGTAAAGACACATTTTGTGTCCCATCTGCTTCAGTGACATAGTCACATATTGTTAACACCAATTAATTTAATAAAACTATCTGTTTGCTCTTTGGACTTTGTCAGCACCCAATTTGTTTGTGTTTTCAACCTTGTTATGTTGCCAAATTTAAGGATTTTCAATTTTTCGGTTCAAGAAGCATTTCCCCCAAAACACATCTGAATGTTTTTTGTCTGTCATGGGTTTAATTGATTTCCTCAAGTCATTAGCTCCTAAGACACTTGGTTTTAATGCTGTTTCTTTGAATTGTATTAATTACACGTCCTATTTCCTGCTTAATATGTCAAACTATTCACCTGAAACCTGTATTTCCCCAACAGCATCACTCAGCTTTGGACCATTATTATTGTGTTATTATTTTATCTACGAGTTGAATTAGTTGCAGTAATTAGCACAACACAGATTCAGTGTCTTCTTCTCAGAGGGCAAATCCAGACTTTGTTGCTATCAAGATATTTGCAAACACGAATTGAGAAATTCAGTAAATGTACACCATGTTGCAGCATGTACATCTAGGAGATAAATCATCATTGTTATTAACTTCTAACAAAATTGCCTTTTTGAAGATGCCCTGAACACACTTCAGTATTACTGTTGTGTTTACTAAAATCCACAAGCAAATAATTTTGTTCTCTGCTACGAAGCTGTCAACAAAAAGTCCCAAGCATAACTTTTTTATTGAAATTGACATACAGACTTCTTGACTTCCCTTATTGGGCGATAATGTTTGGCTGCAGGTTTGGACATCCACATTTTCAGCAAGCTATAATTCGAAAAACATTATGGAGGCTTGCAGTGTTAATTTGTGTGCATCTCTTTCCTGCTGTGCATCATCAAATCAGAGCCTTTTCAGATTAGTTCAACATGGAAACTCTCAGCAGGGTGTTGAAGTACAGTGGTATATGAAGGGGAGAGAGAGAGAGAGATCACTTTCTTGTTTCTGTTTGAGGTTAATATGTTTGTAGATCGTCTGTCCACTCTTCTCTCTGTAGCTGTCTCTCTCAGTGATTATTTGTCATGCACTTATTACCCTGGCCAAGCCAATCCCGCCCTTTAAATCACACTAATAACTTGAGCACATTCTTGTGCTTCTTCACTGCATTTATGCAAAGAGTACTTGATAGGAGAGGAGTAGGTGCATTTGATTTGATGGGGAGGTAGATGAGGGGAAGCATCTCAAACGTCAACCTACAAGTTTCATCGTACCTCCACTTTACCTTATCTGCCAGCACTGCTTTGTTTATCAGTGCAGTGAGCATGTCTAATCTGCCGTGGCACTGATTGTGACTCAGTCGGTGAGTGTGACACTTCTAAAGAACCAAGAAATGCTGCCAGGGATTTGAATCTTGTTGTATTACAGAGCGTAGATGTCTCCCAAGGGACTGAATGATGAACTCCTCCTTAACGTGATGTTATAATCTATAATCTAATCTAATAATTTGGGATATTTTAGACTGGTCTGTAGTGTTAAGCAAGTCTTAAGATTTAAATTAGTCTAATGCAAGTTAGACCGTTTCACAAAAATAAAGACTAAGACTTATTTTTAACAACAAGTTAGCCACCCTACCCCCAGGCCAACTCAGAACTAAGAGCCATGTTTCCATGGTAACAATCAGTGACACCCACTGACCAGTGGCAACAAATGACAAGAAAGGAGGAAAATATGGCTCATAATTTATGGTTTACTAGCAATGTCGTGGAGTGAGCAATGAGACGGGACAGAGTTTTTAGAGACCACAGTAACCTATTGGAAATATACAACAGTGAGGACATCGTTCCTTGGATTGTGTGTGCAAGCCAAAATGTCGTAAATAATTAAATATTCCAGCAGCAAGCGAAACACTTTTATGATCTAGATTTTAGAGCGTAGATGTGAAAGAAGTTGTATGACTGTGGAGTCTCCACCTGTTCACTTCAGTAATTAATGTTCACTTTGCATCATTTGTTGTCGTCACGTTAGTTTCTCTGTAAAGAGTCTGTCTGGCTCTAATTCCATCTCTGCTCAATGGATCAGGAGTCAGCAGGGTGTTCAGTGAGAGCACTTAGATAGAAAATTGCTGCGAGATTTGGATGAAACGTAATTACGCTCGTTACAGAAAAGGCCTCGATGGACCAATCAGGATTCACTCTGCTTCAGCTCACCCTGACAACCAGAAACACTTTTAAGACTTTCTGCTCAGTAGAAAACTGATTCTGCTAGTTTGGATGATATTCTATATCCTGCTATATGTCAATTTTCCCTCATACATACATTTGTGAGAGTAATGTTAGTGAAAATCCAATATATACATTAGAAAGGCTTTGACTTCAAGCACTATAGATAGTATTGTTTGTTTTGTGTCTTGATGTATGAGCAGGAGTTGTTTTACTGAGTGATGTCAAAATTCACATTCATGACTCTCTGAAATTAAGTGTTTCCCCCCCTCTCTCTGTCTCTCTCAGCGTGAAACCCAGGAAAGGCAGTGCAGGCCACAAGCGCAGGCTTGAAGCTGGTGCTCATGGGAAATGTAGGCTCTGCTCGGCGCTGCAGTCAAGTCCTGTGTGTGGATCTGATGGGCACACCTACTCCTCCAAGGTGAGACATCCCTTTTCCAGTTATCTCTCTTTAAGTTTCACACTCTTCTTCCTCTCTCTATTTTTTTCTATCACTTTAAGTGCGTCATTTTCTTTTTCTCAGTTTCTTAGCAAACATTATTTACCAATATTTCAGTTTGTTTTCAACCATAAAAGCAAGGACAGGATTGCTTCAAGACATACAACAGCAACTGAATTATATAATCAGTAGTGTAAATTGTATGTATGTATGTATGTATTCGAGATAATGTGCTTTTCCTTATTTTTCTACAGAGATTTCAATTTTTAATTGTCCTCATCTGTTGTCACCTTTTCACTCCTCTGCTTCCCTGTCTTTCTCCTGCCTCCTCTTCTCTTCCTGCAGTCCCATTTTACCATCTATGTATTGACTCCTGTCCTCTTCTGCTCTGCTGATTTCAGCAGTGCTTTCATGCAAATGACTGAGAACAGGGTCAGCCATCAGAGGTCTTTCCAGCAGCTTAAAATCATCTCTAGATGATTTGGAAAAGCTCTCCAACCTCCATCATCTCATCTGACTCTAGTCCCATTTCCAGCCACTAACCTCAGCTCATAATCTCATCCTCAACTACATTAAATTACACAAACTCACAATGCCATGATAAAGCAGAAAAGATAGGCAAAGTTTAACCTTTGTGATTAGTCAAGACAGAAATGAGCAGAGGAAGATCAGACTGAGGAGCTGAAGAGTGAAATCAGGTAGCTGAAAATGACATAAAGAAGTAAAGCATTGTGGGTCTGTCCTTGGTATTACAGACTGCGAATTTTTATTGACATCCAAATTCATATTATCTTATTTTCATTGCCAGGGGTGAAGCACAATCCAATACACAGAAGCCTCATACAAATGGACAATATAAGACATCTCTCGAGTCTCTTGCACAGTTGAATCAAAGTCTTTGTGACGTGAGTATTGGCAAAGTAGAGAAAGCTATGAGCTTTCAGGACACCTGCACAGCGCTGTCACCTGCTCAGTATTATTTATTAATTGCAGCGCTTCAGTCAGGGGACATTTCTTAAACATATTGTAGTGTCTGAGGAGACAGAATCAATAAAAGCAAACCTTTGACAGTTCAACTACGGTCATGTTTTTTTTGCTGGGAAGCTTGTTGCCCATCCACACATCAGCCATGTTTTCAGCTCAGCTCTGCAAGGAATTAATGGACATCCAGACATTTGATGATGATGTTGCTTTTAGTTTAAATGTATGAAACAACCTGAGATTGGGAGTTTCAACTCCCTGTGTATGAGGAAGTCGGGACATAGGCATTCCTATTGACCTACCTGCCTGAAGCTGTGCTGAGGAGGAGAAGTGCTGAAGGTGAAACAAGAGAAAGAACAAAAGAAAAGGGAGGGCTGGGAAGTCCCTCTGCTCTCTGCGGTAATTTAGTTGGAGGGGTGCAGTTAGCTGGTGGAGTGATGGATCCCTGTGGCCCAACTTAAACTCTGCTCACCAGTGAGCTGCTGGTCTCAAGCTTATTCATGTTTTATTATTACATTACATGCCTCCCTCATCGTAACCACACACACACACACTCAATATCCTATTAAGAGGACAGTGCTCTTATCTCCTGAGAGGCTTCAGCCCACTAAGTTAAGTCCATTACTTCCCTCCTCTTAAATCATCCTTTCTCTCCTCTCCTCTCCTCTCTTCTCTTCTCTTCTCTTCTCGTCTCTTCTCGTCTCTTGCCTCTCCTCTATTTTTACTCCACCAAGTCAGGTGCTAAAACACTGTTTCATCAAAACCACATTAACCCCTGGAGAGAGACAAACATAAAGATTCATGGGGCCTCTCAGTGTGCTGACAGTGACTGGGAGAGGTCATCCATTTTCTGGGCTTTCTCTCTCTCTCTCGCTCGCTCTCTCTGTCTTCCTCTCCAGACAGCTAATTCAATATGTTGAGAACAGGACAGAGCACCGTTCCTTTGTTCCTTTGTCCCTTTGTCAACAAATTTCATTAAGCAACATTAGCGGCACTATCAGAGAGGTGACAGGGAGGAAATGATGGATTTGAACATGGGAAATGAAAAGTGCTGGCAGGATAAAGCTAAGCCCGTGTATGGCATGATATGTATGTTTATGCACAGTCATGGTCTCACCCTGACCAAACGTCATCATCATCTCGCAAACAGAATTTACATAACTCATTTCAGTTTTCATTATTACTCTTGGAAGGATCTTGCAATTGGATTTTTTTCCCCCAACTAGTCCAAACAATTTCTTACCCCTCACTTACCTGAAATGAGATTTATACTGTTAAATTACATTCTGAAGTAGTCCATCTTGCTTTTTGCATTGCATTAGGTTTGTACTGCAGTGAATAATAGAATGTCACTGGGCATCTCTGTGTCTAATGGTGTGTCTAGATGGCTGCCTAATGGACACATCTGTTCATTGAAGATAAATTACCAATTCTGTCTCAGCAAATCTGTCCCTTAATCAGCTCAACAAAGACAGTTCTATATTCAAAGTTTTGGTTGGAATTACATACTTGGATCATAGTTATAACATACTGATGCATCCTGTGAATTACGTGTCCAGAATGTATGATTCTTCATCTGTGCTATAGTTTTATTTTATTTTATAGGGGTGCCCCAGTTATTTAGTATTGCACTTCCATAAAGTAAAGCAGATATGAATAAGAGCGGTCAAAATCAGTGCAGCAGAGCCCAAAATATCCTAACTTTTAGTCACTGGTAGGGTCTAAGAACACTGGACCCAACACTTCCTATACTGCAACTTGATTGTACCTCTTCATTAGGCCTTCAATGCCTGGTCATTGCCCATGTCTTCTAAACTCCACGCATATTTGTAGTCTGCAGAAAGATGGTTATGTTGACATATCCCGTCTTCTGGTTAGGTCAGGTGCAAGAGAATAGATTTGACGAAGGAAGATATTTAGTTTTCCATACATTAACACACCATAAATTTGTAGTCTCCAAGCGCAAGCCAAGATAACCCTGATGACATCATCCGCGTCTTTATGTGTAGAGTCATTTAAATGCCTCAGCCCTCAAGTCTGTGAAATAAAGTCTCCATTACCCATGGTCTTTTGTGTTTTTTTACAGTGTAAGTTGGAGTTTCAGAGCTGCCTTTCTGGGAAGACGATCTCAGTAAAATGTGATGGGCTGTGTCCCTGTTTGCCCGGTCAGGATCTCAGCAAACCACCACATCAGACTGAACAGGCTGGTGAGTACTGCGACTCTTTGTTCGTATAAACAAACTGATGAGTAATTTTCTGTTTAGCTAGCTCGTTAGCTCTTTTGCTATCCATCCTTCCGACAACACACACAAAGACATCTTTGGATTTAGGTCAAATTACTCGTCATTGAGGCTTTTACATCCATCCTGTCCATTTCATTTGTTGTGAGCTTGTCAGTCACTAAATATACAGTATAAGCTAATGGTATACATGTAGATGGTTGGATAGAGAATGACAGATGGGATTGCTAGGCAATGGGATGAATGTGCAGACAGAGAAAAGGTCATCTGTATTTTAGCCATTTTCAAGTTAAGCCTCAGAAACACTGTTATGACAACACCACACACACACACACACATAAACCCTTTCACTGATAATCCCTCAAATTCTCCGGTGATTCACTGTGATTCCATTCCTTTCCTGTCACCTCTCCCCTTACTCATGTTATTTTCTTCCCCTCCCATCCCATCACCCCCCCCCCCCACACACACACACACACACACACACACACACGTTTCCTGACAGCTACAGGGAGCAGTGATGGAGTGAGTGTGTGTGTCATATTGTTTGTCATGAAAATAGGATTTCAGCAGATGGATGGAGAGATTCTGGAAGAGAAATGCAATCTAAAGGAAAGCAGCACAGAAAAGGATGGATTGTTATCGTTACAGACTTCCTCTCTCCCAGATGGGGGAGTAGTGGGATGGTTTTACTTTGTGTGTATGAGTGTGTGTTTGCTTGCTGTGAGTCTATCTATCTATCTATAGAGTTGGAATATTTAATATTTGGACATGCTTATAGCCCTCATACACACGTACAACATGCACAAACACACACACATTCTGCCCTCACAGGTCTTTTGTTAATCACTCTCTGATTAAGAGCATCCATAAGAATCCCAAGGTTCATCAGGCACATTTAATACAGAAAGAAAAGTGTCCACAAATTAATGACGACTCTCTCTTTATCTTATACTCTCTTCATTAGTTTGAGGCCGAATGATGGAGGGAACAGAGAGCAATGCTGTAACAGAGAAGTATTTTAACAAGTACTGCCCTATTCATTTCCGTCCATCTTTGCTCAATAAAAACGATAATTATGTGTTTAGTTTGCTGAGAGCTTGGCCCTGGGAGTGAACAGAGTGGATGAATTTGTAAGAGAAAAAAAATCTATTTTCAGATCTTGGACTGTATCAACATGCAGCATTACATTAATTTTCACTGCCTGGCTCTCTGCTTTAACTCTTTTCTCTAAGTTTTCTATTTAAACTTAGCCTTTCCTCCTGTTCCTATTTCTTTCTGGCTCTATCTTCTTCTCATGAGTGTCACTATACTTTTCAGTACAGCTTGTCCTCAGATCATCAGTGAGATAGCAGGTCCAAATGTTTGTGCATTCAGAGGTAGCAGGAACGAGTGAAGTTTGTGTCTCCCAACCTGATAGAATATCTCATTAGATCAGCAACACAAAATGGTAAACAGAAGGATGGGGCAGTAGGTGAGGAAAAACACTAGCTGTGTCTCAATTCAGGGGCCGCACCCTTCGAAGGCTGCATTTGAAGACCGATTGTGTCACATGTGAATAGATTCACAACAGAAAATCATAGTATGTACAATTATGATGACAAAAGGTAGATTGTAAAACATAAGTGAACAGGATGAATCAATTGAGCAGCTGTTGCCCCCAGCTAAGTAGGATGTGAGCAACACCACCTCCTCTTCACCATAAGTAATAAGTGGGTGCTGCAGTATACGGTTTATTTGGAGTGCAGGCTGAATATTGTTTTTTATTTGACAAGGCAGAGTGGAAGGCTTCAAATATCATATCTTTTGAGTACCTTTGCCTCAACCACACTAATAACCTTTATTTTTCACTGAGTGTAAGTGTGTGTCTGGGGAACATGTGTGTTTGTCAGTCACATCTCTCCCACACTCTTTCTCCTCGCTCTCCATTCTCTATCTGTTGCTCATTTATTTTCCGACTCAAGCCTCCAATCCATCATTTTGCAGGTTGTTGGGTTAAAGCTCCACCTCCACTTTTTGTCTTTCTCACACTTTCCTGCCCTTTAATTCATTGCACAAAGGACTGTGAAAGATGCATATTTTAATACTGTGTTACAAATAGAGTTGAACACTTTCTTTAGGTTTTGGCATTGGGTCAAATTGGCACAAATGGATCCTGCAAAGTCTCTACAGTATTTTAAACTCCAAAGACACGACACAGAAACAGGCTGTAATGAAGAGAAATTAGACAAATTGTGAAATATTAGTCTGTGATTACGGGTTAATTGTATATGTCAATTGCTAAATTGTGTGTAATCTTTATTTTAATGACTTACTAAGATCTTTCTTAATGATCACATAAACCTGATTTACTCAGAAAATCCATTGCTTCGGTTTCCCTGTTTGTCAGAAAAGGTTTAAAACACATTGACACAGAGGCACTGAGATTTTTTGTGATCTGTCATCCACCCTTGAGGCAGCACTGCTGTGACGTTGGACATCATCACTCATCTCATATGAAACAATGACTCAAGCTGACACAAAGTGATCCTGCTGGTGATCATGTGTAATGGCTTAAGTCAGTACTTGTTCTGGTCAATGAGATTTTTTTTAACAGTAATAGTTCATTTTGTCTCAGCTACTGTCGAACAAAGACATTGACAAACCAAAGCGAACTGTTAGAGGCTGAATGGGCTAAATCCCCTTACTAAATTAAATTTTTCCTGGCAATTGTGTCTCACAGCTCCACAGAGAGCACACAGGAGGACAGATTGTTTTGTCCTCTCTTCTGCCTCCACACTTCCTATCCTCTCCTAACACATGCCAACTGCTCAGGGATTTTTTCCAGAGTGCTGACCAGCGTGAAGAGCGCCTGTAGAGCATTTTTAGCATGTCCTATTGAGACTGTCCTCTCTAGAAAAAAAGCTGCATTGGCCATTTGTTCAAACACTTAAAATCAACTGTGTTTACGGTTTCCTGACAAGCCACCTCGTGGGGCCAGGATGTTGTTATGGTGATGCAAAAAGGATGTCAGATGGATGGTTGGGCATACAACTTTGGCTCCAGAGACTAATGTTAGCATCTCTTCTCCCACCAACAGTCAGTGTTTTTTAACAACGTGGACTTTGGTGACCTCACGTAGCTTTTTTCACAGGAGACATTTTGACATGTCACAGTACAGTAGGAAAAGCACAGGCATAAATAATAAAATGAATGATGGCTGAATTCCATTTAGCTGCTTCAGTTTCAGTGTCCTGATATTGTTCATGTTGGCTCACTGAATAGAACAGAGCCATGTTTAACGATATTAGTCACACCCGTGTTTTTGTTCTACGACAAATGTTCAACTATAACTGTTTAAGGAAGTCAATAACAAATCCCTTTTTTGGTTTTGATTTGAGGACTTTCTGTTGTTGGTCATATCCATTCCCCAAAACTTACTGAGCTTAACTTTCATGCTAACCTGATTGTAATCCTCATTATAAACCTAACTTAAATCCAAGTCCAAATGATTGAAGAAGCAAATACAAAATGCAAAAATAGTCTCATTCTTAAGGTTAAAACTTAAACTGGCTCTCTTTCTATCTCTACCTGTCTCACTTCTATCTCTACCTGTCTCCCTGTCCGTGCCAACGGTGTATTACTGATCATTATCTCGGCAAACCATAACTCACTGCCAGTGAGATTGTTCTGGAGAGCTGATAGCTTTGGGCAAAGAAAATCAAACATACCCTTGTATCTTTTTAATGAATCTGACCTTCTATCTTCGTCGTCTCTCCTATCTGACTGTCTTAGTACATTTCTTTCTCCTTCTGTTTCCTTGTTAAAAAGTGTCACCTCACTCCACCACCTCTCGTCTCTTTCTTTCCACATGCCTTTCATCTCGATCTGATCAAACCACGATCCTGATGTCTCAAGGTGATCACCACCCATCTTTCCTCTGTCTGGATTTAGAGCGACTCCTTCTCTTATATATGACAAACTAAATGAATCGTTTATAAATGAAAAAGGAGACCCATGGAGAGATTCAAAACCTGACTTCTCCTGATAGTTGGAGTTATGTATTAGGAAGTCTGGGGGACACATTTATCTCATGACCTAAACCAGCCTGGAGGGATTGTCACCATATGTGATTTGGGAAAGTTGCATTCAATCACCTCCTAATAGCAGTCACAACCACATCTGGTTATGGTACTGTTGTATATTTGTGCCAAACTAAAAGAGAACAGGAAAGATGCATCTCCAATATACAAGGTGGACACAATGTGTTAATTAAACTTACAATTCTGACAAACATAATGATGAATAAATGCTAAATAAATTATTAATAAGATTGATATGTGGCTGGGTATGGCACATTTTTGGTTTGAAAATGTTATGCCTTGTTCAACAGAATGTTTTTCATTATTTTTGCATGCCGGTTCGATATCAAAGATCACATGAGTTGCAGTTTCATAAGATGCAGCAGTGTTTCGTGTTTTTCTATAGATCTAGTGTCACGACTGTAGAAAATTACATGCAAGAAAACTATTAGATGTATATGGTCTTTTTTCATGTCTGTGCATTTGTATGTCGAGACATCTGAGAGACTTTGGGATTTCAAAAATAATCAAGTTGGAGGCAGTTGGTGCCCCGTGGAGGCAATGAAGGTGCTAAAAACCTTAGTACCTGATTTCCACAATCAGGTATCAGCCAGGAAATCATTATCACTGATGTCCATGACACATAAACCATCATAAATCTACTTAGAAATCCCAGAAAAAAGACTTTTTAAAGCTTTTTTTCAGTATCAAAGTAATCCAGTGATAGTTTTCTGTACATCCATGGGTACATTGCAAACAGGAACTGTTTTGGCATGCTTTTAATGGTGCTAATTTGCCAAAATGTAAACAAATATTGGCTTTAAAAAAACAGGGCTCGAGTTGTACAGTAGCCCACAGAACAACTAATTGAATCCATGGCAACATTTTGCTTTTGTCTGAGGGGAGTCCACAGTGTTAGACTTTGGAAACCCCTGCCTTATCCAAGTGTTTTAGTAGCCTAAACATAGCAAGAAGCAGGAGGCAGGACACAAAACTCTGCCTACAGTGACAAAGTCTTGTGCTTTGTACACCCACCCATTCACCCCAACCTCCACACTTTGACATCTGTGTATCCTTGATATTGCCATTGAATGGTGCCCAGACAACAGTTACGTTTCCTCCAAAACATATTTGGTGAAGTCAACTAGTAGCCTACAAATGTATTTTGTAGTAGATAGGGTTGTTGTGTGATTCAGAAGCACAGATGCTGATGCATCTCAGTGAGTAGTGGTTTGATTCATTGTGGTGACTTTGTCTACACCGTACTGTCCACAACTTCCCCAAAATGCAAATGATAGCTGCTTCTCCATGGCATGTTGTCTTTTCTGATAAACTCAACAAAGAAGCACTCCTCTAGCCTGCAGCTCTTTGTCCTGAAATGATCCGATTGGTCTCTATTAGTGTTAGTCTGTTAGTAGAAGATAATCACACACAAGCAAAGGAAATGAAAAAACGCTGAATGGCAGTAAACAAGAGTTTTATATTGTGTTCTTTTTTACCAGAATGGTACATTATATCTTGTGTGCTGGCCTGCAGTTTAGCTTTACTTTTCCACATAGAGCTGGTGGTTTATATCTGTGTCAGTCTGTGAAAACCCGATGGCTTGTGGAGTTTTTTTGGACTGGCAGTTTCTACTGATCTGAGTTCACAGACATGAAAGACAGCAGAAAGCAGAAGCGAGGAAGTATTGGGTGAGAGGACAGGAGGAAGGAAGGAAGAAGGATAAGAAGGTAATTCCCAGCCATGATTCAGCATGTGATATTTGATCGATTCTCTTCTTCTACTGTGTGAAAGCAGCCAGTGTGTCTGACTGGCTGTCTACTACCACTTCATCAGGCAAAAGTTCACTGTCAAACAATCTGTGGTGGGTTGGCGGTGGAGCCAATAACACAATTTCTGGCAACTTTAGCAATGTGTGTCTGTCTTAACAATTAGGAAGCAGCTGTTCGGCTTAAGGATACATCAATATTCATATTTGAAGGGGAGAGGACATTTTTTCTCAGATCTGGAGATCTGATATGGCCAAAGGCTTCTAGCTGTTCTGACTGCTGCCAATTTCACATCACCATCTATTGTAGCTTTTGGTACATTTAACAGTTATATTTGCTGCGGGAAAATAGCTATAAACTGAAGAATAGTCAAATTAATTAAAAACATTGCTAAATTGGTATCTGCGTCATTGAGAATAATATGAGATATGTCAACAAAAAGTAAATTAATAATGGAAAAATATTTTGTCAAATGAATAATTGCGAAGGCTTTGCATAATCAGTCAGTCAAATTGTTAATTTAGTGCTGCGGTTTCCAATCTTTTTGCCATATGACCCACTAAAATGAAGTAATGTCTAATTTAGGCCCCTTAGCACGTTGCATAATATGCGTAATATGCAACATGTGATATAGTAGTTGTGAGCAGGTCTACTAAAGAGGGATTTTCCTTCCTCAGATTGTTGGTTGCTTCATTTAAATGTTTTAAGGCCTGAAGAGGTAAAACTATATCATCATTTTACAAAAACAAACCAAGTAGAGCTATGTTTTTATCCTTTTCTATGTTAATCATCTCATGAGCCCTAAGGTTTATCTTGTGACTCTACAAACCCCAGGCTGGGAACCACTGATTTAGTGTACAGTATTTAAAAAACAGATTTGAACAGTCCAAAAAGTTTTGTCACAGTAGCCTCGTGGCTCTTGGAATGGCAATGACGGTCCAGACTGACATTTTAACAACTACAGGAAGGATTGCCATTAAATTTTGTACAGACATCCATGGTCCCCAAAGGATCAATCCTATTGACTTTGGTAATCACCTGACTTCAAAACTAATTTGTCCAATACTTTGGTTTATGACCAAATACCTGCAAAACTAATGACATTCCCCTCAGCCGCAGCTGTACTTGTTACGATGTGGCAGCAGGAGGTTGAGGACCCAAGCGCGGACAATACAAGCAGGCAGGAGTTGGTCTAACTGTTTATTTAACTTAAGTTCACACGGAGAGCTGAACACAGCCCAATACTCAAAACTGACTCTACAGAACACACGTAACCTAGAATAATGCAAAGACAGGGAACAGAGCGAAAACACAGGTATATGTAGGGGACAGACTAACGAGGAAACCAAACACAGGTGAGTAAATGAACACAGGTGAAGTAAATCAACAAACAATCCAGACCAGGGGAGACACTACGGCAGGAAAACAAGAGACACGACTTCAAAATAAGACTTGAAACTAAACACAGATATAAACAAAACCAAACCAAGTCCATGGATCGTGACAGTACTTTGTTTTTAGTGCTAATTAGCACTCAAATGTTAGCATGCTAACACCCAGGACAACTGACCCAGGCACCTGAGTCAAGGGAGGGCCCTCTAACCTTTAAATAATCTGCTGGAATAATTTGTCAGGGGGCCTTTGGAGATCATCTTGCCCTGCGCGTGAGAAAGACACACGATGGGCCTGACCATAGGCATACATTGTTTACCTTTCTTTGGCCTGTACAGCCTGATAGCCTGCTGAACAACACGGGCAACATGACCAAAATAACATGATTGTCAATCTGAAAATAAGGCTGACTGGAGAACAGTTGAATTTGGATATACCAGGGCTTGTGCTTATCAAGTGTCTTGGAGTAGGAAATCAGCCAAACTACATTTAAAAAATCATAGTGAGCACATTTGACTCTAGTTTTAGGCTTAGAAGTAAAAGCACCCTCAGCTCCAGCCATGGGATGACCCCATTTTTTCTTTAAGTCAAACTTTGAGTGTCGTTCTGTGAAGTGATTCTGAGACACTTGATCAGGTTTTCTACTGACAGCAGCAACATCACTTGTTGAGTCCCACAGCAAATCCAGTTCTGCCATAACAGTGTAATTTTTGTAACTGCCCGTGGAAAGGCTTTGATGGTGTTTTTGTGTATGACATCTTTAAGCCTGCCTGACCCTGCTGTTGCTCGGAAAGAGAGAGATGGTAAACAGGCCATTTTATCTCTGTGCGTTGTGTCCTTCAGCGCGTGAATGTTTTCAACTCCGGCTTTCTGACTCATTGCCCAACAAAAGAACTCCTAACACAAGCAGCAGCGTCGGGCCTGTCCGAAACAATTTGGGTCACACTGAGGGAGAGAGATAAGAGGGGTCCATTGAGACTCGTTGTGAGCCGTGGTGCAAAGTACAAGAGACTTGAGAGGAAAGATGGAGAGCAGTGGAGTCAAAAGTGGAAAATGTGGAGGGAGAGGGACAGAGGGAGTGGATCTCAAAGGGAAAAACAGAAACACTTAAATCTTTGGACTCTATTGGAGGATGTGTAAGGAGAGAGATGGGAAATGACTCAAAGCAATTTAGGTGAGAGAAAGAAATAGAAGAGCGTGACATATTAAAGTGGACTTTTAAGTCTAAGAGAAACGGAGTTAGGTACAGCCAGGTGTGATAAGTGGCTTCTATTGAATCTCAGAAAATTGAAAGAGTTAGAGCAGAGAGAGAGATTGGAAATGAACAGGCAATAGAGGGAAATTAGCAATAAGTCCTCAAAGGCAACAAAAGAATCACAAAAGAAAGGAGACAATGAGGGGAAAACGTGGTGTGGGGATGAAGAACGGTCAAATAAATGAACAGGGGGATAAACCAGGCTGCACTTCTGCCAGAGGAAGAATTCTAATTGAAGACAGGTAATGTTTAGCTGTTGCTGTTTTGCTCTCTCTTTCTCTGCTCCAGACCGTGGAAATGAAGAGCACTCTGAAATGTTATCTGTCTGGTCCTGAAGGGTTATATCAAACACTCTCACACACACACACACACACACACACACACACACACACACAGACCACCTTGGGATTCCAGAGGTAATGTCACACGGATAGCCAGCCAGATAAATGTTATTTGTCCTCTCCTCACCTCCAGTCTGTTACCTGGGGCGTCCTCTGTTTTATAGCAGCTGCAATAATGACACATAACCCCAAACTATAACTATAAAATATGTATGTGTGTGTCTCTCTCTCTGTGTGTATGTATGTGTTTGCATCCATGCTAGGATGCAGGACATGGTTTAGCAACAGAATGACTCAACAAAAACAGAACTCGTCCAATAAGAGAGGTGGCAACATCTCTTAGCATAGCATGGAAATACCTGCTTAAAAACTCCCAGTGGCTCTGTGGTGTGTGTGTGTGTGTGTGTGTGTGTGTGTGTGACATGCTTGTGTGTGTGTGCACCTCCTTTGATGTCATGCTGCAGACATCTCTATCCACTGACAGCAAAGTGTGATCCAGGTCTTCACACAGGGACCAATCTGCTCTGTTCTCTCTATTAGAGTAACTACATATGTGTAACTGTGTGTGAGAGAGAGACTTTGGATGAGATTATCTTTCTCTCTGCCTGATGTGTTTATAGGATTCAGAGTATTTGCATGTGAGTAACAATGGGTTTTTTCTTCTTTCGTGATTTCCAACACTATATCCAAGAATAAGAAGTCATTCTCAAGATCAAATCCTTGTGATTTGTATTTAGACGTGACTCTTTAAACGCTCAAAACCTTTGCATGTTTCGCAGCAAACTGCCTCAATTCTGAAATAAGCGTGCCATAGGAATGTTAAGAACCTCCTTCTGCATTTTCTATCAGCCAAGACAAAGCTGGAGCATTTGGATTGTAAGGCTCAGTACGAGGTTTAGAATGGCTCTTGTCCTTCAGGCACATTTATCAAGCTCTCAAAAGAAACAGAATGGGAAAAACAATATGTCAATCAAACTCGTGAGAGAAAGAGAAAGGAAGACGGAGATTGACAGACAGAGACGCAGAGGGAGACAGGAAGAGGCAGAGGTCTGCTTGAATTGCAGGAAGACCCTGTCAGTCCCACGGGGCTGAAGGAATGAGGGATTTGATAGGCAGCGACAGAGGCTGGTTTATACTTTTAATCAGGGGTATCAATATGTAAATATATTGTTTAGTTTGGACTCTCTTTGGGTAGTACCATGGAGAGTAGCATCAGCTTTCTTCTTAGTTGTGCAGAGGAGTGTGATCATACATAAAAACACAAACACACACACAGATTTATCTCCGACGTGGATAAAATGCAAGTGGCCTTTCACTGCAAGACATAAGTTTCTTTTTATTTTGAGAGCAAGATGACATTTGAGATTTCAAACACACCTTTGTCCATTGGTGTGTGTGTGTGTGTGTGCACGCGCGTGTGTGTGTGTGTGTGTGTGACTGTGAGAGTGTTGTTTCCCACACGGATAAAATCTTTGATTTGAGCAAGAACACTAACTGGTGAACCGGTAGAGACGACAGCAGATGAGGAAACTCCAATGTGTGTACTGTATTTGTGTGTGTGTGTGTGTGTGTGTGTGTGTGTGTGTGTGTGTGTGTGCATGTCAGATTGGGTTCCTATGGTAACTGTCAGGAGATAGCAGCAGTTCAGTATGCGTTATCACTCCACTGTGTTTACTCAAGGAGAAGAGTTGGATGAGAAAAAGAAAAGAAACAACACAGAGAAAAGTACACAGCAGAAATGAAATGAACTTTTGATAAGGAGCAAGAAAAGAATTGGGTTTTTTTCCTCTGATGACAACAGTAGATTGACAGCGTCCCCTCTTATTATTTTGTGTGTGTGTGTGTGTGTGTATGTGTAGCCTGCTCTGACACAGAGCTCCACAGTCTGGCTGCCAGACTGAAGGACTGGTTCGGAGTTCTCCACCTCGACGCCAACAGAGACCTCAAATCCTCTGACAGCTTCGATTCCGCCACTGGACGTGAGTACATCCCCCCACAATATGTACGTGTGCGAGTGTGTATCCATGCGTGTGTGTGTGTGTGTGTGTGTGTGTGTGTGTGTGTGTGTGTGTCAAGCTTTTCAGTTCCCATGAGTGCTGGCGGTGATGTTGACAGCGACCCTGCTCTGTTCTCTGTAATGTCTGAGCACATCTCAGCTGTGTCGCCTCACACACTCACACATACACACTCAAATCTCAGCGTGCTATTTGAAAAAGATAAAAATGGAAGTGACTCGGACACGTTCTGCAGTTTTAAAAGTGTTCACTTCAACAATTTCTTCATCTGTTTTTTCCTCTCTGTCTCTTTTCCCATCTAGACTTTGACACCAGCATCTTGCCCATCTGTAAGGACTCACTGGGCTGGATGTTCAACAAACTAGACATGAACTTTGACCTCCTGCTGGACCAATCAGAGCTGAGTGCCATCTACCTGGACAAGTATGAGCTGTGTATGAAGCCCCTCTTCAACTCCTGTGACTCCTTCAAGGATGGCAAGCTCTCTAACAACGAGTGGTGTTACTGCTTCCAGAAGCCTGAGGGTGAGGAGGGGCTGAATAAGAAACTGATTGCTGGAAACTGATGTCAAAATTAGGACAACAGCAGGGAGGAAATGAAGAGTTTATAAATACAAGTGGGTGGATTGAGGCAGATACAGATTCATTTCAGGCAGAGACTGAAAACCAGTAATAGATGTGAGGATATTTAAGAGGATGTACAGAGGAATGGGAGTAAAGGGTGACCAATATAAGAAATCAATAAGATGCTAGAGAGTGTAACTATAGATGATAAGACTAAAACTACTTTGTATGTGCTCTGGTTGTAGGACTGCCTTGCCAAACTGAGAAGAGCAGGATCCAGAATCAGAGTCGAAGGAAGACCCTCATAGGTCAGTCTGGATGATTGACAGCTGTCAGTCACTGACTCCTGTCTAAAAAACTAACGTGGCCACTTTTAATGCTAACAAACGCACACACACACACACACACACACACACACACACTGGCATGTATTTCTTTTCAATAGTTTCAAGCAGACAAAAGAAAGCAGCAGCATTGAACACACACACACACACTACAAAGCACATCCTGACTTTTGTATACATGTCATCTGTCCCCACTGGGCAGATCGC
Source organism: Maccullochella peelii (assembly GCA_002120245.1). NCBI lineage: Eukaryota > Metazoa > Chordata > Actinopteri > Centrarchiformes > Percichthyidae > Maccullochella > Maccullochella peelii. The sequence goes on along the minus strand of LKNJ01000228.1, from coordinate 183,815 downwards.
TCAGTGTCCCAGCCCACAACAAAACCGCTTGAAAAATGAGCTTGGGCTGGGTCAAATGAAGGTAACAGAACTAGGTGTGTGTTTAGGGGTGTGTGTGTGTGTGTTATTGAAAGTGACTGCTTCCCTTTAAGCAGGATGTATGGTTGTTGTCCTGCAACCTTCACAGCAGTAATTGATTGTTGATCTCCCTCTGTGAATACACAAGAACTTCGGTCACAACTACAGGACATGCAACCTCTGCTGAGGACGGATCAGATTCTACCCTCTATTTTTGTCAATTTACTGTTCTCAACCCTCTCGCTGTTTACTTACTTTATCTAACCTTCTTTTCCCCTCTTTCCTTTCCTTCCTTTTCTTCTCCCCCGTCTTTCCTGTCACCATCCTCTCCTCCCTTCTCTCTACATCTTTAGGCTCTTATATTCCTCGTTGTACTGAGGAGGGCTACTTCAAACCAACCCAGTGTCACGGCAGCACCGGCCAGTGTTGGTGTGTGGACAAATATGGCAACGAGATTGCTGGCTCCAGAAAACAAGGCAACCCCAACTGCGGTAAGACCACAACACACACATACACACACAAAGCACATCAACACATCCACATACTCACTTAGAGCTAAACAAGGGTTTTGGTTGTGTTTGCCCTTATTGGCTCCTATTTGTCTAGCTGTCTTTCAGAGTTACTGTTTTGATCCAGCTGGACTGCTGTACATCTGCCTTTTCTCTCCCTTTGTAATCTGGTGCTACTATACACCAGAGAGACTGCAGAGCTTCTCTTTAAAACATAACGTACCACTGAAACACAGAGAGCACCACAATTCCAACTTTGTTCTATTTCTTTGTTCAGTTTCTCTCCCTGTCTGTCTTTATCTTTACCGGTATCTACGCATCAGTGATCGTTTAGGAAATAGATAACATTAGGTATGCCTCTGGAGCCAGTCTGGCTGGTTTACTATCACTCATATGTCTGATTCTATCTGCTTCTGATATTCTGCTCATGTAGCTTTGATAAAACACCAGCGCCTTGCAAGTCAGGTAGGAAAATCTGTCACACTTGTCAGCAGAGAGCGGTTTCAAAAGATTTGTTATAAACATGAATTTGTAGCAGTGACTGAGTTGTACCTTATGAAAGAGAATAAACACTTGAACTGCTGGCTGATGTTGGCATTTCAAGAAGCTGCATTTAGACAAAAAATATATATAATTAAGTTCTTTGATATGTCAAAGTCATAGTTAACGAGCCAGCAGTGGAAATTCAAAGGGAATGGTCAAAAAGCCAATAGAAGCACTTTGCTGCAAATCAATGGCCGAGGGATTTCACTGTGGGGAAAAAAGAACAATAATTAGCCAGAAAGAATCCAGGCAGACATACTGATTACCAATCAAACAGCCAACTCACAGTCACAGATTACGGCTCACTCGAATGCCAGTCTAGTCCAAAGCCAGTAATTGTAGATTCCAATATTGATGAGGTGTCTCTACGGCCACCACACACACACACACACACACACACACACACACTGACAACAGCAGTCCTTTGTCTCCAGTCTAACAAGCTCATCTAACTCTGACTGAGTGGCCTCAGGCTGGAGCAGGCTGGACTTCTCCCATTCGGCCAATGCAGCAGCTCTCTGCTCGATAGCCTAAACACAAGGACACCAAACTGATTTTAACACTGTAAGTGCCACTCAACCAGAGTACACTTGTACCCAGGTGTAACTAGGCTATTTTGAACTGAAGGATTTTAGGGTCCCAGTTTCACAAAATGCTGGAGGCAACAGCTGAGATAATGACTCCTGTTTGCACTGTAGCTATACAGGATTCAACGTTAGTGCCAAAAAACTTTAACATCAAAATGTTTGTAGGTGTAACTTGATGTAGCTCAGCTCAGCCAAACACCACTGAGGCTGGCTAGTTAAGCAACCCTTTGACTCTGCGTTGAGTTGTGTTGAGTGGAGGACTGATGGACAGGAGGCTTGTATCTACTTCTTCTTCGCTGCCATTTATTGTCTAGAGAGGGACAGAATATATATACTGGTCAGTCATGCAATTCTTTTAAGTAACCTAATGGTGGAGCTAGATGAAAAGTTTACCAAAGTTCATGGCAATCCTTCCAACTGTTGTTGAGATATTTCTTCAAAGACCACAAACGTCAGCCTCATGGTAGCGCTAGATAATTGGATTGTCAAAGTCAGTAGGATTCATCGTCTAGGAGACATGAATGTCTGTACGAAATGTTTGTCAATTCATCCAGTGGATGCTGAGATATTTGGCAGGATGAGTAAAAGGTTTGACCTGCTGGGGGCACAACTGGAGAAGTCAGAAGATCACCAAAGTCATTATGATTTATCCTCTATGGACCATGAATGTCTTTAGCAAATTTTATCTTAATCCATCCAGTAGTTGTTGAGATATTTCAGTCTAGACCAAAGTGGTGGACTGACCAACAGACCAATCCCTAGAGCCAGTAAGTAATTTTAGCAGAATGGCTAGCTTGTTTGCCAAGTGCACCATTTCACATTATATGACCAATTTAGCACTGTAAAATGCATTACATTACTAGTTACAAGTAGCATTTAAATAAGTCACAACACTAGCATGTTGACACAGGGGTTATATTAATATGAATTCACTAAACACAGGCGTCTTTCTGTGCTTCTAACCTTTTGTCTGTGTTTGTGCATCTCCCGACAGATGAGGACCAGGAGACATCGGGGGATTTTGGCAGTGGTGGAGCAGTCATTCTCCTCGACGACCAGGACGAGGAGCCATCACAGAGCGGGCGGAGCCGGCAGAAGAAGAGACGGGGCCGGATTCACCCCCGAGGAGCCATCGAGGACGACGAGGACGAGGAAGACGATAAGGATGACGAGATCGGCTACGTTTGGTAGCTCCGCTCCATTTTATTCTGCCATCAGCCGACCAGGAAACTCCGTTAACTCAGCACAGATCTGAAGCCATTCCAATGTCTCCTCCTCCAGTTACTCTGGCAGCAGTCCATCTCTTGGCTCCTGAACTTGCTCTTGTAATCCCTGTCCCTTATCCATATCTCTCTCTTCAGTGAACCTCATCTGACCTCTTTCTTTTCAAGTGTTTCGCTCTTTCCTCGGACAGAAAACAGAGAGCCTATTACATTTCAACAACAACTGTCAAGACCCTGTTAGAATTCTGCTCAAGCTGTCCACTCTGCTTCTTCCTTCCCCCTAACCTGCAATCTTTAACCTCTTCTAACATGGACTCACTTCTCTTATTTTCTCCAATACTCCCTCCATCTCCTTCTCTCATTCTGTCTCTCTCTCTCTTATCTCTGTATGTCCATGTCTCTGGTCAGTCTGTGAGCCCAGATACATTAGCTGATGTACTGGATGTAAATATGTTTCCTCCAGGAAGGCCAGATTGTGGATTACCTTCCCCGTATTTCCATCAGCAGTTCATTCTCATGTTCTGTGTTCCACTGTCGGGCTCCTTCCAGTGTTCAAAGATGTTTCCACAACACTTTCCCAGGCTCCAAGATGCTCCCTCTCTCTCTGTTATTTTATGGAGGATTGTAAATTATTTAATCGTTGATCTTGAATGTCCCAGAAAGCCCAGGAAGCAATGAGATTAATGATGTATCGTCGTTGTTGTTGCATGTTTCTCATCGTGTTTCTGTAAAAGAGAGATTTACCTGGCCAGGTCTAGCTCTATGCATCTCAAACAGAAAGTGATGCCTATTTGGCTGCTACAATGCGTTGTTGCTATGTTGATGCTGTCTAGTGTCTTTTTGGTTCTTCTCCCAACTTCAGGAAGTAGGAAGTTGCATTGCAGAGCGATAGCAGTGTAGAAAAGCGAACTGCAATGCCTACAGTCCAAATCAGCCAGCTATTCTTTTACTAATTGGTCAGTAGAGCTGCTGAGGCTGTTTGACTGTGCATAGACACTAGAGGAAGAAGCTGCTCCTGAGCTGGGAGGACACATGAAGTCGGGCGAGCAGAGAAGAGGCTCTGTTCTGCCTCCCAACATTGGATATGTTCAGTGATTGAAAATTGAAATCTTCACCATGTCAACTAAGTGAACTTTTATTTGTAACTTTGAAAATTTAAGTAAAGTGGCACTTTGGGTGTCTTTTGAACCTTACAGGTCTGTGTCCATGTGTCTGTTGTTCTCCTGATGTGCCATTTTCAGCACAAGCTGAACTCACATTTCATCTTATTTCACCAAAGCATGATGAAATAACACATCTCATTCACATGTGAGTTTCTCATGCTTTTTGGTTTTATTTTTTCTGAAGCTCAGATTTCTCTGCACTAGAACAATCAAAGCCCTCCATCAGTTCTGACCTTTTCCAACCTTGAGAAAGCAGCCTCCCCTGTTAGAAGCAGACATAAATGGTAGCAGCAGAAAATACTCTTATCACTTTCCTTTGAGAGAGGAGAGCAGCGCCCAAAAGAACATAAAAGCTTAATGAGTGTTTTTGTAATATCACTGGCTAATGGGACAGCTGACCCCACTGGCTTCAAACAGCCCGCTCAGCACTTTGAAAACACAGTGTACCAACAATTGGAGGCTAAAAGGACAACCGAATCTTCTGGCTTGAAACAGCCTATTCAGCATTTCACAACATACTCCGTCAGATACAATAGACAATGGGCTTAACTATGTGCATCAAATTATGCCAGAAGCTGTGGAGGGTGTATAATCATCCAATTCTGGGACCCTGGCTAGTGCTGCGGTGTCTTCTGTCATCAGGCTTCATGCCAAAACCACATGCAGTGTCTGCTGCTTTTATGTTTTCCATTGTATCCACCTGATTACTTATCTTGTGTGAATTATGGGCCCAACTTACAGTTATTCCTTTCACTGAAGTACGTTACAGATGTCTTCCCTCGTCTTTTTCATTTCTGTTTTCAGAAAATAAATGATGAAAACATTTTGGGAAATACACTTATTCTCCTTTCTTATCAAGATTGATACCACACACCAGTGGTGTCAATCTTCTCATCTAACTCTCGGCAAGAAAGCAAGTACCGCATTTTTCAAAATGTCTAACTTTTTCTTTAAAAGGGATAATTTGATTATACCCCTGGCTTTTACTAGCAAGGAATGGGAGGCCTCAGATAGCAGTAACAAACTAAGTTAGCTTATCGTTGGCCAAGTGATGTGGTGTCGAGGAACCTTTAGGTACTGACTTGGCTCTTGGAGATTGACATGGTTTTGTTCCATCTCCTGTAGTAAAACATGCTGGAATTATTATAGAAGTACTAATAATAAGCCTCATAGCTTTTCAGATTGTTCATCACTTCACCGTCGGTAGCAACAGAATCAAAGTAGTTAAATATGCCACTGTACGTCACCTGAGGCCACTTCTTCAGGTCGTCCTCCCATCCTTTGGCAGTAGAAGGCAGAGGTGTGACAGGACGTGTTCCCACATCATTTATTTCCCCAAAACTTGGGGATCGATACCTGTCCTGTAGCATACCGCTAACTTTCACAGACGTCAGATCAGTGAAAGTAATAACCAGAAGTTACACTCATATTTCATGGAGGTATCATGGGGCTAGAAATAAGGTGGATATATTCAAATAATCAAAATCTCAAAACAGTCACATTCTTGATGGCAGTTTATTTTTCTAACTAACTTGTAATTTCAGCCACCACAAGACAATTACACACCAGTGTTCACTTCAACTCGCCACACACACACACACACACACACACACACACATTGTTTCTATTCCCTCCGCTCTCCCACTCACTCTCCTGGTGTGAGTTCCATCTTTAGCTCAGCGAGGGAGATGCGAGGCTGTGTTTTAGCTCAGGGCACTCCGTTCCTCTGTTTTATTTCTCTATTGGCTGCTTTTTTATTATACACAGATGGCTTCCCTGTCAGGTGGCTCCTCCCATCGGCCCAGAGTCTCCACGGAGACTGGTGATTGGCTTCAGCAGGGGGTTTTATGCAATTAGTGGTCATTTTTTGGGACGAAAGGGAGTGGCTTGATGAAGTTTGCCATTTAATGTGGGATGTTATTTTTAGCTCTTAGCTTTTAGTGTGCTACTAGAAGGCTGTTTGTCTTTTACCTTTAATTTGGATCATTGGTAAACCACTAACCATTTCTAACTTTGAGAAAGCACACAGCGAGGTGCAGAACAGTGTGAGCGTCAGGATAAATCCATCCAAATTAGTGTCCACCGATTAGTCACGTGGTAATCTATGTTTCACTTGTAACTGTTTGTATGCCTTTAAAGAAACTATTATAAATATAGATTATGGTAATGTTTTTTGTCTACTTGGAATAACTATATTTAGTGATTTCAAGTCATATGACCGATTGACTGTACGAGGAAACCAGAAACCACCCTAATCAAATCACTGAATCTTAAACATGTTTTGGCCACTTGGAGGCAGCGGAAATGAGCTATAAACAACATTAACATATCGTCACCTTTTAAAAGTTGATATGATTATTTTTGTAGGAAACAGCTGCTAATTTTCACATCCAGCAGACACAGAGCAACATTATCATTGATTTGGAGTCCTGTCTCTGGCCACCTGCTGAACGCAAGTCAAATACTCACTCTCCTTTTAACGCTGTTTTTGATATCCAATTTGTGAGGGAAATATCTGGTTCTTTAGCTGCTAAATGTTCCACTATGATCACCAGCATTTGTGTGGCTGTCATTGGGTGTTAGGTAGGTAGCATACAGTCAGTTTTTTAAGGGCTGAAAACTAATGAGTGGTGAGGGTGAAGTAAAACTAAAACGGTAAACTGAAAGATACTGAAATACTTGGTAGAGCTGAGGGGAACTGCAGTGTGGCTGTGGGTTTGTCAATACGAGTCAATATATAAATATTGATTATAGCAGCGTTAAAATCAAATCTTCATTCACTCAAATCCATCTCCTATAATATAAAGCTTTAACTTGTACTGCATCTTCTTAATATTTACACCACTGACAAAACAAAAAAAGACCAGGCTGCAAATGGAGCTCTGCGCACAGCTTCATTTTGCATATCTACCATGTAACTGAGCCATGTGCCACGTTAGCAGGTGAAAAGTCCAAGTGGCTCTCCAAAGTCCTCAGGGTCCAGAGTGCTGCTGGTTCTTCCAGGTAGTTTTCATTCCAACTGTGTGACCAAGGACCGATTTAGACCCGCAACCACAGGGGAGTGCAATTAACTACCTGACAGAATAAAAATCCAGCAGTGCTCCAGAGCCCAAGGACCAGATTTGAGGATCACTGGTCTAAAGCCTGCCTATGTAATTGGCAGAGACATTGTAATAAGCAGGGATCATCTCTCCCTAATCTGTCACAGCCCACTACTTCCACTCACACACACTCTTTCATGCTTGGCTGCCACTGCACCAGCCAGCTTGTGGAACGTCTGAATGGATCAGACCCCCTCATGCCCCCCAGTGGAGGTTCCTTGGATCATTTGCTTCAATGTGGTAACCAACAACACTATTCCAAATTTGCAAATTTAGAGAGACATTATACCGTTCTCGTTAATACTCCACCAGTGAGGTCCCTCTGATAGCACTTAATTGCTGGGTGTAGCCCTCTGCTAAATAAATTAAACAAGAAACAACTCATAAGTAGTTCCAGTGGCTTCATTCCTGGCAACAGTGATAAATTAAACTGGAATTTTCAGGTGAGCAGTCAGGCGAGACCAAACCACACTAAAAAGGGGTGTCACATTACCCTCACACCAATAAATATATTTACCTATTTGAGTTTTCTAATTCAATTTTTTCCCCTTATCTGATTGTTGCTACTGTATATTTCAAAGCCAACTCCACCGTGTCCACCAGGAGCTCCAATGCAGTTGTCAATGTGTTTCTTCTTGAAACAAATCCATTATTTTTCCATGTAACACAAATGTGACTTGAATTTCTAAACAGTGTGACACCATTGCCCTCTGGTGGTCTGATCCTGGCTTTGAGTAGAGGACCAGTTCCCACTGGAGCTGGTTACATGCAGTTTTGACTGAAAAATGCTGTTCTGAGGGATGCCCTAGTGGCTGAAGGGTTTAAGGCGCTGACCATGTAATTGCAATACCCCTGGTATGAGTCTGGCCGTGGACCTTTTTTGCATGTTATTCGCCATTTCTCTCTCTGTCCTCATTTCCTGTCAACTCTAATAAAAACAGAAAAGGCCCCAAAAATACAATCTAAATGGATAAACTGTGACTGCAACATGTTATTTCTCATCACTATCATAGTACAATGTAATTTATTTTGGTAAATATTTACAATTTGAATAAATGTAGTGGTTACACTGGCCCAAGACACATGGTCAAAGCTTAGGAGTGATAGTTTGCATAAGGCACTTCATGATGATAAAGGGACACCACAAAGAATCAACATGGTTCCATGTTCATTTGTGTTTCATACAGTTTGTTTCATACAGTTTGTTTCATGTAGGATCAGAGGTTTGGAAGGGAAGACCTCCTTGTCTTGATTTTGTATAAAAAAGCTTTGGGGTATTGCTATAAATTAAAGGCACTGGATTCAAATGTTTAACAATGTTTACTGCTCTTCAGGGCAACTTCATGCTTACCCATTTATGGTAAATAACACGCAGATAAGACCACTGCACTGGCAACAGCATCACTGTATACTTTTTTTAGAGGCTGAATAGCTCCACGTCAGTCAGATGGAACGCAGAGCTGGTTGGCGTCTCATCTCACCAGCGATTACTCTGAGCAGCAACTTCTAGGTCCATGATTCGTGGTAGTCGACCACTAGCACCGCCCTCCAGGTAGCCAGGTTTTACTGCGGGTGTATCGGAGAGCCTCCTCTTGCTCTTGTTCAGGTCTGGGTAGGAAGATAAATAACTTAATCATTTTCATGAGAGGAGGCAAGAGGCCACCTACCGCGTTAACAGATGGAGAAGCAGATCTGAGTCCAAGCTAGGACATCGGATTCTCACCTGAGATTGCCAATAACATCTTGCGTCTGGCTCCAAAGGTGGAGACGCCCACTTCCTTCAGATCTTCATCAGACAGAGTGAGGAATGTCTGGTAGTCAATCTGGATGAGCACAGATAGCAGTTGCAGCATGATGCTCATTCATAATGCATAACACTTGGCTGAGGGACAAGTGTGTGTGTGCTTGTTTGTTTGTCTGTATCTGCGTGTTTCAGGTTCTCCCACGCAGCCAACCCAACATAAAACCAGTGTGTTGCATGTGTAAGTGATGATGAAAGTGTATTTTCACACCGATAACAGTTCTCTTAAGTGTTTGCACTCATGAAAGGAGTCATTGTAAGTCTCTACATATGTTTACCTCTTGTTGTTCAAACACATCAATGTATTTGATTAGGCCAAGTTGGCTGAGCAGCTCAGGCAGGTCATCTGTCATTTGGGGGGAGGGGCTCCGCTGACTGCAGGTTGACGCCCTCCTCGATGAGCACACACCTTCAAAGTAGCTGCTGCTGCTGCTCGGGATGCTCTCCGCTAGACATCAAATGTCAAAGTTCAGAGGAAAAGATTAAGAGTGGCCCACTCTGTTTTGCCGAGCTTAAAAACACACATCGGTAAGACTTACAGGGTTTGTCATTTCTGCTCCTATTCACTGAGGATGCAAATGCAGGGAAGGAGGAGGTGGATGAGGAGAAACTAGACGGGGGTGAGGAGGGGGAGGAAGAGGAAGAGGAGGCAGAAGAGACAGGCAGGGATGAAGATGTAGATCCACGTCTGTCCCTCCAGTTCTCAGAGTTGCTCCCATTACACACCTTCCCCGTCTGAGCAGCCCATGACTGCAGTAGGAGAGAGAAATTGTGACAGCGTTAAATTATAACTGGTGTTTCTTTCATCTGCGAACATTTCGCAGCAGCACCTTGTATTTCTGTCACTACCCCCTTCTTTCATCTCTCTTCTCTTTGTCAGTGCTAGAGGTAATGAAAAAAAATAGTTTTAAGTGATCACAAATTCAGAAGGTTTCAGTGGACATACTATCCATAGATCTAAATATTTAAAAAGAGGTGATTAATCATGTTCCTAAACATTTGCCCCTGTTGACTGACCTGTGATAGTAGCACTCTGTCACTGTAAATTATCAATGCAGTCAGCATACAGCGGATGCATCTCCCCAGCTGCCTGGGCCTCAGAAGAAAATTGAACTCGTCTGAGGAATGCCTCTCGCTCTTATTAACCTAAGTGAGTCTGCTCCTCCATCACTGGCTACTGAGCAGTCAAGAGAGCGGCCGTTCAGGAGGCTTTTAAAGTGCCAGGGAAATGAGCTGAAACAGCTCAGGTAAACAGGTTGCTGAGGAGCGGCTGTGTTGACTGAGGACGATAGTATCAGACCCTGGGTAATTGAGCTTACAAATTGGCAGTGCTTACCACACGGTGAGATAAATGCTTTAAACTGTTAGAGGGCACAACAAATGAGACTGGGCTGCAATAAGGATGCTTGTTTCACCTCACTGCAACAAAATACAGCTTTGGCAGCTCTAAAGAATTCAGCAAGTTCAACAAAAGTATATTAGTATCAAGCCAAAATGAACCATGCTAAGATGGAAGTCTATTTTATTTCAGTTTGTTAAACCAAACATTAAGTTAGCATGATGCTCATTTGAACCTGTTGCTGGCTGTTTATGGTGGTCAGGTAGGGTTTGTAGCTGCGTCGGCTGATGTTGCGGAGCTCTTTGACGGCCTCAGCTGGCATGGACTTGGAGAAGCCAAGACCACTCCAGGTGTCCGTGGGTGTCCGGACCTCTGTGACGACAGGCTTTCTCTGCATGGCTGACATAACACATACAAACAAGAGGAAAACACAGACCGCATTAACAGATTTTTTTTCGTCACTTGGGGGCTAGATTCGCGACACTGACATATTATCACCTCACATGTTAGCTAGAATTTGCTGATTTCCACATTGAGCTGACAGTGATATTAGCATTCATTTTAGAGTCGTGTTTCTGGGTATTTGGTGAAAGTAAATCCAAAATGTACTCTTCTCTCAGCTGTTTTGCTCCCACCAACTCCTGAGAGAAACTTATGCTAAATGTTCCACTAACTTCACCAGCTGGTCGCCAACTTTGTCTGTCAGCCCATACAGTGGGTTAATCATAGCCTTTTGCTAAAAACAGCTGCCTGTTGCTTCTGGAAACAACACTGATATGAGCGGTTGTGAGAGTGAACGGAAACAATAAAGTTACATAAAACCAAAACAATGAGCTGAAAGACGTTAAAATGCTCTGTAGTGCTGAAGAGAACACCATTTGATGCATTGTCAATTTAAAAAAACAAAACAAATTATAGCAGCTTTAAGGAGAAAGATTTTAATGAAAACACAAGCTGCACTTCAACAAAAATGTAAAATTCACACCTACTTTTTGTAGCATACAACAATGCATATAGCCACAGTCTGTCCATCATGAAAATACATTGCAGGTTTTCCACATCTCCTCTGATATTGTGAATCAGACAAGCTGGGTTAAGGTGTTAAATAATGAATCACAAACAGTCCTTCTCTTTGCCAGTATGTGGCATATTTAATAAAACTCAAATTGCTGAGACAGATAGGTTACACACACTCAAATAAACAAGTGACCCTGGGCCTTATTTGGCACTGGAACAGGAGCCATGTGTGAATGTGTGCTAAAAACTGTAACAGCACTCCAAAGAGCGCAATAGCAATAGGATTATGACTTGTGGGTTGTCATTTGTGCACGCATGTGTGCGTTTGTGTGTGAGTAAATGTTCCATTCATATACTGGCATATGTGTGTCTTAATGACTGTGAGGCAGATGGCCCATTCAAACTGCTAATTCATAATCCCATAAAGCAACACTGAGGGAATTTAGTACCATTTGGCCGCAGATCTTCCCAGTATCTCTCATTCTGTCTGGATGCATGTCAGTGTAGTCTGCATTGTGTATTGTGAATTAAGTGGGAGTTCCAGTGCTACTCTATTATAACTTTGGCACAGTGCAGCCCATAAACAGGTCCCCTTCATCAGTTGTCTTGGCAGTGAGTAGCACTGAAATGGGCCCCCTCTATCAAGTCCCTGCGTCTGCTCAGGATATTAATGTGTTGCCTCCATAACGTGCTTGAATAAACTAAAAATGCTACTTCATCCTGGATAATCCTATGACATTAAATCATGTTTTAAGAACAATATGACCCAAACTTGATTTACTCCCTTGCTTTAGTGTTGTTTGAGGAGCTGAGTTAAAGCCCTTTTCCAGTCCGTGTCCTGTTCAGCTCCAAAAACAGCTTGGTTGTATATACTGTAGGAGGCTATTTGATGAGCAAAACAACAATATACAGTAAGTATTTTTGGACCAAATTCCCCTGCAAAATGTGTTTCATATATTTACAGCAACTATAGATCAATAAAAAAACAAAATGCTTGCTTAGCAGCAAGCTTAGTAATTGTTGCTGCAGAAGCCTGTGCAGAGTTCCTGAAACCACAGTAAGACATGAAATATTGAACATTTAGGTGCACTAACCTCTGGTTGCCTGCAGTTTCTTCTTCTCATAGTCATAATCCTAGAAAGCACAAACAAGAAATAGAGTGGGTAAATAATGCATGATATTGAATTTTTTTTTTTGTCTGGTTACTGAGGACAGGCAGGGGGGGGACCTAACACTTCCTGCTGCTGTGGCGGTAAATGTGTTAATCCTCCGTGCAGTAACCTTTGAGAGTGAGAGATGACAAATAAGAAGGGAAGCAAACAAACACAAAAATTGATTCTCAAGATCTAATTGCACCGGGGTCAGGGATGTGCAAATCAATAGGTTGCATAATACAACAAATAAAACATTCCTGCTGTTTTCAATCTATCTTCAGTTTGATGTACAGAAGTTTAAGGCATTAAAATCTTGTCTCCTCTTTCTGCCTTGTTCCTCTACAAGTAATGGTCTTTAAAACACTGCCTTCAGTGTCAAAAGTCTTTCAGGGGTTCATAAAGACTTGATTGTCTCACCACAGATTTAGCCAAATAAGGTTGTCCATAGATGCATTTTGTGAGGACACAGGCAAAAAGAGACCTGCAATTCAGTTTTTTTATTCACCTCAGCCTTGGATGAGTCAGCGCGAACATCCCGAGCCAGCATCACGTCTCTCCTCAGGCTGTTCCTCCGCTCACTCCTTCCTCCCTCAAGCTCTGCGTTCAGCAATCTGGCACATTCAGGAGACACACACACACACACACGGAAAGACAACGTTAGGTTAAACTGTGATGGCTGTGTGCAACATCTGAGAGATTATCAACTATTTCTTTCCCTAGAGCAACAGTAGCAATACTGTAGGAGGATTTCAGAGATAGTGTCATGATTCTATATGGATTGTGTTATGGGAGAGCTGCTCTATGAAAACTGCACAGTACTACAAAGTTTTATTTATCCAGAGAACCACAAAAAGACTCAGCGAAAAGCAAAATACAGATGAGGTCAACAAGCTGTCCTTTCTCTTACTCGGTTTTCTGTGTTAGCAACAGTTGTACATTCGACAGATCTGGCACATGCAGGTGTATGTGTGCAAGTACACACTAAAATAATAAAAATAACAGGGAAACCTGACACTCAAGGGGCAAAACTTCAGCCCAGATCTGACCATAAGCCTCACACTTTTTGCAAAACACTAAACACACTTCTCTACATTAGACACAGAAATAAACATGTCACTTGTTTGCCATTTCAAGGCACCGTCTTTCAAAATACCACACCTATAACCAATTGATCTAACACGGCCATCAGGTATACAGACACTTAGGTGCATAATTGTAAACTCAACAATCAGGAGTAAGCACATCAAAAACCTGTCTTCAACAAAAATGGAAGGCAATGTTGCAGTAAGAGCAAAAGGGAGAGGGACACATTGTCATCTGGGACAATCTCTTTCCACCGATCTGCTCTGGTCCAAAACTGGTTTCATCAGCATGCACAATTTTGGAAAAAAAAGTCCGTACTGTAACCCTATTGAGAAGGGTTTTTTTTCAGCATGGTGCTGGAAAGTTTATGATCTCCATGTCAGGATACCGATGGCCAGATCCAGCTAGGCAAAGAGATAATGCTTAGGTTGGTTTTTTATGCCTCCTTTTTTGTTGTGCTGTGTTTATGTACTATATTCCAGTTAGAATACATTCTGTTCTGATTTTCAGTGCAAAATGCAACCTTTGGAAATGCGTGCATGGACTGATTTTACAATGTGGAGAGAAATATATTTTCATCAGTGTGCAGTACTGGTCTTGTGTGTTGTGTTAGGTTACACACACACACACACACACACACACACACACACACTTTACTCTAACAATACCTCTGGAGAAAAAAAACAACAAAAAAAATCAAACCCAGACTATATCATTAGAAAAGCAGAAATGTTTTAGATTGAGCAGTAGTTTTGAATGAAGTAGCTGTGTGAAGTGTGTGTAGTGTTTTGACAAAATGAGCTCCGTTTTCAAAATTGTGCTTAAGCAATCGTAAAAAACGAATCGCTGCAGGAGGCAAAAATCTGTTGACCATCTTTGTGAGGACTTATCTTCCATCTGACAAAACCTTGGTCCCCCCAAGTCAACCATTCAATTTTAGGTTATGACTTGGTTTTTGGTTAAGGTTAGAATTACACTTAGGTTAACATTTGGGTCGTCAGGGCATTAATGTAAGCCAACACAATGCCCCCACAAGTGACAAAAACAAGTGTTTGTATGTGTGAATGCTCACCTGTATGTTAACGCTTGCCCTGTTGAATGGCGTCTGCCCTGGACGAAAACCTTGGTAATTTCAGGTCCCTGGAGACTCCCCCTGCGACCCAGCAGTCCCACCCTGCTGATGCTGCTGATTGCATCACACCCCTCAGGTGATGACGTCAGCACGACCTGAGAGCTCTCATCCTCTGATTGGCCAGACAGGTCCTCATTTTCTAGGATCTGAAGAGGAGAGAATTCAGTGCTTAGTTTTGTTTTCTACTGAGGTTTATCCATCAGGAAGGATTTGTTTAGTACTGATAGCAGTTCAACTACAAACAGTGACCAACCTTCTCCAGTGGCCGGCTGTCTGTTCCCTTCAGTCCTGTCCTCCCCTCATCAGGGGTGAGGCCTGGTGGAGGTGAGGGGCGGGGCTTAGTACCAGTCAGCACATCTAGAGTGGGAGCAGGCACAGAGCCTGATCAACCAGAGGGGACATCACAGGGAGTAAAAGATCAACTTAGTTTGTATGACTGAATAAAACAGGTAAACATAAAATGTTTTAAAAAAACAGACACCAGGTGAAACAAGTTTCAGAAATGGAGGGAAAAAACACATTTACAAAAAAAGTCAACTTATATAGAAAAGTTACCATATTCATAAAGAGAATGCACAAAACAGTGATGATTGGAGTTTGATATATATATATATATATATATATAAATAAAAGTATGATTATGTTGCCGTGCTGATTCTGCTTCTTTTTGTTTTTTTGACCAGAAAACCCCCAAAACAAAACATCTCAGTGTCGCTAGACTGAATCTGTGTTAGGGAGGGGCCGGGTAGCGGCGTATACTGCTGTCTCCCACAATGGTTTTTTGGTTTTTCTTGGCCAAAGTTGGACATAGTTCTAAACGTAGTGGCTTTCCAATTTCCATGATATTTTTATGGAAACATGTGTGCACGCTCACCCCGCTCAGACAGACGAAGCTGCTGCAGCAACATGTTGAGCCAATAGTTGGTCAGCCCGCTGCCGGCTAACATGGGGTCAGGGGTCATCTCCGTTACCTTGGCAGTCTCACAGAAATCCAACCCAAGGAGCAGACGGCGGGCCTCATAAAGATAGGAGATGTTCCTTTCCAGACCTTTCACCACCACTGACTGATAAATATACACCAATACAGAGTGTTACTTCAGTATTCAACACACCACAGCATATGAGACTACAGGGCAGAGTAGTTTTTCAACATGAACATTCAAGAAATATTTCAATAAACATTTCTTATTCAATCCAGTGCGTATGAAATACACAATCACAAAATCTACAGTGTAGTACTAGATGCGATTTAAACAGACTGGACTGGTAGCCAACAAACAACAAAATAACCATTTCCTTTTAAATTGGGTTTTTCTAACAATAACAAAGCAGCAAAGCTACACTGATAAAGTTGTACCTTGCTGGTCTGTTTTACTTTGGGCTTGACACTAATGAAGACTCCCAGGTTTTGCATCATCTGAGCCAGCTTACAAGGATCTGCCTCCCCATCTTCACGCATGTCAAACATCAAACACACCGGCAGGCAGTCCTAGATGTGCACACGTTTTTACAGCAGCAAAGGAAGATATATATAGATCACATACAAACAAGGACACAAGAAACAAGCACAAAAAATAAACAAAAAGCAAACAAATGCACTTGCTACCTCTGTCTCAGGGTTGTTCTTTAGCACAATTCTGCCTAAACATAAACAAAACACCGCCCTGTACCATGAGCTGCTGCCGAGCCAGACACACTCCGTCAGGGCTGCCCTGGATGAGCAGTGAGGGAGGGCTCTGAGGGGCACTGAGGTCTGGTAGAATGATCTGGGTCTGGGTCTGGTGCATGACGCTCAGGAAGTGAGCTCCGTTCTGCCCCAACAGGAAGAGATGCTGCTGGGAGGTGACATCCAACTGGCTGTTCACTATACCGCCTGTGACCTCTGACCCCAGCAGCAGGTCCATCAGGATGCAGGTCGCCTTCTGCCAGATGATGATGTATACATACGTGACATGATATTGTATGATATGCATTAATTAGACCTTATTCTAATGTGTACAAGCTGTAAACTGGATTAAATTTCTCTTTAAAATGTTTGACACTAACCTTGACAGCAGCTGCGTTGCACTGCAGGCCCCAGACGGTGCAGCAGCTTTCATAGAAGGCAGGTTGTGCCTGAGGATGGGGTGGCACGGCCCTGAAGCTCACACTGACCCCCAAAGTCTGTGCTACCTGTTGGATGAGGGGGGAGCCTGCATCTGGCAGAGCGTGGGGCACCAGGCTGACTGGGAGGTCAAAGGTCAAGGACAATGGCTGCAGGTCCTAGGACAAGGAAGATTGGATGGGAAGGGAAAGAGTGTGATGGAGAGGAGACACAGAGAGGAGGGAGAAATAAAGAGATGTGAGACAGTGACTTTTTGACAAATACAATTACTTTTTGTGTCAGCTGTTCCATTAATCATTCTATTGATCGCTGCATCTTGACAGGAGTGAAGAAATTGAGTTTTGAGACAAATAAAAATCTATCCTGGGTAGTCTCTGCTCAGATTCTACATTGACCACTCACTCTTATCCTCCTCCTGGCTTCCTCCACTCCTTCTATGGGTCCAGCGATGGAGACCTGGTAAAAATTGAAAAAGAAAAAAAAAAATTGCTTTTAAATAAGGTTGTTCCCAGTTCCTTAATTGTCAACATAAGTTAGTGGCTCACTAAACTGTAATCACAGTTATCGTTACCTGGTTACTTTTCTCTCCAGTAGCACTGTGGCGATTGGAGTCGGGGAAATGGATGTGACAAGATGTGACCTCCATCACCTTTTTTATGTTTCCACCACCTTTCCCAATCACGTGGGAGTGTTCCGTGTAGGCCACATCCATCTTTAGAGTCACCTTGTTCACCTGGATTTTATATAAACAGTGTCATTTGTGCAGATTACTTTTCAATACTTTGGTGCCTGGGGGCAGACAACATGAAAATGTAAATTATTACAAGATTCAGCCTTTATGCACACAGTAGCTGTTAAGTTAAACATCTTTTGAAAGGAAGCAGTAGCAAAGTAGAAAACATGTAAAATCGTGTCTTCATCTGTGCATTGTTGACATGATTGTTCAGACAAATTGTGAAAATCAAGTGCCAGAGCCCTCACCCTGGTTTCCAGCACTTCAAGTATCTTCTTTTTGGCTTTCAAAACATTGTCTCTCTTCCCTTCCACCTTCACATGTGGATCTAGATAGAAATGGGAGTTCAGTTTAAATGCATATGTTTGAGGATGTTACAGTTAATGGGTAATGGTAAATCAATTTGTGGGAACATAGAGAACCGTGAGACAGGAAGAAGACGCAACACAGAGCACTGGTGTGACTGAAATATCAAGAATGTCACCTTTCTTTGACTTGGCTCCAATCTTCAGCTTGGACGGCCATTTCACCTGCGTGTCAGTTTCTCTCATCACCTGTGGAAGTGCAAACAATAGGGGAGAGAGAGAGAGAGAAACAAAGACAGAGCTGTCATTGTATGCCACAAAGATACAGTACACACACACACACAAATCACAACACATATAATCGGGAAACACACATTAACACGTCCAGACACAGCAGATCTCCGCCATCTAAGAATACAAAGCCTCATTTGCATTTCAAAGACTGCAATTGTCACCTCCATAAAACCAGCAATCACCGGATGAAGAGTATTGAACAAATGTTAAAATGGTCTGTAAGCTACATTTAACCAGGAGGCTTTATGCACTGAGGATGATCTGTGGCTTTCATTTTTTTTGTTTCATCTTTTGGTTTATGAATGTTTCTCGGTGTGGAGCTCTACTTACTCTCTCAAAAAACTCCTCTCCTGTCTCACCATTTCCATGCTTTGGAGCTGAAAGACACATAGCAAGCAAACATAAATAACTGACAAACATTCCTGCAGTGTGATTTGTCACGTTGTGTTGGTCAGCAGCGCAATATTCCTCTGTTTACACCACAAGTGTTCAATATTAAGCATGTGTGTAAAGTCAATTTGCCAAGAAACTGGAACAAGAGGTTGCCGGGAACGTAAACAATTTTAAAAGGCCATCGCTCCACAGTGACTTTTACAGGGTACGAGTGGGTCTCAGGAACGCCCCTCAACCCCCCTCATCACTATGGGTTACACTGGCCAGAGCTGAGGAATGGGAGGAGAACAGTATGGGGTGGAGAGAGAAGGTGGTGGTTGGGGGGGCAACCACAAATTAGCCTAGAGACAGCTAATCACATCAATGGCATTTGCTGACGCAAAGACCTCCCACTTGACCAAAAAATTAAACAACTGCAAAATGAAGAAGGAATTTGTGAAAACAATAAACGGAGCGCTCCTCAGCTTATCAGAGTGAAGTCTCAAGTGCAGACTGACAGATTAACACCTAAAGGGATGAGATACAAAATTTACTGCCTGACTGAGGCTGCTCAAACAGCCACAAAAGCACAGTCCCACCTGCACACGCATTAAAACAACCCAGTTATTGGAGCTGAATTCACTCAAGCTTTCCCATCAAGAGTCTGTGTGAGGACGAACAGACAAACATCAGCCTCGATCTGCAGCAGTAGCACACTGTCAAAGAGTTTCCCCAACACAGGGGAGACATTTGTCATAAACCTGCCAAACAGCGATAACTAACAGAGCCAGTTACCTCTGCTTCCCAGACAGGAATGATAATAGCAAAAAAGACTTCTGAATGCATAAGCCATTGCAGGTCATAAATCATGGTGATACAGCAACAGGAGTTTTGCGGATGGCAGTTATACTGATGGTGACAACAAAGGCGCAGCCAGCTGCAGGCCCTGACAGACACACAGGGTCAGATAGATAAGAGAGGGCGAGCACACAGGGAGGCCATGATAGGCATCAGAAACAGAATAACTTTAAGAAAAGGCAGCTTATGGAGAAGAATGCAAAAATTAAGCTGATAACAGTCCCTGTGGAAAACATTGGAGTTCAGGTGCCAGTGGTGACAGTAATATGAACACTCAACTCACTCACCAAACAACATGTTCTCCAGCTTCTTCCTGTCGATCCTGAACCTCTCCTCCACCCACTCCAGGTCCAAACTCTGCCCTCTTGCATTCTTCTGCCCCAGCACAGAGCTTCCTCCCCCTTCCTCCTCGTCACATTGGGCTTCGCTGGGCTCAGGCTTTGCTGCTGAGCTAGGTTCTACGCTAGTTTCCAAGTCAGGCTGCTGGGGTGCTGTGGTGGCTGGGACCGGAGAGCTCTCCTCGGTGGTGGTGGTGGCCATAGCAGGACTGAGCCTTCGTCAGCATTTGTGTGTGTGAGAATGTGTGCATGTGTGTAACCAAGGAGACCAGCAGGGAGAGAGAAAGGGGGAGAGAGGGGCAAGAAACACCCCCTGTGCCTCCTCTTTAAATCCCCCACCCCCTTCTCTTAATTTAGTGTTCAAATCTAACTCTTTCCCTCTCTTCCAGCTGTTTGAGGCTTGAAGGATTTGCTGCTATGGCCTTGTATTGCACAGACATGAGTGTCATTTCTTTACTATAACACAGGCCATGTCTTCTCTGAGAGGCTCCAGGCAGACAAACAAAATCTACAGCTTCGGCTGAGGCTCTCCGCTGTGAACAAATCCTCTGTAATCCTCAGTTCAACATCCACAGATTATGTTGTTAGATAGTCAAGGCCCACGATAAGGCAAGATCTCACTCACACATCCTGTAAACCATCCTCACACCAGCACACACAGCTAAGAAAATAAAAAGGTCATCCAGTCCGGTTCCACCGCATCTGTCCATGTCTGCCCTCCCTCCCCTACAGCTGAATGAGAAGTACGAGGGCTTGAGATTCCAGAGGTCGGGGTCAAGGGAGTGGAGGGGTGTATCGCAGCAGTGAGTGTGTGGTGTTTGTGTGAAGGGGGAGCTTGCAACACTGCTCGAGATAAAAAAGAAAATCCTGCAATCAGTTGTGGAAGATCTACTCATATCCTTTACTTGGGTAAAACTGTCAATACAACAATGTAAAAATGCTGCATTCAAAATCTTACTTATATAAGTCTTATCAGCAAAATGTACTTAAAGTAGCAAAATTAAGTATTTATTCTGCAGAAAGCCCCCTCCTGTTAGGAATAGTGGATGCTAGGTGTTATCCATTAGGGTGAGGGGTTGTAGGAGTTGGACCCAAATGCAGACAAACTCAGAGGTAGAAGTGGAAACAAGGTTTATTGATCCTTACTATGGTCGAGGGCAGGTAGACAGGTATATGAAAACAGGTAAGTCCAAAACACAGGAACACGTAATGTCCGGGTTAACAGTCAACAGAAGAAATCCAACATGAAACAGTGGAGCATGGGAAATCCAGGAGAACAGAAAGCTTCTTACGTGGAACGTGGAATTAGTCCAGATATAAGTTTCACAGGATCTAATAAGGCAAAGAGTCCAGTAGGAGGGAATCCAGGTACAAAGAACACAGAACTTGGAAACATGAAAACAATCTAGCGCGAGGACAGAGACATACTAACAGTGACAACTGAATGTCAAACAATGACCCAACAAACCACAAAGAGAAGGGACAGGCATAAATAAAAGGGAAAGACTAACGAGGTAAAACAGAAACAGGTGAGTAATGGGGAACAGGTGAACATAATCAAGGGCTGAGACAGGATGACAAAAACACACAGTAAACATAGAACAAGACTTTCAAAACAATACCTGAACCTTGACCAAAATATAACCCAGACCAAACAAAGATCATAGATCCTAACACCTCCAAAGGGTCACAAAATAAGTCTAAGGGGTCGTGAGATTGTTAATGGGGAAAAAATAAGAAGAGAAAACAAGAAAAATCAGAAAAGAAAAGTTCTCCTACACAAATGTATTGGTTTTTAGGATGGGGTTTTTTGTGAAATATTGTATAATTTTACCTCTTTGGGCCTCAACCTTAACAATTAATTAAATTAAACAATCAGAGAAGTTTAGACGGGAAATCACTCTTAGGTGTAACTGCTAACAACTCATAGATATCCGCACACTGTCTCACTTACTGCTGGAATATTTATTAATTTACGACGTTTCTCATTTTTAGTCATGGTTTTCTTTCCTCCACCACACCTGTCACATAATCAGGTGTGCGAAGACTTTACATTTTTTTTAACTCGTACACATCTGAGATGTGACAAGACACTGCTTTTCAGTTGGGGGTCACAAGCTAAAATAGTTTGTAACCACTGGCTTAATCTTTAACAATGTGTTAAGATTACAATGTGTTAATGTGTATAAGCTTATCATATGTTTTTATGTAACATCTTAATATGAAAAGTACTAGTAACTATAGCTGTCAGATAAATATTGTGAAGTAAAAATAGAAAGTAGCATCCAATGAAAATACACCAAGTACCCCAAAATTGTACTTAATTAAAGTACTTTAGTAGATGTATTCAGTTACTTTCCACCACAGCCTTCAATAATATCCAGCTCCATCACTTTGTCTGCACCCACTGCCTGGAAACCCATTTGTTTGTGAACAAGCAGGCAGCCAGAAGGTACTAAACTCCAGTGACAGCGGAGAGACGATTTAAGAGTTACAAAAAAAAAAAGAGCAAATGAGATTTCAAAAAATTGCTTAGCATTTATTAAGTCCCCTCCTTGCTTTAAATTTCTCAAAACTGAGAAATCGAGTACAGACGGAAACGTGGGTAAAAACAAACTGCTCAATTAGTCAGGTCTGGTGGGACCCTGTTTCCAGCTCAACTCTGTTTTCCATATTGCCCAGACAAATTTGGCCCCAGGCGAATGAGCAAACATTATTTGGCAGTGCAGAGATCTTGCTAACATTACAAACTACTGCAGGCTAGACTTATTGGCCCAAGGAGGATGGTAAGTGAAAGACATGATGACTGCGTCACCATGGAAACTGGTCAAGGAGTGAATTATTCCAAGTTTAATCTGACTGCAGATCTCCTCCCTGCAACCCCCGTTAAGCCCATTCTGACTGGAAGAGTGTGTGCTGCCAGTAAGAGTCAGCGCGTGCGTCACTGTTTGACCCATGGGCAGAGGAAAGAAAAGCCAAACCGTCCTGCAGAGTGACTGATGAGTTCTGGACGGTTTACTAAATCATCCTCTGAACCCATAAGTGAGTCCTTTGTTCATCCAGAAAGATAGATCAGTACTACCCTTTCCTGTTTAAAGCACAGGCTCCTCATTCACTACACCACCTCACAGCCCATTTTACATTTAAACTAGGAACTGAGCTGGCACTCTAATCTCAAGAACCCTTAACTAGATGTAACAAACATTCAAGTGCTACAGAAGCAAGAAGTCTAGGAATTAATGATGAAATGTTGGTTAATTTTTAATTACACACCGTCATAAAGCCTGGTGGTCTCTATGCCTTATTCATGACTATGGAGGAACTTGATTTGAAAATAAAATATTGCTTCCCTCTGTGAGCTGAACCTCTACAAATTATTGATTTTAGGAATTCAATACATATTCCTTCAGGCATTTACATTTTAGCATTACTTTGATGTGAAACAATCAAATTGTGAGGTGTGCACTGGTTTTGAAATGGCATTTCATCAGTTCCCTATTCATGAAGCCTGTAGCTCTAACATATACACGTGAGCCTATATTTAAAAAGCAGGGTGGTGTTGTGGTGTAGAATAAAGACTGGCTCAAGTGGTGAGTTAATACTCTCACATTTACTATTTTTCGTAATGTAATACAGCAAAGATAATAGCTTTATCTTTACATTCTTATTGCAAGTTTTAAACTTCACTGGGTGCTGAAAGCCCTGCAGCAAACAAAGTTCTGTAATAGCCGCAGCCAGGATCCAAACACCACCTCTCAGAAAATTTTGACCTGACAAAAGTCTCTAAAATGATTTAAAAATTTGGTTTTGTCATCTTTATTTCAATTAACTGTTAAATTATATTTTCTGTAATTTCTGTGGGGGACACAATGAATACCTTCTCAGACATGCATGGAATTCATGTAGTAAATAAATACACAGGTCTACACACTCAGATATATACAAATATCAACATAATATACAAATATAAACAAACAAAACCCAAACATAACACTTCAATTCATGTCAGTTAACACATTCTATTAAGTAATTTATCATCTCCTATTCCACATTTCAGAAATATATTCAGGGCACGTATTGTTATTATTTTATTTTTTCAATATATGTATATATACGGATCTGGTTATAGAACTGGAATTACTGAAACTTCACTTTACTTACAGTGCACCTCAACACACTGGTCTGCTGTCAGGCTGTCGTTCCCCGTCTGGCCGCACGGTGGCGCTGTGAGGCTGTAAGCAACCTCAAACTGTCTCTGTTACGTCACCTGTGCCACTTCCGGGTTGGTTGCAACGCAACCGGACACGACTCGTGACAGGTTTTATTTACCCGCTTCCAAACTAACTGCCGCAGTTAACCCACCTGAGGAGCTGGCTGCGGTCGTTATTCATGGGGCCACACGACCCTCCAGATTAATCTACACATGCCTTTTCGGAGATAATTCTTTAGTTAAAGCTGCTGTAAAAGACGAACCATGTGGAGAGTTCAAGGTTTTGTTGGAAGAGGTGAGCGAAATGTCATTGACACTGCAGAAACACCCTCTTTTAAGCAGTGCCATGTTGTTTCTTCACGCAGTTTAATTATTACCAAGTGTCACTTTTATTAAGAAATAAGCGCTGTTTATTGTGATTCGCATGTAGCGTAACGTTAGCTGTCCATTGCGTTTAGCTAACCGCTAGTGAAGTCAATTCATGTAAAACACACTAAACTACTTCCTGTAGTTGTTATTCTGTCGGTGCATCTGACACCGTCTACCGGTTTATTTTGGTCGGAGTCAGTGAAGACATCTCCTGTTACTGACTTGCTGTTTCTGGACCTTTCGATGTTACTAAAATCCCCAGAGGCTGTTTATGGCTGAACAGTAATGCTGTTGTACACACAAACATACATTATAGTCTCAAATGTTTACACACATAACGTTACCTGCATGAAACACCTGCGCCCATATAGACACCTTGTATATTATTTGGATGCATATCAATCCAAAAGTTTGTCTTTTCTCTGAACTTTATTTATTTATTAATCTATCTTCACCGTAATGCTTATAACAATGTCTGGTTTTATGTATTTTATTTCTTTTTAGGTTCCTGAAAATAAATTTGTAAAATGTTACTTATTATAGGCAAAAGTGAGACAGTGTGGAGTGGAGTATACACTTTAAATAATAAACAAATAATGAATGCATATTTACTTTGCTTTAAATGGAGAACCATTCCTTTGGAAATCAACAATAATGCCTTAAAAACTACAAAAGTAACTAAACTAAAACGGTTTCAGATCTCAGTCTCCTTGCTCTGTATACTTACTATCATATTATACATTGTTCTTTCCGGGAAATTTTCTCTGGATTTATTAGGAAGTTACGGAGCATATTTTGTGTGTCAAGTAGTTCTGAGGAGGCTCAATCTCCTTTCTCTCTTTCAAATTTGAACACTGGACATTAATGTCTAATTTCTGCTGTTTTTGCCAGTTCTGCATCGATGCTATGGCAACACCCCCCTGCGACTGCCCCAGAACCACCATGTGGAGGACGAGGTCATCAACAGCTCAACTGTCCTCTCCACCTCTCGACACTCCTCTGACTGCAGGTACTCTCCACACCTCCATCCTTGTTTTTTCTCTGTCTGATCACCAAAGCCTAGAAAGAAAGAAATAGAAAAAAAAAGCCTTGAGCTTCTCTCTTTGATCTCATGACTTCTTTGCCCTCAAACCACCGGCCATATTACCATCTGATGAAAACAGAGTCTTTGTATTAATGTCAAACCTCAGAGACTACCCTCATCCCTGTCCTTTCTTGTTCCTTTACCCCTTCTTTGAACCTGTTCTCTGCTCATGGCACACTCACTGCCTCCCTTTCAGCTGGTTGCATCATCATCCAGCAGCATCTGCTGTAAGCCTGAACAGGGTTAGTCGAGGAAACAGAAACAAAGCCATCTGCCTTAAACAGTATTTCTGTGATGCCTTAATACAAAAGACTGGAAATAGAAACAGACGTATAATTGTTATATTTTGTTTGTGCTGTTTTTCTGTCAGCTCTCAGAAAGAGGAGGATGGAGGGAGGAGGAAGAAACAGAGGACCTTTCAGTTTGGCTATGCTAAGCTTCCACGTTACACAGCCCTGGATGCTATGGGATGGGTATGCCTTTTGTTGTTACATTTTCAAACATAAAACACCTAAAATATTTACTTGTATGTCCAGTACGACCTTTTGGATGTCAGCAGTTCATCACAATTAGTTATGAGAAAGAGGAGGAGGCTGCTCACTGAGAGTTTAAACCGTCTGCGCTCATTAAACAAATAGTGCATTATGGGCTGGCTACTGTGCATTATTTGACAGATATTAGTATTAAATAGATTGAGAGCAAATCCTGATCGCAATAACCAACTTCAACCCTCATGACAAAAAGAACAGCCATTAAAACAACACCAGACTGTAATCACACTGTTACCACTGTTCTCCACACTTATCTATTTAATACTCCAGGCGCTGTGTATTTAACACAAACATACATTTTACCCTCAAATCTAAATACTTTAAATGCAACCATTGAATAAATATGACTTAGGCATTGTGGCACGTTTGGCCTTTTGTCGAAATACAAGATGGCGCTCACAACAGGATGCGGTTCACAGTGACACTGTTTTGTTTTGTTTTTCATTCTCATTCTCAATCTGTAACTAACTGATTAATTCCTTTAGCACCACTTAGTGGTCTCACTTGCTAACTGCTTTTACAGTATACAGCATGGGTGGCCAACAGTGTGTCATGGAGAGCCAGCAGTCTGCAGGTTTTCACCCTAACTAATCTCACGCAGGTGTTGCTGCAACCAGGTTACGACAGTTGCATATAAATGTGTTGTCCAATTCCCTTCATAGCCTGATTTCTCTGCATAATCTGTTTTCTGTGTGCATGTAAACACAGAAACACAGAAGTTCTTCCCCTCTACTGGAAGGAGGGCTTATTAGTGTGTTGAGTTTTGGTTGGAATGAAAACCTGCAGACTGTTGGCTCTCTATGGCACATGTTTGGCCGTTCCTGCTACACAGTATGTTGTTACTAAGAGTAGCAGTGCACATCTCATATGTTCTCAGTGGAGCTGATGTTTCATGTTTCTCCACAGGGTGCTGCAGCAGCTCTGTTCATGCAGATTTGCAGGAGGATCCACTCGCAGCTCTCTTCAGGCACTGAGCCAAGTCCAATCCCTGGACCCCTGACAGCACCCTCCACCCTGCACAAGTGTGGCTACCGCGTTGTGCTGGAGATCTGTGAGTCTTTATCGCGTTATTGTAACTAAGCAATACTGATGGTTCACCTTTTTCATATCAGCTGATGAAATCCATTGCCAAGATAGTTTTACACAACAGACATTTAACCATCTCAACCCCAAACCCTTTTCCCTTTTTAATCTTGCGTGATCAGAATCCTTACTTTGCTTTGTTGGATCTGTGTGGGTTCTCCAGTGTCTAAACGTGATGTCCTGCCCAGAGGAAGGAGTGTGTTGTGTCTGCAGGGGGTGCCAGAGAGACAGAACCAAGATCAGTCCCCGGCTCAGAGCAGCAGCAGCAGCAGCAGCAGCAGCACTACAGGTGAAGCCAGTCTTCACAGCAGTGAGGAGGACCACCTGACTGCTGGCTGCTCCTTCTCTGACCAACAGAGGGCACTCCTGAACCAGGATTCTCCTATACCCAGTATGTTCTGTACTCTGTGGTTGAAAAACACATAGTTGAAAAATTGTTTAAAATTTGTATTTTTCTCAAAAAGTTGTTATTGGAAAATAATACTTTTTTTTTTTGCCTGACTCACAGAGGAATCACTTCTGTCAGCATCCCGTCCTCTGCAGGATGATGCAAACAGAGACGACACGCAGAGAAAAGATGTTGATGACAAGGTGAAAGTCTATCTCAGCAGCATTTTCTCTCTGTCCTTGCAAAGGACTGACTAACTTGTCATCTAATCTTAATTGTTGTTTTTGTATCCTCTTCTGTGTTTTCAGGACATGTTGTCTGATGAGGAGAGGCTGGCGGGAGCAGCACGGAACCTCAGACATGTGGGAGACACCAGCGTTCCTGTTATCCTCAACATCATTGGTAATGATATATTGACACAGCTGCACACCAGATCATTTTCACACATACATTCTGACTTAAGACAATCAATTTTACACAAACCAAATGTCATGTGTTCTCCCTTTTAGTCTTAACATTTTTTTGCTAAATAAACCGTATATATGTTTTCCTCTGTCCATATATCTTTGTGTTCATGGCAGGTCTAGAAAGTGCCAAGAGTAAGAAATACGAAGAAGCTTTTACATGTTTTGTAGCTGCATCTGAGCACGGTTACAGCAAGGCCCAGTTTAACACCGGTGTGTGCTACGAGAAGGGCAGAGGAGTCAGAAAGGACAAAGAGAAGGTGACAATCCATACAGCACACTTTATTTTCTTGAGTGCTTCATCATTCTGAAAATCATCATATTTACTCTTCTTCTATGTCAGAAATCATTCTTGAGATGATTTTCCTGTTTTCTTTTCAAGGCCCTGTATTACTACTGGCAGGCAGCAGTTGGGGGACACAGACAGGCTCAGTACCACTATGCGAAGCTGCTCTTGACCAGCAGGGAGCACCAGAGTTTAGAGGAGCTGAACACTGTCATTAACTTCCTGGAACAGGCTGCTGCAGCTGGACTCACCAAGGTATGAAATCATGACAAAATCTTATAAACTCTTCTTAATTCTTTCATAGAATACCTTTGCAACTCTAGTGCAAGTACATTCAAGGACTGTTTAACAATACTTATAATAATAATAATTTTCCAACAGTGCTTTAACACGTTAATCTTACGTAATTCATATGTTATTATTCTTTTTAGTGTAATATCCATTTATATACAGTCCCTTTTCACTGAAGACATTTTGACATGTCACAGTAAGAAAAGCACAGGTATAACATAATGAAATAAATGTTGACTGAATTCCATTTAGCTGCTTCAGTTTCGGGGTCCTGGTATTGTGCACACTGGTTCATGGTCACACTGTCAAGGCTTACTGGGACACTTTGTTTTTACATTATTTTAACTGGTCCAGATTGTTTTTTTGATTAATCAGTTGGCCTATAAAATGTCAGAAAATCGTGGAAAGTGAAAAACTATTTCTTGCAACTTTGAATGTCTTGTTTAGTCCAAACCAACAGTTCAAAACCTAAATATATTCAATTAAATATCACATAAGAGAAAGAAAGCAGGAAATCCTCACAAATGAGAATGGAACAATTAGTGGACTATGAAAGAATATTTTTCTGTCAATCGACTTCATTAATCAAGTTATAGTTTCAGCTCTGTTGCTCTCTTTCGTGGGACTGAATGAACCCAATAGCTTTGATTTGATCATGGGGCATGCTTGTGCAAAAATTGTCAAAATTGTGTAGACTTTATTGCTATTTGCCATGCTGGGTTACTGTGGGCGTGTGTGAGAAATCCACTGTTGATGCTGGTGTATCCTTACAGAAGTGAACCAACTATCCTTTTTCTCTCCCTCTTCAGGCTCAGGTCTGCCTGGCCTCTGTCTACTCTCAGGAGTCGGTGAGAGACGGGAGCAAGTCTGTCCAGTACCTGAAGATGGCAGTAGCGAGCGGAGTGAGTGCCCTTCTAGATGCTTCTAGAGTTTTACCTATGGCTTTATCACTGAGCTTTCACCTCTCCTCCCAGTGTACCATGTCAGTCACTCTGCATTAGTATCCCCACCATCTCCTGCTTTTTGATATTCACAGCTTATTTGTAAAACATCTCTACTTGCACGTTTTGTTCTGGTGCAGTTGATTTGAAGTAATACAGTACTTATCAATTACTATTGCTATAAATCCCTTTGGAGCTACAGCCTTGCTGAGTGTCCCACTGTTGAGTCACACAGAGCTATTGTGATTGTTTGAATAGTGACTTCTTTAGTCCTCTGCCATCTATTTTACTTCCTGATGTCGGTTTATAATGTGTATTAAATTAAGTTGACTGTCTGTCTCTGCACAAATGCCACCAAGTTAAGTTCCTGTACATAAAAAAAGATTGTTCTTCAAGACTAAATAGCCAAAGTCACATGTTTATTTTTGTTCATGTGTGCAGGACGACACTGCCCTGCTGTTGCTGGGTCAGTGTTTTGAGAGCGGCTTTGGGGTGCAGCAGAATCTGAGGACAGCGATCGAATACTACAAACGAGCCGCTCGAGCAGGCAACAAGCAGGCTAAGAGCTTACTGATGCCTCCAAATGACACAGACATTAAGGGTAAGCACACTTGCTCTGTTGGAAAGATTCACATTTGTATTAGTCATTCAGTGACGGCCCTGCATGTGATAAGCTTTTAATGAGCCAAGACAGCAGCAATAATATCTGTGAGGGTGAGCAATTGATTTCTCTTCTGCCTCTCTCCTCTTCAACAGAAGATGCAGTGTTACGCTCCATCCGTTCAGCTCCATGTTTCCCTGTAGCCGACCGTCGGCTCCAATGGCCACTCTCCTCTCTGGCCAGCTGTGTCCCACCCTCCACAAGTCACCCCGTCCCCCTCCTGCCTCACGCTTGGAGCACTGGGAGCCTGTGTGTCTCCCCGGCGCTGTCCTCCACGCCTCTTCACCTCCATTCCCATAGCTCTGAGGGAGGAACCTGCCAGTGGACTGTGGGGATAGGATAGTTACTTTGAGCCAGCACACGTCAAACTGAGGAATGTATTTCATGATATGAATGTTTTTTCACCAGAGGGGAATGGTTAAAGTTCAGTAGGTGTGTACATATTGTGGAGTCTGGATTAGAGCGAATGGATTTTATACTTGGTCAAATATGTGAGTGTAGACGTGTTAATATGTTGGAAGAATTTTTATAAGTCTGAATGAGTTGTTGGATACAAGGCCTTAACAATATTATGTGTAGAATGAGATGTGGAAGCTTTTCTATTTGTTTCTATATAGTACAGTGTTTTCTGTCATGTTCTCCTGTGGGTAAAAATATGTGATCCAGGTGCATTTGGGTGGGCTGAGAATCTGAGGTGGTGGCTTGTTTCTCTCCCTGCTAATGTGGGATTGATTGCATAAAAAGGGGTTTATTATAATTTTGTCTCCTGCAAACTTTATTTCTGAGTTTACACCTCTGAAAATGACAAAGTGCTTTACGTTACTCATATTTTAACCTACAATAATACAGTTTCTAAATATGTGAAATGGTTCAGTGCTGTCTATCATTGTAAAAGAACATCTTAAGAGGAGAAAAGGGGAAACATGTTTTGTGATAGTCCAAGCTGTTAACTATACATGTCCCAAAGTGAATTATGGTGCACTAAAATGAGGATGTTCTGCTGTTATACGCACATGCTAAGTAAATAAAACAATAATCCTAAAGCTATTTTATGGCTGTCTGGTTACTTTGTAATTACCATTAGAATTCACTGATGAGCAAAAACTGTATTTCAACTGTATTTGCAGAGAGTATTGTAATCTGTCTGTATTCACAATAACTTTCATTTTAGTGAAGCAGTGAAGTCTAGTCTGGAGTGTATATTTTCTCTGTATGGAAATAACTTTACAGGTGGTAACATCATTAGTTTTAGGACCACTTTGAGTCAATCCACATACAATATTTATATCCATATGTGAGACCAAAGACGGATGTGATCAGGCTGGTGTAGCACTATAAACCATTAATATTTCTATTTAGTAGAATCTACTGCATGACGTAAGACTGCGATGATGTGTGATTTCATTACCTGAGTTGCAAAATAACACCGGGAGATTTATTATGGTTGCGTCGCCTCCGTGCGCCGAGCGTTCTTCGTCCGCGCCTCTGATTGGCCGGCTGGCTGTGAGAGCTCCACAGCGCCGCGCCGCTCCGCGATCCTCTGGCGCAGAGAGAAAGCGCAGCTTGGCCGCCAGCGAGCACCGAGCCGGGCTGGGAGGGCAGATGATGTGATGTGATCCAATACGGGCGGCCGGCTGCAGCTACGGGCGGACTGGCACTTATAAGCGACTGCCGACCTCGGCCCTGCTTACTACTGTGTGTGTGTGTGTGTGTGTGTATCGTGTGTGTGTGTCGTCGTGGGAGCGGAGGCGCAGAAGCCCGAAGGCTGACCGAAGCGGTGAGTGGATGTAAATAGATGCACTCGATGGGATGCGCTCCCCTCCCAGTGCGGCGGCGGTGGTGATGGGGCTGGATGCTAAAGATTTACTGCGTCTCTCATATCGACAGTTTTGCTTCTGCAATACTGGCAACTCCACCTATGCATCCTCGGCGGTGTGGTAACGCTGTTTCTGATCTATCAGTGAGGGGAGTTTATTATGGTGGCAGCAAGAAACGAGGGGCTAGAATACTCCACCCATGACATCATCGACTTTTTCAAGTTCATTTTCTCTCCAGCTTGTGCTTTCATCTGTTGCATTTCAATCCTAAAGCAGTGGGTGCAGTTCGGAGTTGAGGAAAGGGGTCTGCCATTACAGGGAGTAAGTTGATAAAGGATGATTTCCCCTGACTGACGGATCTCTGTCAATATCTAGAAATGATCTCATGATGAATCTCTAAAGCATATTATTGATGTGAAGAGATACAAATTTGATGTTTCTCTTTAGGGTGACCTTCAGGTGAAAACACTTTTGTAAATCTGTATACAAGGTGAGCAGACACTAGAGCAGGTAAGGATCCTGTTTTGACACCTTGCTCCAAAAATAGCAAGGGAATAATGTATTTTGTCTGTCAACAAGTTTTATTTTTATTCATCCTTTTTTCTCATGCAGTGAATGTAGTAAGTAAAGTAAACGTAGGAGAGGACATAACTTCTATAATATCTGCTTGTTATCTTTCATATATTACTGTACATTTGACTGTAATGAAACAATAGAGCACACGAGGAAGAGCAGCAACAGGACAAAAAGCAAAAGAGATAAGTTTAATGTGACATCATTGATTTATTAGTATACAGGTTGCTGCTGTCCTGTGACCAGCTGCTAAAATCTCGTGCATCTCATGAATGACCTCTGCTGTTGGAGAGCACAACACATTTATTGAGGACAACAGTTTAACTCTGTGTGTTGACTGTGCCCCACTGTCCTGCAAACTGCTGTGTCATTCGCCTCGCTTTCTCCCTCTAATATCCTTTCTCCTCCCCACTCTGCCTCACGTCCTCTCTTCGCCCCACTTTGTTCAACTAATGGAGATCTGGCTGCATTGTCAGGGGGGTGGTGGAAGAAAGTAAAGGCCGCTATCTTTGTCCAGTCTGATCCAGTTTGTGTGCAACAAATAAAAAAGAAATAGAAAAAAGGCACAATGGGGAGTTGAAATGCTGTTTGCTTATTACTCCTTGTCAGTTTTGGGGGGTTGTGTCAGGATGTGTAATTCGTCCTCTGAGTCATGCCACATATTTGCTGTGATTTTCAGCTTCAGTGGCTCAAGGCACAATTTGTAGCTGTCTGGTTGAAAGTTTTTGAGGCTTTTAGCTTGGTATCAGTGCATTTTTGGCATAATCTTATTTCGAAAGGTTTTTATAAGACCAAAAATTCAGAAAATCAATTTGACAATATAGTCCATTAATTGAGGGGGTAACATAAAAATTGGAGATACAAGGTGATGTCAATAGTGATAAGCACTGCTGATTGAGAATAGCTGATACTCTGATGAGACCGCACAGTTCGGTGCAGGTAGTTTGTACCTGTTGACCCTGTGTTTGTGTCTGAGTCACAGGCCTGTGAGTGTGAGTGCAGATTCAGCACAAACAGGTTGTTGTGGTTGTCCGGCTCAGTGACAGGGGGACAACAAGACAACCACCCAGGGAGAGGGGAGCAGATAGGGGCCCCGCATGAACAAAGTGCACTGCCCAGGGATTCTGCTCTTTCCAAAATCCTGCCTCTGTCTTTTCCGAAGATCTTATCATGCTTTAAAATCTGCTGCGTTTGTATTTTCGATGTTTCTGAGAAAAGGGACTGATGATGACTGCAGTATTGTTTGAAATGTGTGTGTGTGTGTGTGTGTGTGTGTGTGTGTGTGACTGGGTTACAGGATGTTTACACATTATGCTTGCATGCCTGGTCATGTTTTTCTACCTGTATCTGTGTTCAGTTGTTAACCTGCTTTCCACAGGGTTGTAGCCAAATTAGATCATTCAAAAACAAAAGTGACAGTGATGCAACCCATACATGTGCCGTGTCTAAGGATCATAATGATTCTCTGCCACTGCCTTTGTTGCTATCCATCTGTCTGTATTCAGCATCACATGGCTGATCCACCCAGAGATAAAAGAGACACTGCTAGCTAGTTAGCAGGAGCTGGCTGCCACTTCTCCTCCCCACAGACTGGCTTATTGCTCAGCCCCAGCTTTGAATGTCAGTCCTGAATGAATACATCGAGGGTCTGACTCACTCCCAATATCATGCAAATGCAATCCAGCTTCATGACTTTGTGTAAAAGGGGCATGAGGCTGGAAAAGAACCTGCACCATAGTGTATCAATACAATCCCACGAGACTGGCTGAGCTGCTGCCAGAGAGAGCAAAGAGCAGTTGTAACATCAGAGAAATGCAAATGTGTGACTTAGTACTTGATGATGTCAGAGACACACAAAGGAAAACACCTAGAGAGAACTTGAGCCAGAAATTACAACAAAAAACATTCTATTATATCTTTTGTAGTATAGTAGTTTAGTACAGCGTAAAAGCAGAGACCAGAGAAACAAAGGTTTTAAGAATATGCTAACCCAGTGACCAACCATTAGCCAGCCAATGAGATAAATAGGCATACTCTGACTGACTCAGGACAAATAGAAAATGAGGAACACTTCCTTCTCTATTTTTTCAAAAATCAAATTTCATTCTTCTTCAACATAATCTTAGCATTAGGGCTCTGATATGTGAGGTCATGTTGAAATCTAAAAATCATAAGAACTGTGCAGTGTTCTTTTTAATGTTATTTAGTTAGCACACATTTTGTAAGTTTTTTAGTTTTTATAATCATCATTAGCCAGAAAAATACTTCTTGTGATATATTTACTTTACTTATTTAATTTTATCTAAATATATTTGAATTTTGTTTATGTTCAGATCTACATGTCATGACATAGCATGTCATGCCAGTGAAGCTCAATGAACTAAAATTAACTTGATGAATGCATTTAAGTGACTCTTGACTGATAAATTGGCTGATATCACAGATACATTGCATCAGTATCATATATGTCTGCCAATAAGAAACAATGAATCATAGCACAGAAATACAACTTTGAAAACATGTTTAGGTTGATTTATGGTTGGGCATTAAGGGGTTACCCACGTACCTGCCATAGCTACACAATAGCTACATACTACGGTGCAAAACCATCTCCACTGCAAACCTTCTGCTCACTGCGATCTCATGCTCTCCACAGTCAATGAAGGAACTGCACAGCAGTAGTCTCTTATTCATTAATACAACACGACGAAACAGAAGTTTCCTTAAAGTAATTCCAGTTCTATACGCTGTAGCCCACTGTCGCTCTGTATCACAAAATTAATTAAACAATGTAAACACTGTTACTGTTATGAATATAATTAAAGCCGATACGGCCTGATCACATATGATACATGCTGAACTATAAATCAAAACCTACGCCGAAGGTATCTGCTGTGGGACTCCCGTTAACCCCTTGCATCAACCATGAATCCATTTTCAAAAATGTTTAGTGTTTATGTAACAAAAGAATATTGACACATAGTCTATTATATGACTTGACAGTGTGTTTCTTCTCTCATCAGCTCTATCACGGCAGTGTATTTCCAGTCAGCCATGACGTCAGTACAAACTCCTCCTCTCTCCCGCTCTGGCTCCTCCCCCTCTAACGTGGGTCTGGCCAATCGCAGTGGCCCCTCCGCCACTCCTCCTACCTCCCTCAGCCTTCGCTCATCATACAACCAGCTGCTTGGTCGAGATGTCATCAAGGAGTCCATGGAAACCGGAAGTTCGGCCACCTTGCCAAAGAGCCGTCAGAGGTACGCAATGACCAGTGTGCGGAGTGCCATGGGGATAAGTGACAACTTGGCTTTGTCCTCTAAAAACCAACCTGTAACCAGAGGGAGGGGCCTC
This sequence comes from Maccullochella peelii, assembly GCA_002120245.1. NCBI lineage: Eukaryota > Metazoa > Chordata > Actinopteri > Centrarchiformes > Percichthyidae > Maccullochella > Maccullochella peelii. The sequence continues at coordinate 148,033 of LKNJ01000228.1, read as the reverse complement.
CCCACCAAGTCCTCCTCCAGTTCTGCCCTCTACTCCTCCTCTTCCTCCTCCTCACCGTTTAATACAACCAACCCCAAGCTAGCCAAGAACGGGGCCAACATGCAGAGACGAGCTGAGAGTCAGCAGCTGGAGCTGAGCAGGGCCAATACAGAGGGCAAAATTCACAATGATCTCATGAATAACCCCGGTTCTGACTGGCTTGACAATTCACAGCTGCCCCCGTTCCGTAGAAGGACCAAGAGCTTCTTGGAGTACCATGAGAAGGGCTGGGATCTGGACCTCAGTTGGGGAAACAAAGAGATCAAGGAGGAGAAGAAGCAGCAACCTTCCCCAGAGAAGGAGCAGGCCAGCCCTGCCAAGGAGAGGGAGAGCCAGAAGGAGGAGAAGCCCAGCAGCAAGCAGATCTGCCAGGAAGAGAAGGAAGAGGTGGAGCCAGTGGTGGAGGAGGAGGAGGAGGAGGAGGAGGAGGAGGAGGAGGAAGAGGAAGATGAACCCACACCAACACCAAGACAGCCCCTGCTACCAGTGGTGGTGGAAGCCCCTCTTTCCTCCACCTCCTCCTCTGCCACCAATAGCCCAGGGTGGGTCCCAGACAACCAGAACCCAGCTCCAACCCAGGTCAGAGAGGAGCTCTGTGCCCAGGTTCAGGCTAGTCCACGCAGTCCTGCAAAGCCCCCTCGGAGCTCCCAGCCCCGAGTGATCAAGGTGGAGCTGCACCCCAACAATGAAAACCAGTTCCTGCAACAGCACCCACCTTCTTCCCCTAAACAGCCCCGGGCTGCAGACAGGAACACCCCTACCAGGAGCCGGGCACCCCCTTCCCTGCCAGAGACTGGGCTCCCTAAAGTGGGCTTAAGAATGGATCTGACTCCTGACACTCCATCAGAGGATGAAGACTCCAGCTGGACCACCCTGTCCCAGGAGACGCCCTCTCCTCAGACTCCACGGGAGACAGGTTCGATATGTGTGTTTTTCTTTTCATCTGATCTTTCTTTTTTTTTAAAGTATTTGTGTCAGCCTATAATCATGCCTCTATTACACCCTCCTTTCATTCCCTTTTTCTCTCCCTCCTTCTACCTCCTACAGACTGTCTGATCTGGAAATTTACCAAAAGCCTCTTCTTAAGCAAGCAAGTGACTCCAGCAATACTGCTGGAACCTTTAAGGCCCCTGTGAGCCACCTTATGGCGCAGAGAGTGATTAGGATGGACAGAAGGATAGGATACTGCAGATAGCAGCATGTGTAAAGGGAAGGAAAAAAGGAAAGAGAAAAAAGAGCAGAGCTGGATTTAGTAAGTGATGAATGCCAAGGATGTATGACAAAACAATAGTTAGAGAAAATGAGAGTATGGACAAAATATAAGAAGGCAGACAGGGAAAAAAATAACCAGGAGAGAGAGGAAGGGAGAGATGCTTTTGCCCATTGGGTCCTACTACAGGGGATGAGCCCCGGTGTTGCTATGACAACAGAAACTAAGTAGGGACAGGCTGACCATCTCTGAAATTTACCCTGTCCATCCCTGTGTGTGTGTGTGTGCGTGTGTGTGTGTGTGTGCGTGTAGCCTTTTGTATGTGTGCATGTATGATAATGTGTGTTTTTGCAGAGCCCGCCCGTGTGTTTATGTGATACACTCATATGCAATATGTGTTTGCGTATCGCTGTCATCCATCAGCAGATGTATGGGGTGATGGGGACCTGCCCCCAGGCTGGCGGGAGATCTCAGACTCATCAGAGGTCTATTTCTGGCACATCCCCACCGGCACCACACAGTACCACCGACCTGTTGCTTCTGGCAACCAACATTCATCTCCCAACACTGAGCCAGACACCGAGCATGACCCACAACAGGAAACACAGGACTCCCTCAAACCGCCCAACGAGGTGAGAGGACCCACAGACCTAACAGGTCAAATATATTTATACAGTATTTGACTTTACGTGTACAAATACATACCCAGGTTCAACCAGTGTGGGGTTTTGAAGTACTAGTATTATTTTTATTAAAGCTGAGGATTGTTTTATGTCAACATACTCAATCCCCAGAGAGAATACACACCATCTTATTCTGATGAATATTAATGATCATAGTACTATACCGGTATGTGTAAATGTTACATGGTTAGCAAACAAAGTGATAACAATTTATATATAGGTGCATTAAGAAAAGGTGAGCATCTGTTTTTCATCAGACAGAAGTCTATTGTACAGTCACAGCTAAATGTTCAGTGTTCATTATTGATGAAAAACATTTGATGTTGAGGTATTTATATCTCCAGCTTTGGATGAAAGGTCAAATGCTGAAACCGTGATTTGGGAAATTAAGGAAAAGTTATGCTCTCTTCATAAGTTGAGTGGCAGTGACATGTCTCGAGCATATCTGTTCCACTCTTCTTTAACATTTTAATAATGGGACTCTTCATTGAAACCCATAATAATACATTAATTGGTGGCAGCAGCAAGAAAACTTTTATTTATAAAATTAAGCATGAAAGTTCATTCTTAATCTTGAAAATAGTAGTTGGACAAAACTATCTTAACTCATAGTCCACTTACTAGTTTTTCCCGGGTTTTAACCATATCTAACGGTCTCAGTGAGCCATCTTCATGAAAACTCCATCTGCTGCTGAGCCGTGAATTGCGACTGAAAGCTCTGAAAAGGCTAGTAAGTGAACCTTGAGTTAAGAATGTTTTGTAAAATTAGTTTTTATTAAAAAACATTATTTAAAAGATTAAAGTAGTGACATGCAAAAAACTAATTTAACCAGAGGTTTAACAGTTTTCTGTGTAGCTGTGGTCACAGAGAAACCTCCATTATATCAAAGGTTGACACTATAACAGGAAAATATACAATCTTAGTCCAATATATTGGAAAGCTGTTAGTGATCAATGATGTACCCACCATCCTCTCTCATCTTTACCCGTCTCTCTGTCTCTCACAGCGCCCCAGCAGTCTGATATCTGACAGCTCGGTGGAGCCGGTCCCCTCCCCCTCTGGCTCCTCCCCCTCCTCCTCCTCCTCCTCCACCTCCTCCACCCCCTCCAATGATGTCACCTCTTCTGGACCAAATCTCAACATCACCACCTGCACAGCCAACGTGAGACACTGAGTCACATTTATTTGGGTGTTCATTTGATGAAAGTGACTCTCTCTGTACAAGTTCAAACACAATTGTACGATATTTTTTAATGGTTTTATTGATTAATTTTAAACTTAAAGAATCATAATATTGCAGAGGGTGACATATTCCTTCAGTACAATGAATGTGTACCATCACAGTAGCTACAAAATCTTCTATTCCTGGTCTAGCTTTTGTGTCTAAATCACACATCATGGTCAGCTTAATAACATTGGTCCATCACCTTGTATATTGGTCTTTAATCTGCACTGTTCCCTAAAAGGTTGATGGTGTTATGGATATATCTCTGCTTTCACTGCTGCATTTATTAAATTGAAAGTGAGCACACAGTAATCTCTGTCCAGGCCAGTCCGAAGTACGTATTTGACAAAGATGAATATCTCTCATATTAAGTTAAAATGAGTATTATCCTCTTCAGTTATTACAAAGCAAATGAGATCAAATAAGTTGCTAAAATCAGTATTAGAATCTTTTAAAAAAAAATCTTTTTCATTATTTCACCAGTGTCAGTGTCTACCACTAATATTAGTCTCTCTCGCATCTGTCTGTCTGTCTGTCTGTTTTGCTCCAGGAGCTGAAAGACTATCCAGTCTATCCAGATCCCAGTCTTAAGGCATTTGAAGGGGCTACCCTCCGCTATGCGTCACTTAAGCTCAAGTAATACACACAAATATGTATAATTTCCACTAGAGTATTTCCACTAGATATGTGCAGCAAGGCCTGAGCCATAATGTTTTTTTCATGTACTAATTTGTGAAATATGACTTTATTTGTTGTGTCTGATGTTTCTCTGCAGCCCCCCAGCCCAGCTAGAGACAGTGGATCTCAACAATACTTTCTCCGATCCTGAGGCAATGGTAAGATCATAACAACAACATACTTAACATTTGTGTATGAAATAACTTTGTGACCAAGAACAATCATCTGCCGGGATTTTTTACTGGACAAAATCAGACATATTAATTGCTAATGGCTGTATCACAGTGTGCTGATTTATATACAATACAGAAGCAGGCAGGAGCTCTTTCATATTGTTTCATGATGATTTGTTTTGCTCACAGACACACAAAGTGCACGGTGACCAGTCAGGACAAACTTAATAGGCAGTTACAATAACAGGCAAAGGCCCCAAATTGTACATAAGAGAGGATTCAAATATGATCACTTAAAAAAGTCACAAGCCAGTGTGGTGAGTAACCAGCTGATTTACTGCTTCCACAGACTTTGGGTGTTCCAGACTGTGCATGAATTCAAATACTATTCAGATACTATTAGTACTCAGTAACACAGTATACCACCTATAAATGACTGTGGCAACATTTGATGAGCACATATTCCTCTGTTATTAAGTCAGTCTGACCTAATTTGTTTAACAAATTATCAGCCTTTCAGCAAATTATGTGTTTGTTAATGAAGAGAAGACACCAGGCTTTGTTTGCAATGACGTAATGAATCTGCTCACTGGCCTCATGTCCTCTCTGCGTTTGTTGCAGTGCCGCTCAGTGGTTACTTTGTGAACTGAGCTGTGGTGAAAGTGTTTACAGCCAGACAAGGTTTTGCTGGAAGAATAGCATGTAGAAAGGCTCAACCAGCAGACGTGTGGGATGATCACAATGAAAGTAGGGGCGGATAGACGAATGAGCTGAGGAATGGAAAGGGAAACTGACAGGGGGCGTAATCTTTTCTTGCACATATGTACCATCTGCCTGGAATCACAACAAAGAAGGAAACTTGGGGAGTTGGATGGAAGTGGTCGGCCCGACACTTTTGGACCTCTTTAATAACCAAACTTCACCATTATTGCAAAGGACATATTCAATTAATCCAGTATTAAAGAGTCAAATAGTGTGCACAAACTTAAAATACAAAGGACAGCAATTTAGGCTTATGTGTTCTTTACCAATTCAAATTCAAGTGAAAGGAAAGCTTGAGATATTCTGAGGAACCCAGAAACACAGGGGAGAAGTGTGGGAATTCAGATATGATTGCACAATGTGTGAAAGTTTAATGAGTAAGAAGCCAAGAGAGAATAATATGGTCAGTGGAAGAGCGAGGGAGAGCGATAATGTGTGTACGTGTGGGTGTGTGTGTGCGCGCTGAAGTGCATGTTTGCTTGACACTGTTACAGGGAAATTTGTACTGAGGTTTTCCTCAGCAGAGAAGAGCTCCCCGTTGTGGTAGAGAGAAAGAAATAGAAAGAGATAAAGAAAGAGAAGAGAGAGAGGATGGTAATAGCTGCTGGCCTGAGGCAGTCTATACACACACACACACACACACACACAGAGTCTTTCATATTTCATGTGTTGTCTTCCCCAATTAAACCTTTCTCAGTTATTGCTCTGACAGCTGGCTTGTGATGGTACAGTAGCTGTCACTGTATACTGTATCTCAGCAAGCAAAATTCAACTTTAAGAGGAAGTTTGTGTGAGTCACTGTGCCTATTTGTTGGTATGTAAGTAGACTTGGGCTAAGTTTAAGATCAGAATTAAGATTATGTTTAAGAATGAGTTGATCTTAAGCATACAGATGAGGTTTAAAGGAAAATTCCAATTTATTTCAACTTGGATCTTATTTTTGTACATTTGGCCATGGTTTATTTCAGTTATGGTGACAATCTACTCACCAAGTTCAGTACTGAGCTCTGGGACAGTGGCGACATTGCTGTAAAGAAGTTCGACAGGGCAAAAAGCACAAGTAGTCAGAGGATCAGACAGGTTTTAAACAAACCCACAGATTAGCCAAATTCATTTGGAAGGGAACAATGAAACCCAAACTGTTTGTTCATCATCATCCATCACAGTTTTTTAGAGTGACATCTTGGTTCAACTTTGACCTACCTTACTTGCCAGTTTTCCTGTACAATGAAGGATTCTTCAAACATTTTGGGTGACACGGTTGTGCTGACTTTTCGCCTTCAAACAAAGTGGTTTATTATTATTATTTAAGCTTATTATTTATTACATAGTCGTTTTAGATCATCTGGCTAAACTCTGACTTGTTTATTTCCTGTCTAATCATCTGAAATCTCACCAATTATTTTGTTGAGCACAGTGTTTTATAACCAACAAAATGATGGTCAAAACTACTAAAGCAAGACCTGAGGCCTTTAAGAATAGAGGTTAGGGAAGGATATGGAGTCAAAGGAACATTGTGGATCCTTACAAGTTTAACAAAACAAATGTGTGTGTTGTGTTCCTTCCAGTCATTTCCAGTGCGATCTCTGGGCTGGGTGGAGATGGCAGAACAGGACCTGTGTGAGGGGAGGAGCAGTGTGGCCGTCCATCACTGTATCAGACAGCTGTCCTACTGCAGGAGGGACATACGAGACTCCGCCGGTGTCTGGGGAGAGGTCAGTGTGTCAACAGACAGACAGTTACACACAATATACTGTATGTATACTGTAGTGGAGTGGTTTCCTGACTTTTTGGCTTGTGAGGGAATTACAGTAAGTGGACCTAAATGAAAGAAGACAATGAGTAGAGACCGTTCTTTCCTTTGTTTTGCTTATAGTTTTTAGAGGCCTGAAGAGTTAAAACCAATTAATGCACAATTAAAACCAAAAAATCAATCATGTCACATAAAAAAGCAAGGATTTGAGAAAAGTCAGAAAAAATAAATATAATTTGTGTAGCAGAAATGCCTCTCGCCCAATGTCAGCTGGGATTGGCTCCAGCCCCCCGCGACCCTCTGAGGATAAGCGGTATAGATAGTGGATCGATGGATGGATGTGTAGCAGAAATATCCTTTTTTCTAATAACGTATGTTTTTAATCACCTCAGCCTCCAGGTGGTGAGCACAGGCTATAATGTGTCCTTGTTTGTGGTCTTGCAGGGTAAAGGGATGCTGTTAGAGCTTCAGGACCGCATGTTGACCCTGGTTGACCCAGATGATCGCAGCCTGCTCCACTCTCAGCCAATCAGCAGCATCCGTGTCTGGGGCGTCGGCCGAGACCACGACAGGTAGGTGGACAAAACAAACATCTTTCTCCTATTATGAGACCTTTGTTGTTGTTGTTGTTGTTGTTGTTGTTGCTTTGCGGGTATGCTCGGCTATTTGATCCCTCCGTTTCAGCAGCTCCAGTGTATTAGTTCCTCTTGAATTTGAACGAGATATAAATAAGAACACACACAAACGTAAATCATGATACAAATGTACACTGTAAAATGCATGTGTGGGACATTCTCGCTGTTAGAAGCTGATTCAGGAGTTTTAATTAATCATCAGAGAATGGAATCATTATTATTCGATGCATATTTGCACAAACTGCATTGAAAACACCATAATTATGCTCATTGCTCCAAGTTTCCATTCCAGACTGAGGACCTATGGGGCCTTCAGTCATTTGGCAATGTCCCATGGTCTTTACCTTTCACTATTGAGCTGACAGTGTGCTGAGGCTAGCACAGCTGCTAATGGGGGGAGAGAGTGGGGTGGCAAGCTAAGCCCTCATTGATATGGGCCCCTCAGGGTTTACATTAACCCATGGAGCAACCGCTTCAAACACTCACACAACACCCATACACATCTGGAAACACCAGTGCTGATGTAATATACATACATGCATAGATTTAATATGTATGAGACATGTAGGCTTATGTGTGCATATACCCATATAAATTCTTTTCTCAGTACTAAATGTTAAACCACTAAGAGCTAAGAGACTTTGGCAGATTCACTTTGGAGATGTGTCACACAATGACTGTACAAATGAGAAGAGTGGTGGAGGTTTGCAGTCCAGGGAGCTGTCTGGTCCTGACATGTGTAATCAGCTGTTAAGAGATTGGGTGAAAATGGAGTTTAAAATAGCATCTGTGTAAAAGGCTTGATCTCACTTCCCTCGCCTGATACTCGCAGTGTCGTGTTAACTTGTTTTCTTTTCTTATTTCTCTCTTCCTGTGTCTGTCTTTCTACCTATCTCTTATTTCTGTCTTTCTCTTTGTCTTTGAAGTGCTGCCATAGTCTCTTTCAGGCACAGAGGGATGCTGTGGGATGCACCGTCCCACTCTTCTTCTCTTCCTCCTCTCTTTCTCCTTTTTTTCCTTCCCTCACCATTAGCTGAATGTGTGTGTGTGTGTGTGTGTGTGTGTGTCTGTGTGATAGATAAAAAGAGGAAAAGAAAGAAAGAGAGTCCCTCCACCCTCTTCCGTCTCAGAGGATTGAGTAACTTTTCAGTGGCTGTCTCTCTCAGCGGTAATGGATAAAGCGTGTAGTGGAAAGAAGAGGGGAGGGTCGGCCCAGGCTAGCTCTCACTCTTATCCTTTTTTTCTCTCACTCCAACTCTCTCTCTCTTACAGCATTACAGCTTCCACTCTCTTCATCCTCTCCTCCCACCAGCACTTTAAAATCTACAGTTTACAGTCAGCCCTGTTCTGTTTGGTTTCAGGCTCATGACTTTGGATGTATGATTCTACCCAGTGTGTATGACTTAGAAGATATTTGATGCTCTGAGACCACAATGCACTCTCCGTACATTGTTTTGTAGTATCCCGCTTCTGAAGGAAATGGTTTGTGTGTGTGTGTGTGTGTGTGTGTGTGTATTTTCCAGAGGTTGGAGTAGCTTAGTCCTGCCACTAGAGTGCACTATAATAAAAGTCTGTGCAGCCAGAGAGGCTGATAGTGCCACCGAGTACACAAAAGTATGTGGACACTCATGTCCATGTGTGTACTTTTGGTTTTTCATATTTTGGGCAAACCCCTTAGTTTAGATTAAGGAATAACAATTTAGACAATAGTGTGCTTCCAACTTTGTGGCAAAGAAATATGATTTTTTTGTCTTTTATCAAAGGATAAAACTGCATAACTATTTACCCTGGCCTATTGGAAATGTGTGGGTAGTGACCCGTGTGGTGGAGGGGGCTGGACCTATCTGCGCTTGTGATCGCTCTGAAAGCTTTGCAACATACTGTGGAGGCGATCATTATATTATTGGTATAATCTGTCTATTTCCTGATGTGTTAGTGGGGTCATTGTGCTGTGATAGTGGACTGAGATGATGCTGTCGTCTTTGTTGGTCTGTGTTGTTAGGTTCTTCTGATTATGTTTTTATGTTCTTTTTCTTTAAAAGGAAGAAAATCACAAAAACTAATAATAACAAATATATACAGAAAAATCTGATGTGGAAAGAGTCTTGACCTCAACCCCATCTATCACCTTTGCAGATGAAATGCAACACCTATCACCCCTGAATCCCTGCAGCCAGCTTCATAACTCTTGTGGAAAAGTGGAGTGGAGGCTGTTATAGCAACATATTAATGCCCATGGTTTTGCAGTGAGATGTTCAACAACAACATATGGGTGTGAAGTTCTGTTGTCCAAATACTTTCCCACATACTCCTTCATACTGTGTAGTGTATCACTTGCTCGAGAAACACAGTGTGCTGACCTGCCTGAACACTGTGTGTGTGTGTGTGTGTGTGTGTGTTTAAAGTCAGACAGGTAATGGTTGTGAGCTAACTGACTGAAGCTGGTACGCAGTGGTAGGCAGAAAGAAGAAAGACACCTTTCTGAATTATGTAAAGAAAGTGAAAATGGGACGGGGGGGGAAGGAAAACAATGCAAGAAGAAAGAGAGCACGGGGTAAGCTAAAGAAAGGGAAGGGGTGAAAGAGAGACAGAGATGTTTTTGCATGCATGCATGGAGGGTACCCCACAGTAAAGCTCCCTTTACTCTCTCCATCCATCTCTCTTTCCATCTCCTGTCTCTTTATCTATCCATCTATCTGAGGAATATTCCCAGTCTTGTCCTGAATGCTCTCTCTCTCTCTCTCTGTCTCTCTCTCGCTCCTTCAGGTTGATTCAATATGAATGTCCCCCTGTCTCTTAAGGGGGGTTAGCTCCTCGATGAAGTCATGAAGCTATATCTGGAGCACTCAGCAAGTCCGACTATGTGCACACCCGTCCCTGTGTGCGCATACACATGTTTGCATGTATGTGTGTGCGTCTGCACGTGGGCTTGAATTGATGAAGTCATAGGTCTATATCTGGAGCACTCTGTTTGTATGTGTGTGATGGTGAATGAGTGGGTGTGTCTGTGTTTCCCCCCCACTTCTCCATCCCCTCTTTCTGTCTGTAATGCTCTTGCGCTATTTCTACTCTTTGTCTCCAGCGCTCTTTCTGCCTCCCTCTTGTGCCATTGGCTGCACAGCTTTGCCTCTTCTTCTTTCTGCCTCTTTGTTTGTCCCATCGTTGCACTTTAGCGGGGTGTAAGCCGTCCCTTTTTTTCAGCCTCAGTAAGACAAGAGAGGGAGTGACAAAGACAGCAGCAACTGAGGAAGAGGAGAAGATACTCAAGACAAACAGGGAGAGAGCAGGAGAAGAAAAGAGTGGCGGTGCTTGAGGGAGAGAGTGGGGTATAAACAGAGCGATGGAGAGCCAGTGAGGGAGGGAGAGGCAGTGCATGCTTCCCTGATTGCACTGAGTAGGACACTGGAGGACTTTGCAGGAGACTCTTCAGACCGGGCGAGCGAAGCAAAGGAAGCCGACCGTAGAGGAAGATAGGGAGAGAAGAGGTGTAGCAGAGGGAAGAGGAGGAGGAGAGGGAGACGCAGGGGGGAGGGGAAGGAAAGAGGGAGAGGAGACGGGGAAAAGGAGCCCCTGAGGATTAAAAAAAGAAGAAGAAGGAAAAGAGAGGAGGCAGACAGGAAGAGATTTACCCCCGGGTACTGCTGCGAAGGGTCTGTAGCAATGTCACTGTGGCGGAGGAGCTAACAAGGCAGGGAAGTAGTCATCTGTAACGGGGCTAGCATGTCTGCCTGTGTGAGTACCCCTATCTCTTATTCATTCACTCCTCTAGCTCTCCCCATCTATCCATCCATCCATCCATCCCTCTACTTGCAGTCATCCATCACTGCCTCTCTTTCTATCTCAACATTACCCCCGGTGTCTCTCCTCTCCTCTGCTGGTTTCTAACCGTTCTGTTTGTGTAGAGGACACAACGCACAGCTCCCAGCCCTACTTTATTTTTTCACTCATTTACTTCTCAGTCTCCTGCTGTGTGTTTGACTTCAAGCTGTGTACTTTATCTTTCTCACTCTCTGGCTAGCTGTCAGGTGTAGGGAATGTAGGCTGGCAGCAGCAGGTTTGCAGCCGGAGTCACTGACACATGAGCAAAGTCGTTCAGCGAGCCAGATAAGAAAGTAAAAGCAGAAGAGTGAAAGGAAGAAAGAAAGAAACAAAGAAAGAAAGAGAGAGAGAGGTGAAGTAAGCAAAGGGGGGATTGAGAACGACAGGGTTAAAGAGTCTGGATGGGCTGCAGGGATTTTGATTTAGAAGTGTGTGTCACGGCTGTTTGGAGCTGTTTGATATTGCACTGGATTTATGTGTGTGCGTATTATGCAGAGCCAAAGTATTACTATTTTTGACATCTTGCGCTGCATTCTGAATTTGTTTAAGTGAGGATACATGCTAGGTGAAGGTGTGTGTGTGTGTGTCTGTGTTTGTGTGTGTGTGTGTGTGTGTAGGCTACATGATAAATGCCTTCACTCTATGCATATGTGGCATTTCCCCTCTCTCTTTCCTTGAGTCTCTACCATAACAAGCAGAGGAGGAGGAGGAAAGATGAGGATGAGGGATGAGCACGGAAACACTAAGCGAAGAAGGATAAAAAGCCAGAGTGAAATGATTTACAACATCAGGGGGCCAGTTCCTGCTTGTTTTCTTGTCCTTGGCGTGTGACGCTTATTAGGATTGAGGCAACATTGTTTTAAAGCTGAGGCGTGTGCCACTGTGATGTACGCCTTTAATAGTGTCTTTGTATAGCCCTGATGTCTGTGCGTGTTTCCTGCTATTATAGTGAACTACTGTTACCTGTCTTCACTAATGTCTCATCAGCAGATGTCTGAGCACACACACACACACACACACATAATAACACACAATGATTCCACATTTCATTCATTTTCATTAGTGGACAGCTGTTGGGCTCTGCTTGCTTATTCCCCCCAGCTCTCACTTATTTCCCCTCAAATGCTGACCTTCTGTGGACAAGTGTGGCATGTAGAAAAGGAGGGAGAGGAGAGAAGAGGAATGAAGAGGAGAAGAAAAGAGAAGAGAAGAGGCATGCAAGCCTCTAGTATCATTAATATTTTAATGCTGAACACACTCTAGCGATCACCTCCACTTATGTCAATGAAGTGAGTTTGTATGTCCATGTCTGGGTTGTGGCAGTCACTCTTTCAGTGCTCCCAGTCACGGCGTCCCAGCTGAACCGCAGCTTATTTGCTGATGTCAAGGCCCCTGTAGCTTTAATTAACATGCGAGGCCCCTCTGACGGCCCACAGGGACAGAGCCCGAAACACCCAGACCCACTCGATAGCCGCCAGAGTGATTGATGGCCTTTCCTTCCCACTCCTGCTCCGATTTGATCCCCAAACCAACCTCTCTCTTTCCCCCGCAAGTCATCGCTACTCCACGTCAGCTCCTTCCATCTTCCCACAATCCATCACTCCCACTTCTCCACACACATGCACACGCCTCATGTCAGGATATGTCCACCCAGCCTCCCAGAAACCCTCATTCTCTAAAGGGTCATTATGGTGGGAGCTGTGTCCCCACTCGTTCTCCAGCCCAGAGTCATATGTCACACACACACACACACACACACACACACACACACACACACACACTACTACTATACTCAGGTATACAAAAACATTATAAAATACACATTTCTTCTCTCTTGCATTTACTCTTTCACCATCTCTCTCTCTGTCTCTCTCTCTCTAACATTAGCATTGTTAGGCACACCTGCTGTAATCCCTGTCTTCCTGACGGATTACTCCTCCTGTTCCTCCTATAGATCCCCTCCCTCGCCCCAACAGCCAACAAATCTCCTGATAAAACCCTCGCCGGTCCCGGCCGTGGCGGGCAGCGATGTGAGATGATGCTGATGTTCGCTGATCATACAGGGCTGAACACAGCAGGACGCTGGCGCAGTCAGTGTCTGCCTGTAGCCCGTCCATCTATTCAGACTGCAGACGGCAGAAGTGGCCACAGACTGCTGAATATATTTGAATACTCAACATGTTTGGAAGTGCTTGATGTAGGTTTTTGATTATGCTTTCAGTGGGGCAGCTGTTGATGTGCTTAGCAGAATAAATGTATTAGGTAGTAAATGAATCTCCCCTTAGTTATTTCAGGATCAATATCACACTGTATTCAAATCATTTATTTTGATAAAGTGCATTTAAAAGGCACATATTTATCACTTTTCATAATTATGATTCAAAATATTTCTGCTCGGATCAGACTACGTTTACTCACAAATCAATAATTTTTAAAGAGATGCAGGTAAACACCTGAATGAATTTGAGGTCGCCACAGGGCAAAGAGTCACAATACTTGACCCTGATTGGCTAATAACACGAACAACACCAACCAAGTCTAGTTATTTGTTTATGCATTGATCAGAGTTTATTTGAAACTACTTGAACATGTGTATTTCCTTGACAACTGGGCAAACTCTTCAGCCAATGAAGATCATGTGACATGAGCGAAAGCTCCAGAACAGCTACTAACTGGACCTTTTTTTTCCCAAATTAAAACATTTAATTAAATTTTTTTGTATCATCATTTCAGCTCTAGTTAGAAAATATACTTTTTTGTAATTTGGGTGACCCTTTAAACTTTCAGCATATCCACTGTAAGAAGAATGAGAGAGAGACTGCTAATTACTGTATACTGTGTGCGTGAGGCACAATGATTTATGGCACATGTAGCTAATTAGGTTACATGCATGCAGTAAGATCCAAACTGCACTGTGAGTAGAGTTTGGCATAACTCGACACTAACTCAACACCAAATCCCTGCGCTCTCCCACACACTCTCTTTATCTCCTTCTCTCTCTCTCTCACACACACACACACACACACACACACACACACACACACACACACACACACACACACACACTCTAGTAAGATACATGAATGGAGGCGTCTTCCTGAAGTGACATCTCACTGAAGCGTTGTCTCAGTCGAGAATATTTGTGCTTGTGTACAAAGTTTCACACGCAAACACAAACATGCACACACACTCCAGAGCAGTGTGATGTATAAATGATCAAGAGCAGAGAAAACAGCAGGACATCATCTTTCTCCCTCTCCCCCCCATTCCCCACACACTATCTCTCTGTCTTTCCATCTCACCCACCCACCTATCTCTGCTCTTAAATATGTAATGAAATACGACGACTGTTGACACATAGGTACTGTGTGTGCCTCCTCAGCTTGTTGCCCCTCCCCCTCTCATTTGCCTCTCTGCCACACCGAATTCTTGGAATTGGGTCACAAAGCTGCATGAACATAAACTGGGGTTGTGTGTGTTTCTCCCGTTTAGTAAAACACCACTTTCACCGTCAGCTTTGTAAATCGGTTTGCGTTTTCTTAGAAATGATGCAGAGGTACTGAGGGTGAATCAAACTGAGGCATTACTGCTGCTGTAAACAACATCAGCTGTCTGCTCAAATCAAACAGGCAGCGGCGTGCGCTGTGTACACTGTTTAAGGCACCGTAGACAACAGTTTTATTTTTATTTTGACTTGATTTTGTCCTAGTTCTTTGCTGCCTTGGGCAATATCAGTGATTGTGTGTGTGTTTCTGTCTGTCTGCCTGTGAGTGTGTATGTGTGCGTAGAGAGACAGGGAGTGTGTGTCATGTGGTACGACTGATGCAAAGAGGGCCTCCTCCTCCTCCTCCTCCTCCTTCATTGTGCCCTCTGGCCCTGGGTGCTCATTTTGCTGCTCATCTTGGTGCTGTAAACTAGTTTACGGTGTAGAGAGGTAATTACGCACAGGCATTTTACATTAGGCCTAATGGCTGTGAGCCATGACTAATTCACCAGGTTGCAGAGGGGTTTACCCTGCTCATTGTCACACAGGCTGTAAGTACTCCAACCACTGTGGATGGAAGAGGTTTTACTTTTACATAAGTGAGATCCAAATAAACTCCAAATTCCTGCTCCATAGACACTTTTTTGTCATTGTGCCGCATCACTGTTCAAGGAATAGTTCAACATTTTGGGAATTATGCTTTGGGAAATTTGGTTTCTTGCCGAAAGTTAGATGAGATTCTACTCTTATGTAGTGTGTTTAAAGTACGAAGCTGGAGCCAGGAGGAGCTTAGCATAAAAACTGAAAACAGCTAGTTCAAAGACACAAGCTCACTAATTAACAGCACGTGTCTCGTTTGTTGAAGGCATACACAAGCAGAAATGTAAAAACGACAATTTGTGTTGTGTGTGTTTGAAGGGTTTGGGATGGATTGGTCTATCTCACTGCCAGTCAACAACATCTCAATAGCCCTCATCCTTATACGCAAACTGAGCTATCATGCTTGCTTATAACCCCTCCTTGTGTGTTATTGTGGCAATCCAATCGACATGTCTATTACTTAATGGCAGAAGAGGCTGTAAAGAGTGTTATTGATTGGTTATTATGCTTTTGTGAATAATTCAAATTCTAGGAGGTGACCCTTGACCCCTTTGAAGTCAGAAAGGTTAGTGACATGGTCTGATTTGAGTAAAACTTGAGTAAAAGTTGCTTTGAGTTCATCTATATTGTTTTTCTTTATCAATTGTTGCCTATTTTATTTACTGGTTATGTGGCTGTTGTAATCCCGTAGTTGCTGTCAGTTTCACCAAAAACCTTACAGATGTTACTGATTAGTTGGATTACTGTTCTGTAAGGAACAATCATAATTGTCAACTTTTTTCTAGGCGAATCTAGATTCTACGTGTATATATATAATCATAAATACATTTTCATTTTCAAATAGACCTGGTTATTCGGAAGTGCAATATGTCCATATTTGAAGCGAATGAGAGACTTTGAGAGGCGAAAACAGTTTTTGGCCTGGGACTGAAAGGGTTAATAACCAAACATGAGGGATCCTTCAAAAATGTTTGTTTATGGTAAAAATGAATATTCGCCAAAGTATCGTTATCAGTATTTTTCAGACTCAAATCAATAACGGCTCAAAAATGCAGTATTGGTGAGGCTCTAATTAAAATATTGGATATCTAAGCATGTTATAGACACAAATATCAGATAGTGGACACTAACATAGCTGTAAAACTAAGCCAATATCTGTCAGCAGCTTTGTACAGTCTTATTTATGGCTCTGTAAAGTATGTGCTCTTCTGTTTGGTTTTATCTTTGAGTTTTATTGGGCCTTTTATCACCATATTCTACATTCTATTACAATATAAACTACAATTAACTTCAGTCATGAGCAACTTTCGCAGTTTTCTGCAAACACAATTATCAGCACTCAGGGGTCCAATTTTTAAAAACAGTTTCCTCACAGCAGTGTACTGCAGTGTTTATTGAGTTTGGACAACTGAAAATGGAGAATCTTCCAGCAGAATACATGTATTAAGGTCCATCAACAGAATTTGAATTAATCAAATTAAGGGTGGATTTTTCTATTACTACTTCTAATTATCATGAATATTATTATAGCTGCCATCGTAATGTGTTTATATTGCCTTGGTACTGATAATATTATTCGACTTAAGGAAATTACAGAGTCCTTTGCTTTACTGGGGATGATTTCACGCTGCATCAGGTAGGCCATTTAAGTAAGCTTATAAAACAAAGTGTCACGAAACTGTTGCAAAGAAATTGCTTTTTAAAAGAGAATAATTGGAGGGAAACAGCCGCTAAATATAAATATACCTGCAAGGTGTTTTGTTATTCTCTTTACAGTGTGATTAAAGGGCCTTCCTCTAAATCACCATTCAGCTGTTGTTGACACACTAGCGCTGCTCTCGCCTGTCACAGTTCAGCGTTGAATCTCACTGTGAAACTGGATCAGATCCGCGTCCACTTTGGACTGAAGCCAAAGTCACAACACTGTCAGCAGTCACAGAGTTACCAGTTCAGTTGCAATCAATAACATTTTTCCCTGAACACACACATATCGTACACACATCTGGCCCTCACTACCTCCCCGTCTACTTTTTGCTGACAGGAGAGTCACAAGAACTTCCTCCTTAGACATTTCTAATCAGCATTTGGCTGTGCAGTTAGCAAGTTCATTAGCATAGCGGCGGGCACTACCGAGGCACTCTGTAAAGCTGTTTGATAATTGAAGTCTGTGTGAAGTGTGTGTGATGCCACGGAGCTCTGTGTGTTTGTGTGTGCACGTGGCAGATGGTTTGGAGAGGACACGAGTCTCTACTGAGCGATACTGGAAGTTACAGAGCAGAGGAAAGTACAGCAAAGCAGGCTGGGGAATAGTTACATTTGTGTTGTTTTCACTGCCTTTTAAAAAGCCTCATTTGCTGCAGCAGTTGTGAACACTTTAGTTTTATTACACCATTTTAGCACCTGAAGATGCATACAAGTTATTCTCTATAAAGTTTTTTTCGAAACTCCTTGAATTTTAAATAATGCAGGATTATCAGTGAAAATTATGTTAAATCTAAATTATTGAGCATTACATTTGCAAATTGTTATGCTTATGGCAACAAAAATGAAAAGGGGGGAAAAAACACTACAAAACACTTTTAAAAGCAATATTGCTGATGTACCTCCATTCCTGGGTCTATTTAATTGTTAATTCTTTAATTAATTTTCTAAATTTTATGGGTAATGGCTCAAAAGCTCTATCTCTATCTGATTATTTCACAAAAAGTATGTATTTGTATTCTGATTTTTACCAAAAGCAGTTTTCTGTGTAAAAAAAAATCTTGCTGGCCTATTGACCATTTTACATGCAGTTTTAAGACTAACTTTAGCTCATCATCACTGCACATACAACAAGCTGCATCAAATCTTAGAAAATCAAACATGAAAAATCTGATTTTGGTTGCAGCTTTCTTGCATTTACACTAACAATCAATAGTCCTATTTCATGCAGAAAACCATTATAAAAGAGGCAAAGACATCAATTTCACAACCAGCCTCAGCATCAGTGGTCTACACTGTTTTGCGTTATAGATTTTCTTTTCACATTTCTTCTTCTTACATTTGTCAGCAACAAATGATATTTCTACACTATATTTAGTGGAATTCTTTGTAATTTGATGAATGGGAAATGAAATGAAATGAATGAAATCATAAAATGTGAGATCAAGCATTGAATATCACAAACTGAAACCATGTTTAAGTATGCAAGGGTTGGACTGTACATATGCTAATGTTACTACTACACACAGTGCTGTTACTACTACTGATGGTGGGTGGCTGATGTCAGAGCTGCAGACACTGACGGTTCTGTGTGACTTCTCAAACCCAGTTCACCATACATCTGCAGCCGTGACCTCATTTAATCTCCGAGTTGTACGCATCCTCTCCAGCTGAGCCTGCCTCACAGCCATCAGGATCAAAGAGAGATTGGTAGTAGTGAGTCAGTCATCCTTTATACAGCTCTGAAAATATGTGCAGCACAGAGAGAGAGAAAAAAAAGAACACAAGTGGTGGGAGTCTTGCTTTAACGCATATCTCTGCTTTGGTGCTTTCATACCTTTCATCTCTTTTTACCTCTCTTTTTCCTTTACACCTCTTCCTCCGCCATCCAGCCCCCAGTGAGTCTCACACCTCGTTCCCATTCCTCTCTGCTACACTACCACTTTTTCATTTTGGCTTTCTGGCCTCCTGCCTTTATCACTCCCCTCTCTTGACATTTTATCCATCTAACCTCTTTCCTCGTTTTCCTGCCAAAAGCTCTTCCTACATCTCTGAGGTCTGTGTGTCATTCATCTTCAGTTGTTGGTTGATTCACTGCCTGTCTCTCTCTACCATGTGTCACACCCTCCATTAACTAAGGTCAGGGATAACTGCTCCTCAATGCCAAAGTAAACCAACAACTCTCTCTCTTCTTTTTCCTCTCTTTCTGTCTCCACACTAAGCCGCCTTTTTGAAAACAACCTGTGTCCACACTTCCTGTTTTTAGGCTGTTTTTGTGAAGATCTCTGTCTACGCTAAAATACCAAATCAATAGAAGAATGTCTGTATTACAGCCAACATGTAGACAGGTGTCTCACTGCACTGAGGTCATGTCCTTGGTAATATTTCTGGAAATGTTGCTGTTTGTAATGCAGAGTTTATATTCAATGCACACGTTACACATGTAGGGTTTCTTAAGGGTGATTTAAATTTTTAAGACAAAATTTGTCCCTTTTGTAGGCAACAAAAAGAAAGAAAGGAAAGGCATAATGTAGATTGAACATTTGCAGGATATATATTTGAAGAGTTAAATGAATAAGTAAAATGTCTTTTTTTTTAAATACTCTAAAAATCGTACAGAGTTTGGTTGGTGGCTGGTCAAAAATCAGGTGTGCTGGGTTCTGTAGGGGGACTTTAGTATTTCTAAGGTCTAAAATGACTAATGAAAACACCTGTTTTGTGTGATCGGCTTTACTGACATTGCAAATAAAGGATTATAGACAAAGTTAGAGGCACCAGAAAGATGGCTTTGTAATTTTGTGTTCCAAAATCTCAATTTTCAGGTGTGAAAAAACACTGGCTGAGTGTTGACAGAAGGCCAAAACAGAGAGAAAAAGATGCATTTCCAGATGTCGCTGGCTTAGCCTCAGTCTTGTGCTGTCAAAGTGAAATAAGGTCAGTGTCATCATGACAATGCTGTAGGTGTTTTTGAGAGGCAGGAGTGTGTTCTGTGTTTTAATCGGGTGTGATGTGGTTCTTCTATCTACACTCACCAGCAAATTAGCTGAGAGAGAAGAATGGGGTGTAGTGTTGAGGTGAATCGAGAGCAGCTTTTGGGCCATTCAGAATTTTGACACCAAAAATTCAATTTCACCAAAGTGACTGGCAGTGAAAGAAGCATGGAGGCTGCATTTGAAATGGAGCAGAAGGAAGTAGAATGGGAAGTAAATGGACTTAGAGCAAGAAAAATCGTGAGTGAAATTCAAACACAGAGAAACGGAGAGAAAGAGATGCATTTTAATATGGCACGTGCAGACACATTTACATGTGTTTTTAGGCAGTTTATGTTGATTTAGCCTCCATATGTCTGTGTGTGTGTGTGTGTGTGTGTGTGTGTGTTTGTGTGTGTTTGTGTGTGTGTATGTGGGCGACCACCGGCTGTTTGGAGAGCAAGTTGAAGCAGCAGCTCTGATGCTCTGACTCTGAAGATTCCTGTTTGAAATAATCTGCCAGCTGCTCACACACACACACACACACACACACACACACACACACAGACTGCTTCTTACTAAGTGGATCATCAAAGAATCAAAGGCAGTCGATGTTTGAATTAGCACTCTGTTCTTTATTCAGCCTGTGCCTCCTTTGTAGTGTTCCTGATAATAGAGTGTCACAGACTATATGGAAGAGAGCGGCTGTGATGAGTTACACTGTTGATATGAGTCATTCTGTGTTGCATCTTTTTTCTTTTTTGGGCTTCTCCCATTGTGGAAAGAAAAGAGAGTGAGTGAGTGAGAGGGGTGAGAGATGGAGAGAGCTGAGGAAAGGGAAAGGAAGATTAAAGGGAGCGAAAGCAAAGAGAAGGATGAAAGAGAGATGGAAAAGGTAGAGGGGAACGGGGAGTAGGGGGAGGGAAAGCTGCAGTAACAACAAGGTGTGTGAGTGTGTGTGCAAGAGTATGTGTGTGTGAGAATGTGTGTGCGCATCTAACAGGAAAGGTGTGCTGTGTCATAATGTAGCGGAACGCTAAGCCACTAAAATGAAAAGTACACAGAACTGAACTGAGCACACACACACACACAAAACACACACATACACCTCGAGGGAAGACAGTGATTGAGGTGAAAGAGCATTGTGTCTGTTTCTGACTCAGTACGTTGTGTGTATTAACATTGTTTTTTTCCTTGCTTTTTCTATCCCACTTTCTGCTCATGTTTTTCTGTCCCTTTTCATCTTTTTGCGGTAATACAATTTTCACATCTTTTTAATTTCCCATTCCACCTTCTTCCTTTAACTCATTTGTCCTTTACTATTTACTCCACCACCCTCATGTCTTCCTCCTTGCTTCCTTCCCTCATTTTTCCCACCCTCCCATCTCACTTCCTTCTGCTTCCCGGGACCCAGAGAAAGGTAACTGCTCTTCGTGCTGTGCTCAAGTGTCATTATGCTTCTCCACTGTTTTCAGTAATCGCTGTGTCAAGACTTTGCTTCGTCCAAAGCTACAGTTGCTCTTCACAGGAGTGCAGCAGCAACTACTGAAGGGCTAAATCACTGGTGTTAAATCATCAGCGAGCCAGACCGGCCACAGGCTATTTCCTGTTAAGGGTTGCATGCTGTTTTATAGCGTTTTGATCCCAGAGTGAGGGTACAGAAGTCATAAAAGAACCATTTGTAGTGTGCGAGGCAAGGCCACTCATGCTGCTTTGGTGACACACTGCTCAAATGTCCCTGAACGAAGTGTATGGGACGCATACACACACACACACACACACACACACACACACACACACACACACACACACACACACACACACACACATCCCATTGCACTTTCCTTTCTGGCCACAGGCGGGGAGCATTATCGACCCAAAGTGTGTGAGCACACAATTAAGCAGAGGAGACAGGCCAGATAATGGACTCATAAACACAAAGAGCCCGCTGTGATAAATGCTGGCTGTGTTTGCCATATTTCTGTTTGTGTCTATGGTTATTTGGGAGTGTGCACTGTATGCGTGCGTGTGTGTGTGTGCATGAAGCTGTTCATCTGCATCTGGTGACACTGTCATCCAGTTGGCTCCTCTGCATGTCCCCACTCCCCTCTTTCACCCTGCTTTATGTGTTTACTCAATCATATCAGTCCTGGCTGGAAACACCCTCTTACTTTTGTTCTGCAGCTTGTCTCACCTGTTAATGAGGAAGAAATGTGTCTCTTTCATCTTGTATGTGTGTGTGTGTGTGTGCAGTATTTCCCACCCACTCTCTGCATAAAGTTTCTTTCTCGTTGGAGCTTCCTCTCTCATTCTCACCCTCATACTCATCATTTTTCTCTGTCATGTGGCACCACTGTGAAGCGCTCGGCGCATAGTTTCCTCGGGCACTGGGACACACATCTGCCTCCCTGTATGCTTGTGTGTGTGTGTGTGTGTGTGTGTGTGTGTGTGTGTGTGTGTGTGTGTATCACCGTAGCTAAAATTGGCAACCACCATTGTCAGTGAAGGAATGACTACGGACAGAGAAACCTGCTGTTTATGGCTCAACAGCACATAACATGTCACATGTTAAAGGGGCTTTAAGTAATCTATTCATCAAATTAACCTTGACTGGCGTACAAGGATTGGCAGCAATGCCAGTAAATCTTATGGCAGCCTTTAAATGACACAAATAACGAGGCAGCATTTTCACAATAAGTGAGAGAGCTAATTAGAGCAGAGCCACAACCTAGAGAAGAGGTAAATATAACATGATGCAAAATGGGGTAATAATAATTTTGGGTTGTCATTTGTTTTTTCTTAAATTGTGTGAAATTTCTTGCAACTGATTTATTCCATTGTTGAACAGCTGACAATGGAAACAGGTGCAGAGAGGGGGCTGGAAAGTTTTTGTTTCAGAACAGAAGACAGGTCCAAGGACGGACTTTTTTTGATGTTTGCAAAGAGTCACCTCCTGACAACACATACAGAATGAAGAAAAGATGCAAAACCCACTCCAATAGAACATACAGTTCTTGATAAGGGGAATGAGAATAAAATCACCACGAGGGATTTCAAATGGAAAATAATCAAGATATTTCCAGGCGCCGCTGATGATTCCAAAATTGAGCCCAACAAACTGAAGAAAAATGCTGAAGGGAATGTAAAAAACAAATTGGCAATCATATCCACATATTGGCCCTAAGCTAGGTCCCCTTTGGGAAGTGATGTTTGAAGCCCTTAAAGAAGTGTTTAATCTTAATACACAACAATGTCCAAAGGTGGCTCTCCAAGTAGTAGAGAGTAATACCAGGAGGCTTTGAGAGGAAAACTATAATGTCTTTGCTGAAAAACCAGCCAGTAGCAGCTATTCAGTGTATTAAAATTAAGGGGATAAAACCTGACTCTCCCACATACAATATATGGACTGAAGAAGTGTTATGAGATGGAACAAATGTCATTAAGGCAACAAATGCAAATGTACAAAGAGATAGAATTCTGTGATGGGCCTATTAATGCAATGATCATGTTTTGTATTTTCTTAACCCTAAATAAGCCACAATTGTTCTCTACTGTCTCACTCAATAGACACATACACACACTGTGTGTGATTTTCTTGCTTCATTTTTCTCTGAGAATTATTGTGGTTTGTTTTTTTCCTTCTCCTTCCACATACATTATAATCATAAAAGTTAGAGGGCAGCTAGGGAATGTGTATAGAAACTTAACTCACTTAAATGTAAGTGTTAAAGGTATGTAAAAGGGCTGGAAAATCACAAACCTGGTGAAGTATAATTACTGAATCACCTGTATTATGGGACAACAGAGACTTACTTACTGCCCCTCTAACAAGGCAAAATGTTTGGTACGTCTGCTATAGAGGTGAATCGAGGTATATTGTGTTTCTTTCTCAACTGCGTTACAAATTCACATGTGACTTCCGTCCATGTTTCAGGGACTTTGCCTACGTGGCGAGAGACAAAAACACACGGGTGCTGAAGTGCCACGTGTTCCGATGTGATACACCTGCCGCAGCCATCGCCACAAGTCTCCACGAAATCTGCTCCAAGGTGGGTGTCATTACCTTCGCTGCCTCCACATGAATGAGCTTATCTGCTGCTCTGAAAACAAGCTATCAAGCTTTCATCAGGGTGACTACTGAAGAGAGAAAAACAAATCTCTTTCTGCTGATGCACTTATCCAGAGCTACTTTTTAAGGTTGTAACTTAGGTGCTACTCCTACATGCATGTTATATAAAACTAATAGCCAGGAGTGCAAAACACAGTGGCAGTGCCCTGGCAAGATTTCTGTTATCTTTTGCTAGAGCTGAGGAGAGAGATAGAGGGGAGTTTTAAGAGCCTTTATAGTGAGGTGAGATAAGATTCAGGTTACAGAGCTCATGCAGTATTTCTTGAAAAGAATTTTCAGTGTGTGTGAGAAAGAGAGAGAGAGAGAGAGAGATGGTGGTAGCAGTGAATCCCAGATCCTTAAAGGTGCAAAGCTGCAGCATAAAGTGAAGTCACACACTTAATTCACTCTGCTTACTGCTGTCTATCTCCTGGACACAGACATTAGACAGCAGGTCCAGTTGTCCCCTCTGCTCAGTGTCTTTGCACTTGGCGATTTACTGGTTGTACGTTGAATGAACCTTATGAGAAAATTTGATTCTGTTGTAGAGAGATTTAACAGAAAAGAAAAAACTGATTTCAGTGACTTTGTCGATTGGGGTCCAATAAAATCTAACTTTAAAAATGTATCTATCTATCTATCAAATACCCGGTAAATACAGCAGGGTCATGTGATATTTCCATCAACAAGCACAAACTAAATCATTAGATTGGCAGCAGAAACAGGTGTGGTTCTGAGACGTCTATTCTCAGTGCAAAGTCTAAGACCCAATTTCCACTGAAACACCAACAACACACTTTGCACTACTTTATCTGAATGCACCTCCCACCTGATTGCGCGTCCCCTCCCACATGTGCACTGTGGGCACTGCGCTGGGCGCCATAATACCACAAAGACAGGCTAAGCAAATTTCAAGGTGAGGAAAATACCAAAATGTCAGAGCAAGTTGCACCAAAGTCCAATACAAGGTAGCGTACAGACTTGCTGGAGAGTATGTAACACTGTACCTGACATCGCGCAGGTGCTGCCTCCAGGTCTGTTTCACTTGAGGTACCTGAGGTCGACGTTGACATTGAGAAAGACATTTTTGCAGTCAAATGTTTCCAAATACAATCCAAGTTCAGTTTAGGTCTTCTTACTCTGGTATCCAGAAGGTAACTGACCACATTCTGACCGGCCTTGATCTTTGCAGCTCTCATTGTGACATTGTTCAGTTCTGAAACATAAAAGAGTTCTAAATTCTAAATTCTCTCTGTCTCATATCTTATTATGTAACGTGTATGGTCCAAAAGTGTGTGACTGTACATGCGTCCAGTGTTCATTTCGGCACCTGATTTTGATTTGGTTTTAGTCTTAGTAGTTTTAGTCATTTGATTTTTGTTCGATTTAGTCAATAAAGACTAAAGAAATATTTCTTTTTTGAAATTTTCTTGTGTTTTTGTCACAGAAATTTTAGTCAAATTTATGTCATGCATTTAAATTATTTTATGTCTTCTAAGCATTTTGAGGCTGCAGCTGTCACCATCTTTGTTGTGTACAGTTACCATAGTGGTGCGGGTGCCATTCTCATGTACCTCGAGGTTAGTGGAAAAGTGTACTTGTTTACACACACACGGTGTCCATCACTCTGCTCTGCAGTAATACAACAGATTGACTCTCCTCAGTAAATCCAGTTGCCTTGCTCACCTAGTATTACCGCAGCTACCTGCACCCTCCACTGCAGAGCAGCCAATCATTCAGAAGCTGGATCCACTCACTGGTTCACTAAAATACTTATCTTTGCGGGTTTAGCTTGAGAGGAGAAGCTAGAACATTGGATAATGTAGTGATATTTTCTTAGCGAACATTTAGAGGAATATTTAGATTAGAAAGTTTATTTTTAAAGAAATATGTCCTAAGTAGGAACAAATTGACTTGAGTCAGAAAGTATTGAGAGACGGACTAACTAAAGACGTTGGTTTGGTCTTTTCATGGGATTTGTTTTTGCAAATATAGAATAACATGTGGGCTCATTAAAATGCTTTAGTATGAAGTCTTGTCCAGCCATCTATAACAAACTGACTTTTCCAGTCAAACAGTATTTGTACTGATTCCTATCACGAGTATAAGAAGTGCATTGCTCTTCAGACACCAATGCTATCTCTAACATCAAGAAGTTGTTTTACTGCTAGCCAATGTATACTGCAGTATAATGGTAATATATAATACATAAAGACCCTTGACACTTATATAGCCTTCACATATACAGTATAACTCACTTGTTCCTTTTCACACACACACACACACACACACACACACACAGCCTTCTGTACACAAGAGAAACCATCTGTCCTCAGGCCAGCAGTAACCTTGTAAAGGATGAATCTACCTGGAACTACAGATCTTCTCCCTTAGAGGCATGTTGACCCATTTAGAGAGGAATGTTTTTTTCCCATTAATTTCTTCTTATCTCCTATACCCCAAATTGAAGGAAGAGTGTGTATCTGTGTATGTCTATATGTGTGTGACCATGACTCTTCACACCGCCTATTTTAAACATAGTGGTAGTTTTCTTCTTTACTGCAGCGGAGAAACTTGGTGACCCGAGTCTTGCAGCTGCGCAGCACGCTGAGCGGGCTCCCTTTGTGTGTGTGTGAGAGAGTGTGTATGTGTGCATGCGTCTTCTTGCATGTTCCCCTGTGAGCAGAGTTGCAGACTCACCATAGACTTTGATTAATGACACCTACAATTAATCAAGTGTCTGTAGCAGGAAGAGTGCAGCAGCTCAGTGCAGGGGCCATGCAGACTATTCAAGACTCTTTAAAGAGTGTGTACACTGCAGCAGAAGAGCAGACGGAAAGAAAAAAGAGAAAAACACAGCTTTTTGTGAGACTGTTACATTCAAATATATCATTTCAAAGAGAAAGTTTTAAGGGATGGCTGGAAATATTCTGGGTTTTTTTTTATTGTCAGCAAAAAGAAAAGACCAAAAGCAATAATGAGTGGATCCTTCTAACACATTTTACCTGTGTAGCCAAAGACTGATACAGCTTATTCCCCCTGTGACATAAAGCTCCATTGTTGTCCAACAACTATTAAAAACACATCAACAAGCTACACCGTTGCACTGGGTGACACGTTCCAATTAACACGAGCACTGTAGTTTATTTGTTGTCAATCCCCCACACACACACCGTCCTGCTGCTGTAAACACACTAGCACACCAAATCCACTGCTGAAAATAGTCCCCAGTACATATACAATTTACTCCTGTTTGAGTAGGCTGTCATTTGCTAAAAACTAGAGTGCCTGGCTGTTTTGGGAAATTACCCTTTTTTAAAAAAATGAAAGTTTAAAGACTTACATCAGATTGGTTTGGCACTGAGACAGGGTAGGGAAGTTGAGAGAGACAGACTAACGCATTGTTGGTTTTGGTATTTTCATGGGATTTGTTGACAATATAAAAAATATGGAATATCACCAGCCTTATCCTTTAAATTTTGTTATTATTTTTGTGCTCATTTTTGATGCAAATCTGTGAGACAATCTAAGATTATTTGATCTCTGTTGTGTCCGCTTTCAACCATACGCTTTCAACCATACGCTTTCCCCAATTTCTATTCTGGCTGCTTCCCCCTCCTTTCTTCTCTCTCATTTTGTCCCGTTCTTCCTGTGTTTTATCCTCCTCTCTCTCCATTTTTTCCTCTCTCCTCATCTAGATTATGGCTGAAAGGAAAAGTGCCAAGGCTGCAGCTGGGAGCTCCTCCCAAACCAGCTCTGATGTACCCCTACAAGGTATACACACACACACACACACACACTCATATGCACACACACATCTTTTTCTTCGAGTCTTGTTCTTTTGTAGTTCCCTCGTGAGAGAATTGGATTTGTCAGCCGTGTGCTATCTTCCCTGCTGTGGTTTCTTGTCTCACATTACGGCATTCCTCCACATCTGAAACCATGTACAGTATATGGTTTTTTTTTTAAATGACCTTATCGCCTCAGGAGCAACTGTGAACATTTGTTAAAAGATAGCAGTGTTTGGTTCAATTACACTCAGATAATGCTGACTCCAGAACAACTCCTCGCTCCACAATAACTGAGCTTTATCCTCCAAGCGCTAATTCTATTCACCGTTTCCCATTTTGTTAAATCCCACCGCTTGTTCCTCTCAGTCCCAAGTAATTATAGGAAGAAAGAGAAAAAGCACCAGCACAATTCATCCTCTGCTGTAACTTCTGCTGGTATGCGCATCTGCTGAGCGTGGGGGAAAGGAGCTCCGGCATCAGAATATAAAAGAACTATATTGGCTCTTCACTTACAGAGGCAGTCGACCTCATTAAAACCCAATTAGTGTTTCTTTGAGGCAAGGCCTCGTGCTCCACAGTGCCCATCACAACCCCAGGATCAAAGAACTTATTGGTGAAACATCCTTCACATCTTTTAAAGCTATAACTTGCTTGAACTCATAGTCTTTTAACTGAAAAACCCGTTGGTATCCAGTGAGAGGTGTTGCCCTTGCAGTGGATAGACCGATCCATTAGCTCTACAGGTCCATTCACTGAAAAGCCAGTTGATGGAAAACAGTTCTTGTTCTCGCCTGGATTATATCTCTTCGGGGTAGCTAGGACTGCGCAATCCCGTGTTGGGACACATTATAGGACATTACCACCATGATTGATAATTGGGATGAGCGCCAACACCGGGATAATGATGTCCTCATCGGATCTGGCTGAGCTCTACTTTAAATATGGAATTATTGTATGAAAATCTCTCACTATTCATCACTCTAACTACTGTTTTTCATGTGAGATATTAGGGACTTTTCATGGAGCACACTGATGAGGTGAATCCAGGCAAAAGCCATTATCCCTGATTGATTTCCCTTATTTAGTCCATACCGATCACGCAGCGATGAGTTCATGATGAAGTATTAATCTCTGAAATTTAGTAATTAAGATGTGGATTGTGCAAAATGGGCTGAAACTCAAAATGAGGAAGATGTCTTATGTGGCCTGGTTTATCTCTGTTTAAAGTTTAACTTAACACACCCTGAAAAACGTATTTTTGCTGACCATTTTATGTCTTTATGATTGAGTCGACAGTAGAGATATGACAATGGTCAGCACCTTAAACTCCTAGGTGCACCCAAATCAAAGTTTTCATTTTATACATTACAGATGTCATTAGCGTTGTATATAAATGCCCTCAGTTACCCACTGAACTGGATGAGTCAATAATAATGAACATTTCATTTTGACAGTCTCAATAATAATCACTAATTTCATGTTGCATTTGGCCCTTTGAAATCCATGTTGACAAACGACTCAGCAAATAGTTAATAATTAATGTCACAATTTTGAGGGGGATTCTTCATTTGTGCCCTTTTTAGTATTGTGTTGAATTTGCACATTCAAGGATAAAGTCTTTAAACTGCGTAGTTAAACATTTAACCACTTTTAGTGTTTTGCATTTCACCTTGTCAAAAACATCTCAAGCTTATGTAGCTAATTGCATGGTGTGTTAATAGCGAGGTCCCGAGGGGAAATGATGGTTAACTTCTGTGCTGATTAAGATGCAGGTGATACAACTTTTTTCTTGATCTTTGATCATCCTCATTCACTGTGTATGGCAGTCTTTCCTGCCTAAAGGCCATTGTATAAACAGGCACAGATGGGTTTTAAACTCTGAAATCCTGCATGCTTGTGTGCGAATATATTTTCAATGCCCAATCATGTCAACAGTCCCCTATAATATTAAAATATTCACCAGTGTTTGTTTATTTCTCTAGTTTAAGCCAATTATTATGTGTGGACTTCTCTTTTGGAATTTTGCATTAGATGTTGTGTGATAAGATTCTCTGCGGGCGATCTGTTTGTGTGTGTTTTCCCTCTGCAGAGTTTCCCATGCCAAAGACTGAGTTGGTGCAGAAGTTCCACGTGCTGTATCTGGGTATGACGTCTGTGTCTCGCCCCATAGGTAAACCTGAATTAATACTGAAGCATGCACACATACACAACTTGCATCCTGTAATAAATTCCATCACGCACCGTCTCACTGTACTCTCTTGTATTTCATCCTCAGGTATGGACATCATAAATGGGGCCATAGACACCCTTGTGTCCTCCACAGGCAAAGAGGACTGGACTCCTGTCATATTGAGTATTGCTGACACCACTCTGGCTGTCATCAAAGACAAGGCAAGGGACTTTTTGTTGCTGTCCTGAGGAGTAACAGATAACTAAAAGATGTGAATGTGCTTGTCGATTAGTGAGGAAGATCTAATGGAGTTTAACACAGATCTAATTCTGCTCTTGGCTGTGTGCAGGAAGAGGATGAGGAGGTGTTGGTGGAGTGTCGTGTCCGTTTCTTGTCCTTCATGGGCGTGGGACGAGATGTGCACACATTTGCGTTCATTATGGACACTGGGAGCCAGCATTTCCAGTGTCATGTGTTCTGGTGCGACCCCAACGCAGGCAACGTGTCTGAGGCTGTGCAGGCAGCATGTGTGGTAAATTCATATTTAATTCTTTTGTTAAGAAATGATGATGAAATGATGTTATATATGTTGTTTTATTGTGTCACTATTCTATATTAAAGGGTTTTGTATTTAAAGTAATAGTTTTTGACATTTTGGAAAATACACGTTTTTGCTTTCTTGCCAAGCTTCATATTTAGTGTGTAGACATGAGTGGTATCAATCTTATCGCTCTCTCTTAAACTCTCGGTGAGAAAGCGAATAAGAGTATTTCACAAAATAAATTACCCACAAACTGCAGGTAACACATCTTACCTAATGTTTTCTTCCTTTTAACCCAAAACCCAAATGATTAAAACTCATCTAACCCTGTCCTCTTCTTCCTCAGCTGCGGTATCAGAAGTGTCTGGTGGCACGGCCACCCTCCCAACGCGCTGGCTCCTCCTCCTCGCCCTCTCCGGACTCAGTGACCCGCAGGGTGACCACCAGCGTGAAACGTGGCGTCCAGTCTCTCATAGACACTCTGAAAACCAAGAAACAGCCACCGGAACTCCCCCAGCAATGACCGTCACCAGTGACCACAGCACCCCCCAGCCGACGTCTGGACGCCACTCACACACTATCGCCACAACAACACGTAATCAGTACCAGCCATGGTAACCAATGATGTACATATATGTTAAACACCACCGCAGATTAAGGAAAAAGGAGCAATCATCCAGTATGCCTGATGATTAAAAAAAAACAAAAAACAAGAAAACATATCCGTTTCATGAGGAAGAATGGAAAAGCTGGTGTCACTGGTTGAACTTTGACCTTTGAACGCTGCTGTGTCCAAGTGTAAACCACCTACTGGCTTCATTGGCCCTCACTGTATATGGATTTCTGGGTTAGATGGATTATTTGATCAATCACTCTACAGACAGAATACAGGATAACCCAGAAGAAAAATTTAATTTCTATTGACAGACTGGTTACTCAGTTTTCTTTCATCCTCTGTCCCATTGTGTAAAAACAGTCGTCAGCACAGCAAGAGCCCCTGGACTGAACCCTGAGACGGCAAGCTACGGGAGCCTTCCAGGACAGAAAAGGTGCCATGGGATTTTGACAGGTGAATAAGAAAAGCAACCACGACTAAACGCCAAGACGCCCCCTCCCCACCAAACGGCATAAAAATGCTTTGATCCCTTCGATGTGTGATAGACTTGAAACAGACAAAAATTTTACATCTCCTTTGAGGTTGAATGAAGTGATTGTAATGATGAAGTGTATGTAAATGATTGTATGTAGGAAGAGAGAATTTAGGGCACAAAACTTGTAGATATGAGGGAGAGATGAGGTGTTGGTGACAGAAAATGAGACAGATGTGGGTTTTGATTTTGCATGTTTTCTTGATGGGATATGTTTTATGTTGATGTGTTAAGGGTCTCGGTAAGAACAGTGGTGAACACACAATAAATAGATGCTCTCTGCACAAGTCATCACCACTTGACCATGACTGGATTTACACTGGCACAAAAAATCTGGCCTATTTCTAACCTATACCTGAAGGTTACTCTCTGCCCCATTTACTGAATCACACTTAAGGATTGTCAGTCAATGATTTTTACTTTCCAGTCCTTGATGGATGAGTAGATTTGCAAAGACAGGTAACAGTTTTTAATGTATTTTCAAGCTTTAAATTAGTTAAGATTGTAATTTTTTGCATATATTATAGAAAAACTGAGTTTAAAAGCTCAAGAATGTTACATTGCTTATGTTCAAACTTAACAATTTCCTCAGGAATCTTTATGCATACACCCAAGATTTATGTGGTAGCAAGAAAGTCTGGATCCAGGCTTTGACTTTGGCAGATGTGAAGCGCTCTGGGCTATATGAACAGTGGTACACGATAGTGTTTGCCCTGCTTGGACAGCATGGAAAAGATCAAATCTGTGCCAGACAGTAAGGGTTAACTATATTTCCTCTTCCTCAGTAAATCCAGCCAGTCTACTCCCACTCACAAACAAAACATACACACACACACACAGCAGTAAAAAAACAAACAAAAAAAAAAAAAAACACATCTGCTGTCACTGCTTTCAAAACCTTTACACTGCTCTTATGGCTCGGGGCCACCACCTGTACTCGACATGAACTCTGTGAATGCAGTCCGATCTAAATGAAACACACACACACACACAAAACAAATAAGAGAGATGCTGTAAATCATTTCAGTTTTGTTCTTCACTCATCTCTACACCATGTAAATGTAATCTGTTGTGACAATAAATCCATTACCAAAAGAAAGTAGCTTCTTGAATATGTCCTTTAATTTTTCGGGTCAGTGGAACCCCATGTAATAGCCATTCATCATGTAATGACATTGGCCCACCCCTATAAATATAGGTGGTTTGATTAGATTCTGACTATGGCAAGGTTGTTATTTATGGCACACAAAGGCACTGTTATAATGGGTATTGTAATAATGACAAGTAATAATGGCACTAGAAGCATTTAAGGTGACTTACATTTTCACATGCTCTATGTAATTTGGCAGTTCAGTAACACTGTATATGTTTTGGTGTTAGATTTAGATACTACTGACTTTTTTAGGTAATCATTTGGCACAAGAGTTAATACTTTTTATATTTGTGTTGGTGTTTGCGAGCTCAAAACAGAGGCCGGGATTTGACCATAGCATCTTTGGAGAGACTATCACTG
This sequence comes from Maccullochella peelii, assembly GCA_002120245.1. NCBI lineage: Eukaryota > Metazoa > Chordata > Actinopteri > Centrarchiformes > Percichthyidae > Maccullochella > Maccullochella peelii. The sequence continues at coordinate 115,030 of LKNJ01000228.1, read as the reverse complement.
GTGCGGGAGAGGGGTAGAGTTTGAGCTGGGGTCCTCCACTTGTTGTAGTTGAAGCTGGGGCTGAATCTTGTTCGGCTGCGCTGAGGTGGGAAGAAGTTGGGGAAGTGAACAGGAGGCAGGACGAGCACCACAGGCTTCAGCACCTCCTGATGAGCTCTACGGGGACGGACTACTGGGGCCAGTGGGGTAGCAGGAGGCAGGGCGGGATGCAGAGTGGTAGTGGAAGATGTAGTGTTTGACACAGGGGTGATGCTTTTCTTGGCTGTGCTGTTTTCTGATTTGGAGGAGGAGGAGGAGCTGGATACTGTGTTCTTTGAGGCATGCAAGCGCAGTGCTTTGGATTTTCCTGAAGGACACAAACAATGAGAAAGAGGTCAGAGGGAGAGGATCGGATTTTTGGACCAAAGTACAGAGAGCATTGAGAAAAGGGGATGAGGAATAATAGTACAAGACATTACATGCTGAACTACTTCTGTTCAAACCAAACTTTATTCCTTGCTACTCCTCCTAGCCAAAATCTTAAAGGAATAGTTTGACATTTTGGAAAAAAATATGTTTATTTGTTTCTTGCGTGTAGATGAGAAGATTGATACCACTTTGTGTATCATTTGTGTAAGTATGACGCTACAGCCAGGAGATGGTTAGCTTCATTTTAAACGCACTGACATGAGTTTCATCTAACTCTTGGCAAAAAAAAAAAAAAGCAGATAAGCGTATTTACCAAAATGTCTCCTTTAATCAACTGTATGTACCCCTTAAGATATAGGACTGAAGTAAACAAGCCCACCTTGTGAAGACTGCCGCCTGTTAGTAAAGTCCTGATGTTCACACAGAGTAGTACTGTTGCTGCCCTTGGTCTCTTGGTTTTTGGATTGAATACTGACAGAGAGGTGGGGCTGAGAGGTGTGAGCATGGGTTGTTTTTGTCATCCTGTTGGTATGCCCACGCTGCTCTTTTCTAGTTAGCTGGTTGGAGCCGATCCCGTCCAGTATGCCTTTGGCATTTGCCCTGACAAGCACTTCATGTGGCGCCTCTTTGACCACTGGTTCAGGCTGTTGAGAAGGGACAAAGCAATATATTTTATTTCCTAAGACATGACCAAATACTTGTTAGTGTGAAAAATATATTGGTGAATGAAACATATTGTATACTGAAGCATACACCCAGCCCTCCAGGAACAATATGACCCCACTAGCTGACCCAGACACTAAAATCCAGAAAATATTGTACATTATTATATTCAATGAGAAATCTGGCATCACACACAAAAATGTATGCTGATATAATGCTTTACCTGGCACAAAAATACTTTAATCATATATCCACATTGTTTAAGCACTAAACAAACTCATAATCAACATTTAATGGATACACACAAAAAAACATTTTTTAACACCATATGTAATACTGGTAAAGGAAAAGAGAAGAGGACAGGAGGGGAGAGTAAAGGAAAGGAGAGAGCCACCATGTCCTTGCTGCTGGCTGCAGGGTCACCTGCTGTCTCAGCACCAGCCCACACAGCAGCCTACTGCTCTCCTCAACGCCTGAATTATTCACAAGCGCCGTGTAGAGTACGGGGACATGCAGCCTGTGTGGGTTTATGTGTGTATTTTGTTTTTGCTTGTACTTTAAGGCAATGTGTTTGTACAAGCTGTCTGTAATTCTATGTACACAGGTATGTGTGCATACATACTTTAAAGTGTGCATGTGCATATGAGGAGTGTGCATTTTGCACATGTGCACATATTTATGTGTTGATATACTCTGTGCACACAGGTAAACACCCTTCAGAAGCATCGCTGTAATGCAGTCTTTTGTGGATGCCCTGAACTTCATTGATGCTAACCCATACAGACAGGGGGCGCTGAATTATTCAAAAGACACTCTCCCGTGCCTCCTTTTCCTCCCCCTCACCCCTGTAAATCTCACTTCCTCTCCATCTCTACTAACCAACTATGCCATACTCTGTAAATTTCTCGTTTCCTTCACCACTCAAACTTCAGTTAGGGTTTGGCCACAGCGTACCCTGGAGCTGAACCCATTCTGTTTCAATACTTACTTCCAAAATCATTACGTCCAATATATCTCTGCAACTGCATCCAAATTTATGAAACTCAGCCTAAGCAATGAAGAAAACAAAGTCAAAGTGAAAAGTGGAGGGTTCTTAATTATTATATTATTGTAATTAACTAATATTGTCCAAATTCATCATTCAGACTTTAGAGGAAAGTCCACCTGTGATGTGTTCCGATTCGTCTGGAAATTAGGCCAGAAACACATCACTTGATTGTGTTTATTGTTCCCAGCTGTTTCTGTATGAGGGCTCATAAAGAACTTTACTGGGCGCTGCTATGACAGTCGATGTAAGCCTGACAGCATTCAAACACTTATATAATTGCTATTTTTATGGCACTTTTCAGAGTGCCACAATAACTTTTGATTAGCTGAGTTTATTAGAGGTGGGGAGAAAAAAATCCTGTTTGAAGCTCCATTACAGCACTTTGATTATCTTTTCATTCCTATCTGTGGAGGTATAAAACATGATGGATGGCCAGAGAGGAACAGGCACAGACACAGTGCGAGAGAGCTCCGTCACACCCGGTGGGGGTAAGATGGCTTAATAACCCCACACTGGCATCATAAGCGTAAGAGAATTCATAATGTGAGAGAGTATGTCATAAACATGGCTATGTTGTGGATTATGAGGATGTGGGGAAGCCCGGTCACACAGACTTGATGAGACCTTCACCAACCTTGTAGATCCACTGCAACACACTATAGCCAGTTAGAGCTTAACCACCAAAAAAAATAATAAAGAGGGAGAGGAGCAGAGAGGGTTAGAGAGAGAGTCAGATGATGGTAGAGTGGAGAGATGATGAGTTTGGCTAAAATAGGAAAACAGACTTTTTGAAGCAATAAAAGCCTGTGACTATAGACAACACAATAGAGTCAGAGCACATCCCAATTAGTGTTCAGAGTCAGAACACTTATCAGAAAGCACCTTTCAGACGCAGACATTGTTAAAGTTGCTACAAGAAAGACACTTCTTACGTGTCTCGTTTTCAAGCATAATTCATGAACACCTTCATAGACATATTCACACAAAAAGTGGACTATCAGGTTTCTCCTTATTCACCTACTTCTTTTCTCCTTTGGGTAATGAAATCCATGACCAACTCTCTGCTGTAACTGCATGCTCTGAAGCTAACTCCAACCTCTCTCACTCCTCTCATCCTTTCATCTCATGCTGACTTACCTGATTTCAATTTCTAACGCTGCTGTTTTTCCCCATTTCATTCACACTCATCCCACAACCTTCTCCTCCCACATCTGAAACTTTCTTTCCGATTGCTGATTAGACTCTGACAAGACGCCTGTGACCCAACATTCTCATTTCTTCTGGCAGTCTAACCTGTTTCCTCCTACTTTTTTTTGACTCAAGGGTTTGACCAGGTACCTGTCACAGCCTGTGATTTCAACTTCAGTAGCCTGCTTACCTTCCTCTTTCTGCCCAAACAAACATTCAAAGGACACCGATTCCACACTTAGACAAACATGCTTCCGTTTCCCAGTGGATTCATTGTTTTTGACAGATAGCAGGCAGCACAGCATACCTGCTTCATCATAATCCCCAAGCCTGTCCTAAGGCTCTCCAATCAAACTTCTATCACCTTGTGTCTGCTTCTGTGTATATCATGAGAGAGCCAACTGCAGGACTCAGAAGAAAGCAGGTGAAGGACAGGGGAGTTCCTCAGCAAACATGAGATATCAGTCAGTGTTTTATATATGTATTCATGTGTACACGAAATTAAACTCAAAGATATTTTTGCTCTCTGAACAAACTGTGACTCAAACATTTAACAGTCAGCCAAATAACACTCTGGTATCATACTGAGATACCTTTGACTTGGTCAGGTCCAGGGATAATGTTGGCACTTTTCTGTCATTGAAGACCAGACAGCTTGCCAGGGCCGGATGCTAAATGAGCTAAATCTGTCCCTGCTTGTCTCTTTGGCTGCACTGCCTGAAAGCAGCAGCAGCACCAGCAGCAGTGGATTGGTGGCGTAACATGTTGAAGGAGCTACAATAGATCCTGTTCAAGAGGTAAAATTATCATATAGACCATGACACCTTGGGGAAAAAGATCTTGACTTTGCATTTTACGAGAGAAATGTTGTAGGTTTTACCAATCCTTCCTTGTTACAGTTTTTTGGAGGAAGCACCTAGAGACCGATAGAGAAACTGCACCTTATAAATGTTGTATTGGCTTCCACACTGAGCCATGGTGGTTGCTTCTCAGTGTTTTACATACATATTACAGACACGTACACTTCAGCTGGACTGCATTCCTAAATCACTACCTTTCTAGTGGTCACTACCACACTTAAAATATTAAAATGCTAAATTGACCCTCGACTTCCTGTGGTAGATAAGTCTAGTGTTGAGATAAATAATATAGTGAATATTGGGGTTGCAGATATCATCCATTCTTTGTCAATTTATCTGGGTTAACCACTGCTTTGCTCTGTGAGTTTTCTGTTGAAGTGATGCTTACCTCTCTGTTGATAACAGCCAGAAAGCAGCCATTGCTCTGTTCTGAGGGCTCCAACATGAAGAAGGGGTCTGTTTCCTCTGGGCCCTCGGCATGGTCAGGAATGCTGAACAGGGAGGGCCTAAGCCTAGATGAAACACATATACACAAACAGAAGAATACAGTATACAAATATACACATAGAGGCAGCTGCTAAAAATACATCTTAGCCAGTGTGATCCATGCCAGTAATATTACTTGTGTTTTATTTATGCTAGCCTGAGGCATTGTCAGCATACCAGGCCATCATACTGCAGAGAAGAGTCAGTCTTGGTACATTCAAGTCTATAGGAATGGTAAACTTCAACAGGTCTTAAGTTCTTCAAACCACACACACGCAAACAAACAAAAATTCAACAATCATATTCATAGTGTCAATGAGAAGGCAAGCTGTCTGAAAAGCTTCTTTTTTTGCCCTTTTCACAGCATTTAGAGACATAAAATGGCCCGTTTGATTATATTTTCACTGAATCTCCTTCACTTCCTGCCTGAGGTGTGCTGAGAGTTTGACAGAAGCCTGTCAGAAGGGAGACAGAAAAACAACCCAGCAGGCTGACAGACAGCGAGGCAAACAAAGAAAGACAATGACAGAGACAGATGCAGAAAATGCACCAGGGTACTGAGGTACAGAGACTGAGGCTGACCTGAACTTTGCTTGTTTTGGTTCCCCCTCCTGCTCTGAACGGGCGTTGGCTTGCTCCAGAGCTCTGCTCACCACTGCCTCATTCTCCTCTGGATATGATGAACAGGTAGAGTATACCACTGCCAAAACCTTAGGGACTATACAAGAAAATGTGAGTATTGTTTCAACATACTGTATGTATGTAAATATAATGTAGATAATACTTAACCTCTGTGTCTTGCAACTATATTGCACTTTTAAATGTAAAAAAATCTGAACAAACTGACACATACACATACCAATACATTTAAAAAAAAGCTGTTTGATTGATATGAGACCACACCACCAAAACAACAAACTCATTTCATGTTCCATTAAAGCAGAAGGACAGACAAGCACACACGCATTCAGTCAAAAGTGTCTTCATCTCATTTTATGACAATTCAATTTGATTATTCACACTGAGCCATCCTCCTCATCAAGCGTTCCCTTTAAAGAAATGGGCTCTTGAATATAAATTTCTTCATGCTGTTCACCTATGTACATGACTCATCTTATTCAACTGATGCTGGCTTGTAGATTTGCGAAGCTATCAGCCGTTTGATTTCCCTCATTTGAGCTTTGATTTCTTTCTTGCTCACTAATTATAGCCAGACAGAAACAATTAACACTGAGCTGATAACAAATAAAACCTGCTCGGATGTGGCAAACCGGCTGCAAACAAATGTGAACTATTGCTTCTAATGAAGTGGAACTGAGTCAAGAGGACTGAGGCATGAGACAGAAACATTTGTCATTCAGATGTCCTGTTACAACACGCCCACCTCACAGATGGAACATTAAGGGCTACGGAGGTGTGTTTGATAAGTCTGTGTGAGCATTTGTCTATATGTGTGCCTATGTAGAGACACTGAAATGAGACCATCGACTCAACCACGATAAGGCACTCAATACACACCCACCATTAATTAACAGTCCTATTAGAAAGTATCTACACTGGCAAAAACATAGACGAGGGCCGATCGATGTGATTGGAGGAGCTGGTTTTCATTGCCCCCAACAGAAATACTCCACCTGCTTGACGAACATAACCCAGACCAAGACAGAAAGAAGAGCACTGAATACGAGATAGACTGAGGTTAATGAGTGTAGCGGACACAGATTAACACGCTACTGAATGGAATAAAATACATACAGATACATAGAACATATAGAATACAACTGAGCAGAAAAGCACTGACTGCAGAACAGAACTGTAACATCTTTATAGAACAGAACACGGTGTGAGTTAACAAAGTAGGTCAGTCTGTCATGTTCTACAGAATGTATGCAATACAAAGCAGAATTCCTAATCACTTGTTTAAAATATGCAAGGAATGCTGCAGCAGACTGTGGCTGACCGGCACACAGCAACATTAGCATTCGTAATTAAGACTCAGACAATCTCCCAGGAACACCACAGGCTTCAGTCTAATGGCATACGAGATTAGATAATTAGGAAGCATAAGCTTCATTGTGTCAGAGAGGTGAGTGAGGCTACACACTCGAGACTCATATGGTGCATGTGTCTGAGTGTGTGTGTGCACTTGTCAACATGAGAGCAGGTGGTTCAACACTCACACTTCAAGGCGTGATCAATATCCTTCCTCTGCTGGGCTACCAGAGCTTCGAGTTTGCTCTGAGATATGGAGCCCCGGGATAAGTCCTGCAGCAGGTCTGTGTCTGAGAAAACGAAAAAGTGTTTCAAAAGAGCAGAATCTCAGTTTTATTAACTGATCTGTTTACGAGTGTGCTGTGTGTAAGTGTGGGTTATATATAAATAAGCAACTCTAATATAAATTACATCCACATAAGTAGATGGAAGGGCTTGATTTGACAGGTTTATTAAAGGGTTAGGATGTGCAGCCTATGAGAGGATTGTGTGAAATGAATGTATGAAACAGAAACCGTTATTCATAGTAATGCTCTTCATCTTCTAACAGAAGTAATCAAGTAATGAGGATCTCTGTGACATGTAAAATTATCCTATTTTATATTTATGGATTAAAATCACTGTTTAGTGTATTTTTTTGCTTTACCTAAAATGACACTGTTGCTCCAAAACATTTATTTCCATATTTTTCTAACAGACTTTTTATTAATGTGTAGAAGTAGTAGAAAGAACAATGCAGGGTTAGGAATTTGCATTCACAGAATGAGTTTGTATGCTCATTGTCATGAACTCAGCATGTTGTGAATACACTATACACAAAGGATCCTGAATTTTCCTGAATGTAGACTAACCAACAGTATGTACCTCTGTTCTATTTTAGTATGGACACAACAGGGTGTAATGTAGACTAGGTTACAACATGTATTTCTGAAATCCACACTTCATGGTTCTGCTGTAGTGCATATGTACCTCCATTCTCTTGCAGTATAAATTCGACCGGGTTGCTGACTGCAGACACGGAACACTTGGGAGTCAACAGGATAACGCGCACCTTCTGAAGTCGCTTGTCACCACCGTCCAAAGACTGGAAGTCCTCTGGTATCTGCTTCACATCTGAGCAGAATGCACATCGAGTTTAATGATAACCCAAATAATCATAAACACACATTTGCTCAATGCTTAAAGTCTGTTCACAATGTTCTGCTAATATTTCTTGTAGAAAAATACCCTGCCTGAGGGCATCCTTTGCAATTATAAAAATGTCAGCTTTGTCACATGCACTTAATTGTTTCCCTAATGACTAGCTGATGTGGCAGGCCCTATCAGCATATAATATTTACATACAGCTCAGAATCTCATTGTCTGGTTTAAAGTACACTGCCTGCATTTAAGAGTCTGAGAATAAAAACAACCAATTTTAGTTCTACTTGTTGGTAAAATTCTCTAAATGTCTAATTAACCCCAGATCTGTGTTGTAATTGGTGAGCTCACATAAAAGCCACATTTGATCAAATTTAGTCATTTCACTTTACCATAATATGTATTTTTCCAAAGTGGCCATTTGCTAAAAAAAAAAAAAAAAGAAACAAAGAGCAGTTTGAAAAAATAGTGGACCAGTGTGACAAGGCCAACAGGCAATATTCAGTTTCCCATTCTCTCTTCCATTCAAGTAAAAGACACATTAAGACAAAGATAGCCTATGGAGTAATGAAAACGAAGACAGTAAATAGACAGCTGTTGTTGTTCTCTGCTTTCTATCTATCTCCTCTTTTGTCTCTCATACAAAGACACAAACAAATACTGCAGTCATGGACACATCCATTTTATGCCTACTCTTGCAGCCCATGGCAGTGACGGCCTGCTGTAGCTCCTCCCTCAGAGCATTTGTATGATCGCTGACGCAAATGTAGACTGTGGGCTGGTCGTTGCTGTTGGCTTTATGTTTTTCTGCAATTAGGGAGGCAGTGTGGGAGACAGTGAGGCCAGAGAAACAGCCCACCATAAGAACATCTCCTTCCTCTGGTAGCAGGGAGCACACTGCATTTGGGCCCAGGCTGCAAGATTTATCCTACAGACACATTGAGTAAAAGCATTAGTTTGTTAAAGAGACCAACAGACTTCTAGATTCAGGTTTCTGCACAGCAGTAACACTCTGCAAACTGATGAGACACAAACTAGGATAAGAGAAAGTAGGAGGAAAAGTTGCACTGTATGTTAGTGGTAAATAGAATTGAGGCGGTAATAGATGAGAGAGAAGAGGGAGTTAGGAACAGCTGTTGCAAAGCAGATACTGAGGGGAGGAAGAGGAGGAGACAGAGCAAAAGAGGAATACAGAGAAATAATGAGTCTAACAGTGCAGTCAGATTACAACAGAGATGTCCTTCAATGAATGGGGTCCCCTCTGGAAACAGCATTGAACGTATCCCTGTGGAAACACTGGGCTGGCTTGAGTTTCTTAGTATCCAGATCACATGGTTTGTCAAGAAAGAGTAACCAGGGAGGAGAAGAACAAGGATGTTTAAAAAGACAGAAAAAGAGAAGAAAAGAAAGTGTGATGGAGATGGAGATAAAATGGAGAGAGAGGTGATTAATTAGGCAGTGGTGTTGAATATTTGATTGAATTTGGCTGCAAAATCTGATTTAATTGTGTTGTGGTGCTGTGTGCTGCTTACAGTTTGTATGGCAGCTTGACTTTAATGGAGTAGAAATTAAATGATTAAACCGCTCTCCCCCTCCCAGGCTGGAGAATTCTTTATGGCTCAAAGTGAAGTATGGCCAGATGTGAGAGAGAGGTTCCAGAAAGGAACTGATGTGAAATATTTGTATCTGGGCAAACTAATCTTAGTTGGCATAGGGGATCTAAGTCTTCTAATCAATTTGAGCAGGTCCATTACCAAAGTGAAATCACAAATATCAGAGAGGATTGATGGGGCTGAACAGATATATACAGATACAGAGATATATTACAGGGTTCATACAGCTTTGTAAACACATTACAAGCACTTTCAAGGTACCTAAAGCAAAAATTTCCATCATCACATCTAAATTGTAATTATAAATGCCAGGAGATAAATATGACAACAGGATCGTTTCATTTCAAATATTAAAAGATTTTTGGTTTACATGAGTGTTTGTGTAGATGAAACAACAGATTATGTTGAAAATCAAGCATTTTTCAAGGAGTATATTCGAATTCAAGCATATTCCTAACCTCAAAAACATAACTGTTAAAATTAAGCATTGTCCAAACTTTTAAGACTTTGTTCGACCCCTGCATTAACGTCTACAGAGAGAAGGCTGCTCTTGTCAGAAACCTCCTCTCTCTGTGCAGCTTTTACCTGAACAATGAGTTTGTGGTCACTAAGCAGCTTGGTGGAGTACAGCTGAGCTTTCAGCTGAGCAGGGAATACCAGTATATCCCCACAGTGGGGATCCTGGCAGAAGGTAAGGCCCTCCAGCTGCCCAACCGATTTCACCTGCGAGAAGCCCGCATTCTTCAGCACCCTTTGGACCTCATCAAGGCTAGAAGCCAAGGAGAAGGGATGAGGTGAGAGGTGGGAGAAAGAGGAGGACTGTCATCATAGATAATAGTGTGTAAAATTGCTATGTGGCCTTTTAAAAGACTTTAACAGTAAAATGTACTGTAAAAGCCATTAAGATACACACACACATACACAGACCACTAGTCCCAACAGGTGACCTTTACAGTCCCAGAGCTTGCTGAGGGTTGTTGCTGATTGAATCTGTCCACAGCAGCAGGATTTACACCTAACTGAATCAGCCCGTCGGGGCGCTTGTAAGAACACACATTAGCACACACACCCAACGACACACACACCCACATATATATA